>CM077245.1:28567907-28967907 GCA_039654775.1 Spinibarbus caldwelli | reverse complement strand
AATTACAGAAGTAAAGTAATGCATGACCTGCATGCTGTGGGTTCACAAATGGTGAGGAATTTGCTCTAATGATTCATTTTTTCACAATGTGCATTTGCTCCTTTAAGCCGGAAATCTGATTCACACATTAATTTAATACACCCAAAGAACACATAAAGTGAAGTAGGAGTGACCGGGGGCAAGTTGTCACAACAGTAACGATAATGTTTACAGTCGAAAGACAAATCGTACAAATGCTTGTTTTCTCTAGCAGTGTTTTTTTATATTTTGATACCAGATACCTAGTTTGAATATGTTATTTTATTTCATAATTAATCATATTTTTACAACAGTAAACTAGTAAACAGAGTAAACCCAAATGGGCAGACAAGAGTCAACTACATGATAAATGACTTAAAGTTGAACTGTTCTCAAGATGAGTATTTTCTCTAAATGTCAGGTCGCGGCAGGTTGGTACATGGTTTTTATGTTGTAATCTTAACAGTTTATTATTTCTCATTATCATAACAATGTGGTGTGTGTGTATATATATATATATATATATATATATATATATATATATATATATATATATGTATGTATGTGTTTCATTTATTTCTTGGTGTTTATTAATTATGTTGATGTTTACATTTTGATTCAAAGGGTATAATAGGCTACTTAATGGCAGGTTTCTACTGTGACAACTTACCCCATGTGGCAACATGCGTCACTAGAATCTCATAAAAGGTCAGTGTGTATTTAATGAACTGCAGTATATGTTGTTGTTTCAAGGCAATAACTGTAGAAAATGGTTCAACTGAAACTAAACTAACTATAGACTCATAATTATGATAGATAGATAGATAGACAGACAGACAGACAGACAGACAGATAGATAGATAGATAGATAGATAGATAGATAGATAGATAGATAGATAGATAGATAGATAGATTTCAGAACTGTAGTATATGTTGTTGTTGCAAGGCAATAACTGTGGAAAATGGTTCAATTGAAACTAAACTAACTATAGACTCATAATTATGGTAGACTGAGTACATTTGAGACATGTGTACAGTTGAAACACCTTAAATAACTTGCGTACACAAGAACCCTAAACCGTGATTTTTGCTGCACACAAAAATTGCCTATTAGTGTTCTCTTTGATCGTGGGAAATTTGAAATGATATCGGCAAAAGGTTTTTTTTTTTTTTTCCAAGGGTGAGATTTTCATTTCACCATGTTCCTTCCACAATGAATAGCTTATTATTCTTTTATGATTGTTAAACTTAACATATATCATTGCAAACGTTACTCTGTGCTCTAAAAATAGACATATTTTATGACATTGTGCCATGCAAGGTCTTTTCATAATCTAGAGAAACGTGCGAGCATGTCAGTGGGGTACGGTTGAGACACAGTGTATCAACTGAACCCGGATTGGTGTCCTATTGCTTCACATGCTGTTTAGTTTTACAGTGTTATGATAATAGGATAAAAGTCACATTTACACATATACTACGTAAATTCTGTTAAAAAACATTATATATGTGATATATATATATATATATAGTTATTTTTACTGTTATGTTTACATTTGCATGGTTTGCCATACATTTTCTAGTGTTAAATATTTGTTCCTATTTTGTTTATCAGAATCTGAATTAAATAAAGCAAACAAATAAACTTATTTTTAAACTGTAATTATTTAAAACTGTAATTTTGTAATTTATTACATTTGCAATAAATGGTTAGCCAGCTTTAGAGCATTAAGAATGGGTTTCTCAACTGTACCATGCTACTGATTCAACTGTACACCATATGGGTACAGCTGAGACAAAAATGCACCTCATGTTTATGAGCTAATTGTGGAAAATATAAACTACTTATGGCTATTCTCAATTAATGATATTTTAGTACACAAGCAAAAGAAATATCATGTGAAAAATCACTTTATTTCATCATCTAGTTTTTGTGTAGTGATGAAAAAAGCAGAAAGTGTCTCTACTGTACTCAGTCTACCCTAGATAGATAGATAGATAGATAGATAGATAGATAGACTTAAAGCGTGTTTATGTTTTGTCTCGCTTACCTGACCACTCCATACATCACTAGGATGTTTCCCAAGAGTCCCACCACGCAGATAACGGAGTACAGAGCAGTGATGGAAATGGCGATGATGATGCCCGCGGGGCTCTTTACCGGGTTAGGCTCGGTGTAGTTCCTCCCGTCGGGAACGAATCCCATCACCTCGTCAGGAAAAGTCTCATTAAATGGGTTGATGGAGTAGAGGTCGGGCATGTCTGCTCCGGGGATCACGGACGGCTCCATCGCTTCAGAGTCGCTGCCCGCTCGCAAAGTTGCGCTTCACGGTTTGAACTCGATCTCAAAGCAAAATGTAAAAGTGTAGTATGAGCTCGGTTTGTATAAACTCAAGTCCAACAGTGACAGAATGAAAGTTTCCCTCCGTTCATCTGTCGTCTACAGGTGTGAGATGCGCTCTGCTCTCTGAACCGATCTGCTTGCGCTTTCTTATGTGAGGGAGGTGAGCTTTACTGCGTCAACCTGCTTTATTCGGATTCCCGACATACACTCGAC
Source organism: Spinibarbus caldwelli (assembly GCA_039654775.1). NCBI lineage: Eukaryota > Metazoa > Chordata > Actinopteri > Cypriniformes > Cyprinidae > Spinibarbus > Spinibarbus caldwelli. The sequence continues at coordinate 28,965,332 of CM077245.1, read as the reverse complement.
TACTTATATAATCAAACTCCCCATGGGAGTCATGACCGAGAAGACAGGTATTTGACTGCAGCAACAGAATAAGCGGAGAACTAAAGGGTGAAACTGCTCACAATAAAACAGGACATAACACAATTACCCACATGAGAAAAAAAAAAAAAAATACTATAGTAATGTATAGTAAATACTATAGTGTTTTTGAACCATACTAAAGTACTTGAATTGATTTGCTGTGGTAATTCTATAGTTGCTGTGGTAATATAACAACTATATTAATATAAACAAATTACTTTACCTAATACTGTACTTGTAGTTTTCTACAACTATAGGGCAGCCTATTTTATATTACAATACACTAAATTTTACTACTAAGTATACTACAGTATTTATTACAGCTAGACTCCATTAACAAAGTGTTGTAAATACTATAATATATATATATACACACACACAGTATAATATACTTTACTATAGTATGGTTCAAAAACACTATAGTATTTTTTCATGTGGTTTTGCTATAATAAAAGTGTAGTAACCAGTTTTTTTTATTTGTTTATTATTTATTTATTTTTTTGGCTTATTGATTATCATCTGTATAACCACATTTTTACTACAAATAATTTTAATACAAATAATGTGATTAAATTATGGTTAGTGTAACAAATCCATGGTTATTTTGTGGTTGCCATAGTTTAACTGTAGTAACCATAGTTTTTTGGTTTTATTTGTAGTAAAACCATGGTTAATTTTTGTAATTAAGGGATAGCCTACATGACAATCAGCAACATTATAGTAGTCTAACCATTTTTTTTTTTTTTTTTTTTTTTTTTTTTTAATGGTTAAAAGTTGATGGTTTGTAATGTTTGTAATGGTATCTGTAGTGGAAACCATTGGAATTTCTGTGATGGTTTCTATTGTTTTTTTTTTTTGTTTTTTTTTTTCAGCAGGGTTGTGTGTCTTTATTTTACCTGTGTGTGTAAATATGTAAAACTTTTAACCTTACTAAGCAGCTTATGCTAAAAGTTTTTATTTTTTATTTTATTTTTTTTCCCCTTTATGTGATTTATATGATTGTTTCCTCATGGGGACCAAAAAATGTCCCCACAAGGTCAAAGTTTACGGGTATTAAAATCTTTGTGGGGACCATCAATAAAAAAATCTTATAATTAATACATAAAACACACGGCCACAATGTAGGAATGTTGTGGGTAGTTTCCAGTGGGTTGCAAATGTAGTTGCAGAGGTTTTCTGAGTGGTTAACTGCGTCCCAAATTGCGTACTTATGCACTATTCTATGACGTTTTGATAGTATACATAGTGCAAGTAGTGTGTTCCCACTGAAAATTCCAAAATGAAAAAGTGCACTTTAAATACCCAGATGATGCACTTAAATAACCGAAAAAATTAAATGTTGGACACTTCATGCACTCAACTGTTGCAGCTTTAATTACATCGCGAAGGGGGAGGGACTATCAGATTCCAATTATAAATGCCAAAATAACCTTATAAAATTCATACACTACATGGCTAAGTACATAGTGCATAACTACATAGTGTATAAGTGCATAGTGTATAGTGCGTTGCGTGCATGAAGTGTCCAACATTCCACATTTTGTTTTTTTCGGTTATTTAAGTGCATCATCCAGGTATTTAAAGTACATTTTTTTCTTTTTGGCATGTGTGAAAACACTACCTGCACTATTTATACCACAAAACGTCACAGAATAGTGTATAAGTATGCGATTTGGGATGCACCTTACAATGTTGTTGTGTGGTTGCTAGGATGTTCTGAATGGTTGCTTTGGCATTGATAGGTGGTTATTGGGATGGGTGTTTGCTGGATGGTTGCCTGTCTGCCAAAGTCAAAAGAGTCCACACTCAAGTATGGTTATGCTATTCTTGTCTCATATGACTCAGATCTTTCGTTCACTCTAAGTGTTTTTTTTTTTTTTCTCACCTTTTTCATCCAAAAATTTTTAAATGAAATGACTCCCTAACACTTCGATTGCCAATGTGTCTGAAACACCTTCTGACTGAAAAAAAGATTTGGATTTGAAGAACCCATAAAAGTAGAGAAGTGACAGCAAATTAATGTAGATTGTACCTCGTTGACTAGCTTAAGAATTAATCCAGAACTGTACAAACAGGACACAAGCACAAAATCTAACTGCACACCATTATTCTCTGTCAAGTAATATTGTCATCCTTGATTGCCTTTTATTCAAGACTGTGTTCAAGGTTTGAGTCTTGAATTTAATTTCTCTGTTAACAACATTGTTACTATCTTAATCATTGCAGTCAGATGATAAATGTCATATCCTTTATCGTTATTGGCTTGAATGAGCAGTAACAGCATCATTGTCATTTCAGCCATGACAGTGATTAATTCAGCCAATCTGGGAGATTAGTCTACATTTCCAAATAATGTTCAGCAATTTATTTCTCCAGTCTGAGACTCCATGTTGTAGAATTCTATATACATTGTATAAACCAGGTGTGCCTCACTAAAAAATTAAATTACACTTCAAATATATACATATATTTTTTTCCCAAACAAGGTTTCTATCATTTTAGGTAGTTGTTATCATGCTGATCTATGTGTTATTGCTTGATTTTCTAACAAGTTTGCATTTAGTTTGTTATTTGATGTTATAAAAAACAGGGTGTGGTGTCATGACTATGAGCTTGCAGTTGGGTCTACGGGAGTTTGGGTTGGATTTTGGTACCTCGGCTCCAGCTCATGATCACTACTGAGGCGCCAACTTGGGCTCCAAAAGAATCACTACTGCACAGATTCGAACTCCAAATGAATCACTACTGCAAAGACTCTGACTCCAAATGAATCACTGCTGCACAGACTCTGGCTCCAAACGAATCACTACTGCATACTCGGGCTCAAAATGAATCATTACTGCACAGATTCGGACTCCAAATGAATCACTGCTGTACAGACTCTGGCTCCAAACGAATCACTACTGCAGACTCGGGCTCAAAATTAATCATTACTGCACAGATACGGACTCCAAATGAATCACTACTGCACAGACTCGGGCTCCAAATGAACCATTACTGCACAGACTCGGGCTCCAAATTAATCGTTGCTGTGCCGACTCAGGCTCCAAATGAATCACTGTTGCACAGACTCGGGCTGAAATCTAATCACTACTGCGCAGATTGTGCTCCAAATGAATCACAACTGCACAGACTCTGCCTCCAAATGAATCACTACTGTGCATATTTGTGCTCCTCATGAATCCAAAGCAATCACTACTGCGCAAAATCGGCCTCTAAATGAATCACTACTGTGCAGACTTGGGCTCTAAATGAATCACTACTGTGCAGACTCAGGAAGAAATCACTACTGTGCAGACTTGTGCTCCAAACGAATCACTACTGTGCAGACTCGGGGTCTAAATGAATCACTGCGGCACAGACTTTGGCTCCAAATGAATCACTGCTGCACAGACTCTGGCTCCAAACGAATAACTACTGCAGACTCAGGCTCAAAATGAATCATTACTGCACAGACTTTGGCTCCAAACTAATCACTACTGCACAGACTCGGGCTCCAAATGAACCACTACTGCGCAGACTCAGGCTCCAAATTATTCATTGCTGCACAGACTTGTGCTCCAAATTACATTTACATTACATTTAGTCATTTAGCAGATGCTTTTATCCAAAGCGACTTACAAATGAGGACAATAGAAACAATCAAAACCAACAAAAGAGCAACAATATGTAAGTGCTATGAAAAGTCTTGGTTAGCCTAACGCAGTACATGTAGCAAGGTTTTTTATTTTTTTTTAATTTATTTATTTATTTTTAAAAGAAAACAAGTAGATAGAATATAGAAATAAAAGAAACCTAGTGTTTTTTTTTTTGTTTTTTTTTTAAGAAACAAGTAGATAGAATAGAAAAAAAAGAAAACTAGCGTTAGTTTTTCAAGAAAAGCTAGCAGTTAGAGAATAAATATGCAATTGATAGAGGGTCAAGTGCGTGTGTGTGTGTGTGTGTGTGTGTGTGTTTTTAATAAAAAGAAGACATAGATAAAATAGAATTAGAATAGAGAGTGCTAGAGTCAGAGGGTCAAATAAAGATGGAAGAGATGTGTTTTTAGCCGTTTCTTGAAGATGGCTAAGGATTCAGCTGCTCGGATTGAGTTGGGCAGGTCATTCCACCAGATGGGAACAGTTAATGAAAAAGTCTGTGAAAGTGATTTTGTGCCTCTTTGGGATGGCACAATAATGCGTCGTTCACTTGCAGAACGCAAGCTTCTAGAGGGCACATAGGTCTGAAGTATTGAATTTAGGTAGAGGGGTGCAGAGCCAGAGGTGGTTTTGTAGGCAAACATTAATGCCTTGAATTTTATGCGAGCAGCTATTGGTAGCCAGTGTGTGCGTTCTTTTTGGCTCATTAAAGATTAATCATGTAGAGGTTTGATGGAATTGGCTGGAAGACCTGCCAAGAGAGCATTGCTAATATTGTATAAAGCAAATCTGAAGGACTGGGCAGTTTTAGCAATGTGATCTGAGAAATTCAGCTTATCATCAATCACAACTCCAAGATTTCTGGCTGTTTTTGAAGGAGTTATGGTTGATGAGCCTAACTGGAAGGTGAAATTGTGACGAAGTGATGGGTTTGCTGAAACTACAAGCAGTTCTGTCTTAGGTAGGTTGAGTTGAAGGTGATGGTGAATCACTGCTGCACAGACTCGGGCTGAAAACGAATCAATACTGCGCAGACTTATGCTCCAAACGAATCACAACTGCACAGACTCTGTCTCCAAATGAATCACTACAGGGCAGACTCAGGCTCCAGATGACGTTATCAGAGCAAGATGACAGTAGCCATACCTTGGATATTATTTTTCTACAGTGGAAGGACGTGGAGATGTGTCATCCATTTCATTTATTTATTTTTTTTTTTTTTTTATACAGTCTATGGTACAAACGCACACATATACACAGAAGGCTTTGGGCCTCTGAAGTACAAGGGATGTAACTGCTATAAACATATGAGGACCACAATACTAAGATATGCACTTTAATATTCAGATTAGTTGTCAACAAAAACGAGTTTTCAATGGATGATTTTGAGTCAGTAATATGTAGTTGGATCCTTACAAACTAATTGTTATTTATCATTAACTTTAAGCCTAACCATTATGAGGCACCCAAACAAATGTGACTGAACCTCATATAATCATTTGAAACCTTTCAAACGCCATCCAGTGGGGGTGATTCTGAATCCTTGGGTTGCTACGGTTACAGAACAGAGTTCTGGGTAATAATGGCTGAATTAAAGTGTAATAGTGTTTCTTCCTTTGCCTCAAATTGTCAGATGAAAAGGGTGCACGCTGCTCTACTGCACTGGTTATGATAAATTCTTCTGTTAAGTGCAACAATTACTAAATTGTTTCAGAATCAAAAAGCTTAAGTTACCGTGGCAACAAAAATGACTTTTGAGATGTAAATGAAAAAAAAAAAGGAAAAGTGAATAAAAATCATTGCCAACAAATGAAAGAGATAACAGACTCAATAAGTGAACATAAGTTCACAATTATGCATTGTTCTTGTGAGAGAAGCTTGTTTGGTAATGTTTGGATCCTCAGGTAGTGATTTAAACAAAGCCCTAAAACTATTAAACATCATTTTGCTATACTGTGTATCAGTACATGAATAACACTTCAGATGCATTTGGGTGAGGAGAGATGAGCTATTTTAGAAGCAATCAGACTTTTCATTATAAAGTGGTAGAAAAAATCTTTAGACAGAAGCAGCATTTCAGACATACAGAATATCATGGTGAATTGTGTCTCCTACGTTCCCTGTGTTCCAACTATTGTATCATTAAAAGACTGTTTTTGTTGAAGAATTCCTCATCCCTTGCTCCAGCGAATCATGACAGAACAGCGGACCTAACAAAAAGTGAGCTGCGCCTTTTTCCCCTCATGTTTGTTTTCTGTTTTTTTTTTTTTAAGTTTTTGTTTTCCCTGTTTGTTTCTCTCCGCAGCCATGGAGATGGCCGCCACACGATTCCTTGCCCTAGCCCGTAAAGATCTTCTGTTCTACCAGTACGCCGGCGAATTTTGCTGGCTCGCCGTGGCGTCGGCGTGCGATGACGCCATCCTCAATTCTCTGTTCTGGCTCGGGGCCAACTACCATCGCCCCGTGGACCTCCCAGACACGACTAAGTTGGAGGGAAGGATTCTTCCGGTGTCTGGGGAGTGTCTGGGCCCGAGTCAGAACCAGCCCACCATCGATCCCCCAGTCCCCCAGTCAAGTCCGCCGGCTGCAGCTTTCTCCAGCCCGCCGGCCGCTCCAAAGTCAAGTTCGTGGGCCGCCGCTCGCTCAAGCCCGCCGGCTGCGGCTCCCTCAAGCCCGCCAGCCGCTCCGAAGTCAAGCCCGCTGGCTGTGGCTCCATCAAGCCTGCCGGCCGCTCCAAAGACAAGTTCGCCGGCTGCGGCTCCCTCAAGCACGCCGTCGTTCCAAAGTCAAGCCCGCTGTCTGCGGCTCCCTCAAGTCCGCCAGCCACTCCTAAGTCAAGCCTGCCGGCTGCGGCGCCCTCAAGCCCGCTCCTGTGCCGGCTCCAACCCCAGAGCTCGCTCCAGTGCCGGCTTCGTCTCCAGAGCTCGCTTCAGTGTCGGCTCCAGCCCTAGAGCTCGCTCCAGTGTCGGCTCCAGCCCCAGAGCTCGCTCCATTGTCGGCTCCAGCCCCAGAGCTCACTCCAGTGTCGGCTCCAGCCCCAGAGCTCGCTCCAGTGTTGGCTCCAGCCCCAGAGCTCGCTCCAGCGTCGGCTTCAGCCTCTGAGTTCGCTCCAGTGTCGGCTCCAGCCCTTGAGTACGCTCCAGTGCCTGCTCCACGTAAGCGCAACCCAGTTCCCGAGTTTAACCCACGGAGGGCTCCTGTTCCTGAGTTTAGAACACGGAGGGCTCCTGTTCCTGAGTTTAGCCCACGGAGGGCTTCTGTTCCTGAGGTTAGCCCACGGAGGGCTCCTGTTCCTGAGTTTAGCCCACGGAGGGCTCCTGTTCCTGAGTTTAGCCCAAGGAGGGCTCCATTCCCAGATTCCAGCCCAGAGAGGGCTCCAGCTCCTACGTCTAGCCCTGAGTGGGCTCCAGCTCCTACGTCAAGCCCAGAGAGGGCTCCAGCTCCAACGCCCAGCCCTGAGTGGGCTTCAGCTCCTACGTCCAGCCCAGAGAGGGCTCCAGCTCCTACGTCCAGCCCTGAGTGGGCTCCAGCTCTAACGTCCAGCCCGGAAAGGGCTCCTCCTCCGACGTCCCGCAGAGAAAGAGACTCTGTTCCCAAGTTATGTCCAGAGAGGGCTTCCTTTCCCCCGTCTAGCCCAGAGAAGGCACTTATTCCCACGTTCAGCTCAAAGACTGCTTTTGTTCCCACGTCTGGCCCAGGGAGGGCTACAGATCCCATGATTTTCCCAAATAATTTTTTTTTACCCTCCCCGGTGGTAATGTTAGGGCGTGGGACGCGCCTTCTGGGAGGAGGGAGTAATGTCAGACCTGTGTACCCATGTCTTGTGTTTTGTTGTTGTTTTTGCTCCCCATGAGCTCTCCATGCCCATGTTTGTGTTTTTCCTGTTCCTGTTCTCATTTAGTTCCATTATTTCCAGCTGTGTTTGATTAATTATCTTGTTTACTCCCTGCATTTAAGCCCTGTGTTTCCTTGAGTCTAGCGTCCGATGTTAAATGTCATTCCATGTGTTCCTGCTATTGTATCATTACAAGACTGTTTTTGTTGAAGAATTCCTCGTCTCCTCGACCCTTGCTCCAGCAAATCGTGACAGGTTGTCTCTAATGTTGCAGGCTTATTTTTAATTATAATGCACTTCGGTTTATTTTTAGCCACAAAGCAATGGTCTCGGCAGCAAGCTTTGGTCTTGAGATTTCTCAGAATTAATCAATAAATGTATTCTGGAGAGCATTATATGTGAGTGCTAATGACTACAAACTAAGACGAGATAAATAAACCCACAATAAGATTTGCTTTTAAATGGCACTTAGTCGATGTTGGCCATTTACGGAGTATTTAATGTTTAAAATGCATACAAAAAGCCATTTAATTGTCAGACTTTCTCTGAGCACCACAGTGAATCTTTCCTTCAGAGAATTTTCTGTGTCTGTCTGTCTGTCTCTATCTATCTATCTGTCTATATCTATCTATCTGTCTGTCTGTCTGTCTGTCTGCCTATCTATCATCTGTCGGTCTGTCTCTATCTATCTATCTATCTGTCTGTCTGTCTATCTGTCTATCTATCTATCTGTCTGTCTGTCTGTCTCTATCTATCTGTCTGACTATATCTATCTATCTATCTATCTATCTATCTATCTATCTATCTATCTATCTATCTATCTATCATCTGTTGGTCTGTCTCTATCTATCTATCTATCTATCTATCTGTCTGTCTGTCTATCTGTCTATCTATCTATCTGTCTGTCTGTCTGTCTGTCTGTCAGTATCTATCTATCTATCTATCTATCTATCTATCTATCTGTCTGTCTGTCTGTCTGTCTACTTGCCTTTCTATCTATCTGTCTGTCTGTCTGCCTATATCTATCTATCTATCTATCTATCTATCTGTCTGTCTGTCTGTCTGTCTGTCTGTCTGTCTGTCTATCTATCAGCTGTCGGTCTGTCTCTATCTATCTATCTATCTATCTATCTATCTATCTATCTATCTATCTATCTATCTGTCTATCTATCTGTCTGTCTGTCTGTCTGTCTGTATATATAAACAATGAAGAATAATATCAGGCACACTGATTCAGTGGATTATGGCACGAGAACTAAGGAGTTCCAGTAAATGTCAACAAAATATGTCTAACTTATAAGCATATTAACATATAATATACAACATATAATATACATAATTAAAATATATTAACACATACATATTATTAACATATAAGAATATGCAGGTTTCATGCATCTGTTTCAATGGGCCTCAGCCACATAAACACTCATGCACACTCACACACACACACACACACACTCTCACTCTCACTCACTCACACTCTGACCCGCTGTGATTTCTGTGGCCAGAATGTGTGAGAAGTCAAGAGTGTGGCAAATCTGTTTTGACGTCTTGCTCATCTCAGATCCATCTGTTTTTCTGTGTACTATGTGTGTCTGCTGGCTCAATGGACAGACCTGGAAAGCTCATACTTTCTCTCTCACACACACACAAGGTTTTGTAATAACATCATCCAGATCCAGTAAGGCCCAAAATTCATTTTTGACTCATTTTATTTCACATCACATTTTTATTCAAGTCTTTTCTCTATCCTTTTTTTTTTTTTTTAAGAAAAATGAACATTCAGAGGAAAGGAGCGATGAAGTGTAGATGAGTATCTTGGCAACAATTGTCAAAATTTAGGTTTCTCTTGCTATATCTCCTTATACTCTTTCTATAGCTCCACAGCTACATGCTCTCTTTTCCTCTCCATGTTGCATTCTGGATTGTCTCTCTGTGATCTCCAGATGGCGGCTCACTCAAGAGGTGTATATCTGCATGAAACTGGCAAAAAAGCTTGGCAGAGGTGTAGGACACCATCAGTAGGAATATCTCTCATCTGTGACAGAGCTACATGCCCAGTGCTTTAACATGACATGAAGTGTGGTGGCTGAATAATGGTTGTCTTTTTCGGGATAATGAAATATTACTAGGAAGACATTAAATTACATGTGCTAGGGGTAGGTCAAAAGAAATTTATAATCAAGAAATCCCATTGCTTAATCATGTAAAAAAAAAAAAAAAAAAAACTCGCCTGTCTTAAACAATTAATTAAATAAGTCAGAATATTGATAAACTAATAGATTATAAAAAAAAAAAAAGTAAATGCTCCTATATTTAAATAAAAAAAAATAAAATAAATAAAAATTGACTAACAATGTCAGTGTGGGGAAATATATATATATATATATATATATATATATATATATATATATATATATATATATATATATATATATATATATATATATATATAAATTCTGTTTAAAAATAATGGGAAAATTATCTCTGTTGCTCTGTCAAGCCCAACCAGCAACTTAAAAATAAAAATCAGTTTGCTAATGTAAACATTTTGGAATAATCCTTATCTTTCCTTATTATTGCCAATCTGCTTTGCTTTCACCCTTTTGATCTAGAAACACAACAGACATGTGATGTTCTACTCGTAAAGACACCACCAATCCATTACAGGCCAAAATCAACTAAGATCTCTTGAATAAAAACAAACTTTGAAGTTTACTCAAAGTTATGGAAAATTGGCTTTGAATCATCTGAGCACCTTGTGTTTGTTTGTGTGTGTGTGTGTACATGTTTCCCACTGGGAAACAAGCTCATAAATCATATATAATTAGTTTTTTTTTTTTTTTTTTTTGAGAATGTAAAAATGCGGGAAGTTTCCTGTGAGGGGTAGGTTTTGGTGTAGGGCGATAGAATGTGGTTTGTACATTAGAAAAAAAAAAACATTACGCCTATGGAGAGTCCCCACAAGGATAGTAAACCAGACAAGTTTACTTGATAAGTTAAACCAGCCTAGAAGAGGAGGCTGTATGAACATTGATTTTATAACAATTTTAGGCAAATTACAATGCAAACTGCTCAGTCAAACACTGTAATAGACTTCATAAGAAAAAAAAATACTGTTTATGTGATGAACTTCAGTGGTCAGAGTTTTGAATTGGGAGAAGACTGAATTTGTGAAGAGGGTTTCTAGAAACACCAGAATGTCCAATGCCATAGGGATTTGCAGTGTCAGACAAAAATGTACAAAATTTTTACCTTCATACCCCTTAAATACCCAGCTTGTCACTGGGGCAGTACCCTCCAAAGGACACCTTTATACCTTCTTTACCCCTAAAGGGTGCATATTAGTACCTTAGAATAGTAATATGAATCCTTAAGGTATAATACGTGCTCTTATGATACCATTATGAAACCTTTAGGGGTAAAGAAGGTACAAGTACTTCCCCAGTGACAAGCAGTTGTACCCCTCAAGGTGCAATTTTTACTTTTTTTTTTTTTTTTTTTTTTTTTTTCCTGAGAGTGTACCCTGCCACCATGGACATGGACATGGAACAACATGAGAGTGTAAATTGGTTAAGGAATACTATACAGAAGGGGTGGAGAAAAAACACATTTTTGTCATTTTTAGAGGATTATACAACCTGCTTACTATATTTAAAACTCCTTTTGAATATGTTAGTGTTGTTTCGTGCAGAGCATTGACGTAAAGCACCATCTTTGTGGCACTGTTGAGCAAGTCAGTTCACTTGAGTGCTTTCCTTGAGTATGCTTCAAGGACAAAGAATAAAATAGAGAAATCTGAGGTAAAAAGAAACCAGGAAAATGCAATTAAATGGATTGTCCACACACAAACCAACCATTTTTTTACTTGCATTATCTAATAAATACTCTTACACAAGACTCCAACAAACATTCAGACATTATAAAAAAGAACCTGGGCATGTTTCCCAAATTCATATTTCTGTGTTTAAATATAATTAGGCCTCCTTTAAAAGCTTTTTAAAAATCCCATCTGGTATTCTGCAGCAAACTGCACTAAAGTAGCTGTTTATATTAAAGGAAGGTCTGGCCAGTCACAACCCCCCACCAATAAGAGCTGTGAGCTCGATACAATCTCCATACTTGCTTACTGCTAGATGAAAGTCATTAGCGTACCTGAGTTAAAGATGAATCACTCACCAAATATGCCATTATAGTGACTTTAGGCTGGCTGTTGGAGATCTATGGCTCTTTTAGCACTAGAGATGATAATTGCCTGATTGTGTTTCCTCCCTGCATTTCTAATGTGGTTATATGGCTCTTTAAATAGGAGTGTGACAATCTGAAAGCACAGTTTAATTACCCTGACCTCCTATGTCCCATCAAAGTAATGGCCAATTTAGTAAGACCCTGTGTTGCTTTCTCTGTTACTGTAGTGTAAGGGAAACAGGTCAATTTAGCTCAAAGGGAATCATTTATGATTTTATAGGGAATTTGAACAGGATCACTGTTTCACAGCTGATCACTGAGTCGGCCAGCGATTCATTGAACAAGCCGTATAACATCAATTCTGCACTGGATATTAAAATCCAAAATATAGTGAAAACACTATTAAATAGCAGAGTAACAAGATCGGCAGTTTAAGACATTAACTTGTAAGCATAAAACACAAGATAGTTCTCTTGTCAGTATAAATAAGATTTTATTGGATAAACCTAAGACATGTAAACTAATCTAACACATGAACGCACACATTCACACAAGTTGCAGAAAGAGAGAAAGTGAGGAAAGGATGAGTTTAGAGAATGAAAATGTGAAATCCCAAGTTTATGGCAATATGTGCAATTGCATAGACCTGAACAACCATCAATCACTTAATTAACCCTCGCATTGAGTTTCTCAATGAGGCTAAAATTTACATTAAATGCACCAGCTCAGTTAGAATCTGGAGGTTACTTGCTTTGCCTTTGTGTTAAGGGATTGCCTTTCGTTGTGTCTTTGCGGAAAGGGGTTTCCCAAGGTTGCTGATTGGCTGAAAGTTCAGTGGTCGTTCGTAGTGAAGTCTTGGGTGTTGGTTGAAGTTGGTTTCGGAGTAAGTTGCTGGTCGAAGTTTGAAGCGGGTGCAGTGCAGTCGGAGCTGGACTTTGCTGCAAACTTCAATTAGAACATGAAACTCTCAACGGAAAGAAAATAAATTAAAGTAAAAGGATGTAACGAGACTAGGTGGTTTTTCTTCTCATCGTGGTGTTTATTAGCAGCCAGCATGCAAGCCAGAGCACGCTGAAAGAGCACTAAAAAGCAGCGTCAAAACACGGTGGCAAAAAGCAAAAAAAAGCAAAAGCAAAAAGAGAGCATGGCTAAAATAATGGTGTACTGAGTTTTTAACTCGGCTTTTAGACACATCCCAAATGTTGTCTTGACCAATTAGATAACGTCTTAGCTCGGGGTTGTATGTTTCTCCTCACCATTCATAAATCTAAAATGTTATCTTATCAGTCACATGGTCCGAATTTTCCAGCTCTTACAGAGTATAATTTAGGACGTTTTCTATAAGAAGAATATGATACATTTGACAAAGAAACGATTGAAAGAAACATTTAAAGCATGAATTTTCAAACACAAACATACTAAACATGAATATGAACCCTTAAGCTATTCAACAGTTATTAAAAAGACATACACAATAAGTGATTGGAACATGATAGTCAAATGTGTGTGTTATAAACATAATATGGAGTTATGCATAGAAATGATTAGTTGCTCATAAGTCCTTTTAAGATGATTTTGGTACATCTACACATAGAAGACAGTTTATGTGCCATTCTGTGAACATAAGGACATGTTCTGTGAAGACCAGAGAGGTTAAAAGGTCTCCTAAGGAATTTCAGTCTCAGTCTTTGTTTTCTAGGTGGGGGAAACCAATCCAAGAAAGTCTGTAACTCGTGTTCCCTGTCGATATTTTCACTCATACTGCGTCGTAAGACGCTTGTAGGGGAAAAACTCCTTTTTTCCTCTTCAACTGAAGCCTTTTCAATCACGCAGTGAAACTGCACGTCCATTGGTTCGTGCAGTGCTATAAAAACGAACCAATGGCTCGGCAGCGGCGACGAGCGAGCCTATGGCTGAGCAGCCCACCATAGCCCGCCAAAACGGGGCGCCTCTTCGCCGCCGCATCTCAGATTTCTTCTCTTCAACAAAGAAGATTCTTCCTCACTGACTCTTCGCTGACGCCGACTTCGCCATAGAAACAACTCAGCAGCTGGATTGGACCTTTGCAGCTCTGCTGTTATTCCCGGTCTATCCCCTGCCGCAATACGGCGATCGTCTAAAAGAGCCTCACAAAAAGAACAAATTTGGCATTGTTTCAAATGCTGCACCGTCATTGTAAGACGTGCAGGGCTCCCCTGCACGCTGATGATGGTCACGCTGAGTACGTGTCATGCTTGGGAATATCCCATGCTGATGCTGCGCTCAGCGGGACTGATTGCTTGTACTGCGAGTCTTGCCTCTCTGCGCTCTCGGATCGCTTTCTTTTCAGAGAGCGACTCCGCCCCTTGCACCCTCCCGTTTTCTTCCTCCCAGGGACCTGCGAGGAAAAAACAGTGGGGCAGAGGAATTGAACTCACGTCGGCTCAGTACCCGAGTGCCTCGCCGTCACCACCGAGAGAGGTTTCTCCCGTCTGCTTCACCCAGCCCGATCAGCGTCCCTCTGCAGCTGCGAGCGACATGATCTCGTTCAGTGCGAGTGACGACGAGATGGACAGCCTTTCCCTGGCAGCGTCTGATGCGGAGGAGTTTTCGGGCTCGTTGTCTGACCCCGCCCTCTTGCCGCCGTTTTCTTCTCACGGTGCCAGGCCCAAAACGGACGAGGAGCTCATCCGGATTATGAGAAAGGCTGTCGGTGAGGTGTGACAAAGGCTGTCGGGCTCGAGTGATCTCCACCTCGAGAGCCCTCGCGCAGCAGGCTGGATGAATGGTTTCTCCCGGGGCACCAGCAAGCCCCCCGCCAACACTCGTCCCCCTTCTTCCCGGAAGTCCACGACGGCTGCTGGACAAGCGGCTTAAGCATTGCACTCGATGGCGGTCCTCCAGGTCTTTCAGGCCAAGATGCTTGCCAGCGAGGAGGTCGGTCTCAATGCGGCTTCGCTCAGGGACCTGAGGAGCTCAACGGACCTGACCCTGACGGAGATGGAGGCGGATAACGTCCCCTTTCTCGACGCTCCAATCTCAGCCAACAGCCTGTTCGACCCGGCGGTGGAAGGATTCGCGGAGCGGTTCACGGAGGCTCAGAAGTCATCTCAGGCGATGCGACACTTCCTCCCAAAGCGCTCCAGTTCCTCTGCTGTTGCCAGTTGCCCCAAACCTGCACCGACTCAGCAGCCCTCCAAGCCAGCGTCAGCCACCCCCGAACCCAGGCCCCCTAAGGATCGGCAGAATAGAAGACGTTCCCGCTCTGCGAGATGTTACCCCTTCCCAAAGTGCCAAGGACCCCGGCCCAAGATAGCCCTGGATCCTGCACCTCAGAAGTCCTCCTGAACAGCCAGGCAGAAAGAGGAGGGGCCCGAGTCTCACTACCGCCGGACCACCCTGCAAGCAGCCTGTTATGTGCCTCTATGTTGCCCCGCTTAGCTCTGGGTGCAGAGGGAAATGTGTTATTTGTCCCCCGAGGGCCCTCTCTAGCGCCCGGGTTTCCGACCGCTGTGATAGTGGACAAAATAAAACGCATACATTTTCAAAAAAAGAGCAAATATCCTCTTCTGCCTACCATAAGCGTCCTGCCCTTATGCAGCCAGTCTCCAGAGCCTATCTGCCTATCTCTGGCCACACGATCCATGGCCTGGCAAGCCATCCCCGCTGTATCAGATTGGGTAATGGCTACAATAAGACGAGGTTATTCACTCCAATTCGCTCGAAGGCCACCACGCTTCCACGGTGTGGTCTCCACCACAGTGCGCAGCAAGGACGCTCAGGTCCTGCGCACAGAGGTGATGAATATGCTGGTAAAAGGAGCCATAGAAGTCGTTCCTTCTACAGCCGCTACTTCCTCGTCCCCAAAAGAGACAAGGCTTTAAGTGATGCATGGATGCGGCTCTCTCCCCTCTGCGACAGATGGGAATCCGCATACTCAACTACCTCGAGAACTGGCTTATTCTGGCACAGTCGGAGGTGGTTTCAACATCGCACAAGTCCCTCATCCTCAGCCACCTGGAATGTCGTTCCTGGGGACAGTTATCGACTCAGTGCAGATGACAGCAACTGTCTCAGCAGAACAAGCCATGACAATTCAGCGCTGTGCGGCCTCCTTCAAGGAAGGAACCGTCCGTCCGCTCAAGGCCTTCCAGAAAATGCTGGGCCTTATGGCAGCGGCTTCACCAGTGCTTCGACTGGGCCTGCTTTACATGTGGCCCATCCAGTTCTGGCTGAAGCAGAGGGTTCCATCTGCGTCTTGGCGTCACGGTCTCCATCGCATAACGATGAATCGGGCCTGTGTATCAGCCCCGAACCGTTGGAGGGACCCCCTCTGGTTGAAGCGAGGGGTGATTCTAGACATGGCGCTCAGGAGGAAGGTTGTCACGACAGACGCTTCCAACAACGGTTGGGGAGCTCTGTGCGAGGGCAAACCGGCCTTCGGCCTTTGGTCCGAGGAGGAATCGGATCTGCACATCAACTGCCTAGAAATGCTAGCAGTGTGGCGTGCCTGTCAATTCTTCCTGCTGGACATAAGGGGACATAAGGGGACGTGCTAATACGCTCAGACAGCAGGTCCGTGGTGTTGTACATAAATCACCAGGGCAGCCTCATCTCGAAGCGCCTCTGCACGCTAGCGAAATACCTTCTTGTTTGGGCTCAGACCAGTCTGCGCTCACTGAAGGCGACGCATGTGCCGGGCAAATTGAACCAAGGAGCGGACATGTTGTCAAGGAACAATGTCTCCGCTGAGGAGTGGACACTCCACCCGCTCGCAGTTCAGAAAATCTGGGAAGTCTTTGGCAGAGCTCGAGTAGACCTCTTTGCCTCCGAAGACAACTCTCATTGCCCAATCTATTTCACAAGGAGCACGGATGCCCTGGCCCACAAGTGGCCCAGCCTTCTGCTCTATGCGTTCCCTCCTATCGCTCTGCTACCACAGGTACTCAGATGAGTCAGGGAGCAACGGCACAGGCTTCTTCTAATAGCCCTCCTCTGGAGGAACCAACCGTGGGTGTTGGAATTATTCCAGCTGCTCGAAGCAGCTCCGTGGCCCATTCCCTTGAGGGGGGACCTCCTCTCTCAAGCGAATGGCGCCCTATGGCATCCACGGCCCGAGTTATGGGCCCTGTATGCGTGGCCGCTCAACGGGAGGCTTTGGCCCTCCCAGAGGGTGTCTTAAACACTATGGTGGAAGCTAGATCCCCGTCTACCAGACGCCTCTATGCTCTGAAATGGTCCATTTTCTCGGCTTGGTGTCAAGACCGCGACTTAGATCCGGTCACCTCTGAGGTATCAGTGGTTCTCTCATTCCTGCAGGAGATGCTGGATAAACAGCGTTCCCCATCCACCATCAAGGTTTACCCTTCAGCCATAGCGGCTTTTCATGCCCCCATTGCTGGCCATTCGGTGGGCAGAAATAGTGCGGTGGTTCAGTTTATTCGACGCGCCAGGAGACTTAACCCCCCGCGTCCTCGTACAGTTCCAACTTGGGACTTGTCAACCATACTAAGGGCCTTGAAAGGCCCCCTGTTTGAACCACTGCAATCTGCGAGCCTCAGATCACTCTCGTTCAAAACCGCCCTGCTGCTAGCGCTGGCATCGGTTAAGCGAGTAGGAGACCTACAGGCCCTTTCCATCAACCCTGCTTGCCTGGAATTCGGGCCTAACGACTCCAAGGTCGTCCTGAAACCAAGGCTGGGATATGTACCTAAGGTGCTCTCCACTCCGTTCAGAGTCCAGGTCATAGCGCTTTCCGCGCTTCCCCCCTCGACGGAGGACCAGGAATTGAACCTGCTCTGCCCCGTCAGGGCCATTAGGGTGTACATTGAGCGTTCTGCCTCTTTCAGCAGATCAGAACAGCTTTTTGTTAGCTTCGGTAACCGCGCTAAAGGCCGCCCTGTTACGAAGAAAAGAATTTCCAGGTGGTTAGTGGATGCTATCGCCCTAGCATACTCCTCCTTTGGTTTGCAGTGCCCCATTGGAGTAAGAGCCCACTCCACCAGAGGCATTGCCTCCTCCTGGGCTTGGTCTAACAGGCTGCTCAGCCATAGGCTCGCTCGTCGCCGCCGCCGAGCCATTGGTTCGTTTTTATAGCACTGCACGAACCAATGGACGTGTTCTTTCACTGCGTGATTGAAAAGGCTTTAGTTGAAGAGGAAAAAAGGAGTTTTCCCCTACAAGCGTCTTACGACGCAGTACTCGTTCCCATATCTAAGGGAACCGAGGTTACGAAAGTAACCGAGTACGATTTCTATCACAGATTTACATGTGATGGTCATGCGGTGCATCTCTTTGATCATTAATCTTGGTTATTTGCCCTAAATTTGACAATCTCCTTCCTGAGTTGGAATTGTCAATAAGTGTTATTTTGTTTTAATGTTGTGAGCTGCTCAAAGCTGCTAGTTGGTGGACTTACTTCAGACTAGTGGCGCCAGGATCTAGACAGATTTATGACATTGTCTTGTGGTCCTGTTTGTGGAATTTGGCTCCTCATGTTTCAACCATGTTCTGATCGAATCTTAAATTGTCTGATTCGTTCTGATATCCTACAGTAGTCAGATATCGTGTCACAGTTTAAATTGTGATATTGGTTTCTCATATCCAAGTTGCTCTTATTCAAGCAATACAAAACATTATTTCATACAGTCATTACCAACAATGTAACAATCCAATAGAGAGTGATTTCAGGTGATATGTCTAGTGAATATGCTGTATTATCACCAAAGTCATATAATTGCAGACAGATATTGCTGCTTAAACAAGGTTATTATTGTGTAACATATATTTTATACACAACAATGCCAGTTACTTTTTCTATTTTTGCTTAGCCAATGATCATTTAAGAAAAGACTCACTCCTAAGTTACTTGTTTCGTCCGAATGAATCAGCGGATTAGAAACTAATCGGTTGAATGGATGATTCAATCCCGAACTAAGACAGTGACTTGTTGACATCTAGCTGGCAGTTTTAGTTTCAAATTTAAAAGTATGATGTATATTTTTTGCACTTTCATACACCATTTCTGTTGTCTTTTTGCACTTTCATACACCATTTCTGTTTACCTTCTAATCTTTATGCAACTGTAATTAAATGCATTTAATCAACTGGGATAGGGAGGGGAAGCAATATTTTTGAATAGGATGCATTTGTTTACACCAAAAATTCTTGATGAGATTAGATGAAACTTGTAAGTACATGCAAAAGAATGCGGTCATTCTACCATGTTTATACCGTTCATATCAGTATATGCATTAAAGCGAACGCTACAAATCTATTTGTCATGTTGTCAGATGTTTCTTAAGTATTTCAGAAATATAACAGTCCATTCATTTATGGGCTGTCAATTTAAATGCACTCCACCAAAGAATATAAAAATATCAAGATGGTGCACTCACATTACTATGAATGGGAAAAAGGGCAATGCACAATATGGCAGAATAAGTACCACCTTCTAAATAAAATAAGGAGCCTCTCACCAGCTGGTAAAGTCACTGATCACCGATAGTTTACACCAGTGGTTCCCAACCACGTTCCTGGAGGCCCTATGGAATACACTGCATGTCTCCTTAATCAAACACACCTGATTCAGATCTTCAGCTCATTAGTAGAGACTCCAAGACCTGAAATGGGTGTGCCAGACAAAGGAGAGATGCAAAATGTGCAGTGCTGGGGGGCCTCCAGGAACGTGGTTGGGAACCACTGGTTTACACTACTGTGACTAGATGTATATTGTTATTCATACTGTGGTGTGAAAAATTGTTTGCCTCCTTCCTGATTTTTTATTTTTTTGCATGTTTGTCATGCTTTAATGTTTCAGATCATCAAACAAATTTAAATATTAATCAAAGATAACACAAGTAAACACAACATGCAGTTTTTAAATGAAGTTTTTTATTATGAAGGGAAAACAAAATCCAAACCCACATGGCCCTGTGTGAAAAAGTGCTTGCCCCCTGAACCTAATAACTGGCTGGGCCACCCTTAGCAGCAACAACTGCAATCAAGCGTTTGCGATAACTTGCAATGAGTCTGTTACAGCGCTGTGGAGGAATTTTGGCCCACTCATTTTTGCAGAATTGTTGTAATTCAGCCACATTGGAGGGTTTACGAGCATGAACCGCCTTTTTAAGGTCATGCCACAGCATCTCAATAGGATTCAGGTCAGAACTTTGACTAGGCCACTCCAAAGTCTTCATTTTGTTTTTCTTCAGCCATTCAGAGGTGGACTTGCTGGTGTGTTTTGGATCATTGCCCTGCTGCAGAACCCAAGTTCGCTTCAGCTTGAGGTCACGAACAGATGGTCAGACATCGTCCTTCAGGATTTTTTGGTAGACAGCAGAATTCATGGTTCCATTTATCACAGCAAGTCTTCCAGGTCCTGAAGCAGTAAAACAGCCCCAGACCATCACACTACCACCACCATATTTTACTGTTGGTATGATGTTCTTTTTCTGAAATGCTGTGTTACTTTTACACCAGATGTAATGGGACACACACCTTCCAAAAAGTTCAACTTTTGTCTCGTCAGTCCACAGAGTATTTTCCCAAAAGTCTTGGGGATCATCAAGATGTTTTCTGGCAAAAATGAGATGAGCCTTTATGTTCTTTTTGCTCAGCAGCGGTTTTCGTCTTGGAGCTCTGCCATGCAGGTCATTTTTGCCCAGTCTCTTTCTTATGGTGGAGTCATGAACACTGACCTTAACTGAGGCAAGTGAGACCTGCAGTTCTTTGGATGTTGTTCTGGGGTCTTTTGTGACCTCTTGGATGAGTCGTCGCTGCGCTCTTGGGGTAATTTTGGTCGGCCGGCCACTCCTGGGAAGGTTCACCACTGTTCCATGTTTTCGGCATTTGTGGATAATGGCTCTCACTGTGGTTCGCTGGAGTCCCAAAGGTTTAGAAATGGCTTTATGACCTTTTCCAGACTGATAGATCTCAATTACTTTCTTTCTCATTTGTTCCTGAATTTCTTTGGATCTCAATATGATGTGTAGCTTTTGAGGATCTTTTGGTCAACTTCGCTTTGTCAGGCAGGTCCTATTTAAGTGATTTCTTGATTGCAAACAGGTGTGGCAGTAATCAGGCCTGGGTGTGGCTAGAGAAACTGAACCCAGGTGTGATAAACCACAGTTATGTTGTTGGGGGGCAAACACTTTTTCACACAGGGCCATGTGGGTTTGGATTTTGCCTGAAAAAAACCTTCATTTAAAAACTGCATGTTGTGTTTACTTGTGTTATATTTGATTAATTTTTACATTTGTTTGATGATCTGAAACATTAAAGTGTGACAAACATGCAAAAAAAATAAGAAATCAGGAAGGGGCCAAACAATTTTTCACACCACTGTATAACACATCTACTTCAGTGTTTCTGTCAGCCTTCTGTAATGCAGCTCTTGAACTTCCTGTGAAAGCAACTTGGCATCACTTAAAGTAAATCTCCTCCTTTTTTGCCATTAAAATATTTTAAAATAATGCTTCTTGTATGCTGTTTGTGATAATCTACCTAACCAAAGTTTGCATGTCAATTTGCTAACCACTGCATTTGTTTTAAACTCATAAATATAATTTGTACAATATTGTAAGGGACCTGAATAATGAATAGGCAGGGTGCACATTGCCCATAGCACCTGGTCAAGGATCAGCTTTCCCTTTCACATCAACACATTCTCACTCCCAACTCGTCACATATTGACGCTTGGTCAGGACCCTTTGGCATCACTTTTTGACTTCCAAGTCTTCCAAGGCAAAACGATTGATTTGTGAGAAGAATAGATGTGATCGACATCTCCGTCCACCATAAAGCTCATCCTGTGTGCGACTGAGTGCAAATTTAAAAAATGTGTGGCGTGCAGGGAGGGTGGAAGGCAGGACCCAGAAGAATGATTATAATTAACCTTAAATCCTAGAGACTAGTGTACCTGGGTTGATGGAATGGGGGGCGGGGGGTCTAGGGTGGGAATATTTCCGTGGGTGAGGTCCCCTTTCTGCCCTCAGGTATAAGTGTAGATAGCATCATCAATGGCCAAATTTGATCAATCTTTATTATTATTATTATTATTATTATTATTATCATCATCATCATTGATAGTGTTGTTGCTGATGGGGTGAGTTGGAGTGGGGAAGACGGAGGGTAAGGGAAAATATATTAAAGAAATGGCTACTTTAAAGCATTCAACAGTACTAAGTTAAATGTAATTCTGATTATTAATTCCTCCTTTTGTCGTCATGTTTCTGTTTGATTTGTTCTGTCTCTCGATGTATTATTTCAAATTGAATGTGTATTTGTATACTGTATGCATATGGGGAAAAAGCAAAAAAAAAAATTTCAAAAAATGCCGCCAGAAAAAGCCTTGGTTGTGAAATGCTATTGAGTCTTGTGTGTCTCGTGACGATTACATCATACTACCACTATGGTGGTATCTTTTTGAATGAGATGTGAACCAGTTAACGGAGCGGATCATTTTCAGTGATTAAAACCTTATGTTTTACTCTCTTCTTCACATAAAGGGGTGGGTGGGGTTAGGTGCTCCAATGAAAGTATAAATTTATATAAAATTATTTCTATTTTTTACAAATGCATGCAAACCATTAAATGAAGACAAACAACTGAAAACAATGGAGGACCCTGCACATCGAAAAATGATGCTAAAGGGGTACCTTGAGCGTCAAAAAGCGACGCCAAGGGGTCTTGACCAAACATCAATATGTGATGAGTTGGGAGTGAGAACCAGTGTTCGAATTGAGGGGGGGCTAGGGGGGGTCCCGGACCTCCCATGAGCATTAAGGGACCCCCATAACACCCAAAAGATATACTTGGGGGGGGTCCCCTGGCTTTTCAATAAAACTATAATACTTGAAACATGAAACTAGTGAAAATGAAAATTAAATGAAAAGATTCGATGGCTGTATTAAATTTAGACTTGCTCATGTTACGTCATAATTTATTTTTACGCGTTTCTACAGCGTTGCTCATCATAACCAATCACATACAATTCTGCTGAGCTTAGGAATGCAGTGGCCAACCAGAGACGGTCAGATTACCCTGCTAAAAAAAAAACAAAAAAAAAACTAAAAACTAAAAAAAACAAAACAATAGAAGCCCAATAGAAACCATCACAGAAATTCCAATGGTTTCCATTAAAATACCATTATGAATCATTAGCTTTTTTTTGTAGTGTGTTTTGGACATTTTTCCAATAGGATTTAACATCCCACCAATACAATCCATCATGTACCAGTAGACACCATTATAGTTTCCATTAAAATCAATACAAGTCCCATTATAACCATTAAATCCATTACATTTTCTATTGTGTTTTGGGCAGGGTTCTATTGTTTTTTTCAGCAGGGATATCGCTGAATTTTGTTCAGACTGAAACTTGCGAATTCCCTCATCATAAGCAACAAAAGTGCAGACGTATGTACGATAAAAGTAAGAGATTCATTTATCGTACCGATTATGAGAGGAGTTATGAGTGCTTAAACACTAGCTAGACTGACTGTGTGTGACGGTCTTGGGCGAGTAAGAAATGCGATATTGATTTTATACAATTTTATACAATTGATTTTATACAACAGTTCACAAATGTCACAAATGTGATATTGATTTTATACAACAGTTCAATAAACAAGAAGTTAATGTTAATAGACTTACGTTTTAGACACCATATTGCCTATTTTTGCAACAAAAAAAATGGTTCTAAACACAGCCACAGCAGTATTTTGCGTCTCTGAGCAACATTACAATGTATTGTTTCTGAATGAATCAACCATTTAAATGATTCGGTTCAATCACAATGACTCACTTAATAACAGTGACTTGCTGCCACCTACTGGCGGTTTTAATTTCACATTTAAAGTATATATTTTTAAATAATTTCAAATATCAGTATTCAATGTTTCAGGATTAAAATATCAAAACATTTATCCATTTGTAACTGCAGGTTAAATGCATTCATGTCTTGCATTAAACAATGTGTAAATACATCTGAATGCCAATTCAGATGCAGCTTCTGTGTTTCCTCTGCATTGCAAAAAATGAATTTTGTTGATAATGATAATGATTTTCTAGAAAAAAAGGCTTTAAAAGGTAAAAATGCCCATAAAGGGTAAAAATCACTTTAAACTTTTGGAAAATATTAATTTCCATCACTCCTGTGAACTGACCTGCACGCAGAATATGAAGAATATCAAAAACTTTAGGAGTCATCTGTCCACTGCAGTTCTGCAGCGCAACGCACTCAGTAGAATGTTGTCTGATTATCGTTATTGATAAAATCCCAGAAAATATTGAGATGTTTTTTTTCTTGTTTATATTGCACACTCCTAGGATAGATATTTAATTCTTCTTTGCTTAATGATTGTTTGGTGCACATAATTCACTGATCATCGTAAAATAAGCTTTTATCTTAGAATTAGGTTTTCTCAATGATAACAAGGACAAGACAAAAAATATGAATCATATTTATACATGGTTTTATTTATTTTATTTATTTTTTTTTATTTTTTTATTTTTTTTGAAGGGGCCATGAAGAGGGGTCTGGTTAGGGGGACCCCCCAAGAGCTTTGACACAATTCAAACACTGGTGAGAACATGTTGTTCACATTAGTAATGTTTTAATTAGCTCGAACTTCTGAAGAGGAAACTGACACTAGACTGGTAGTTACAGGCCACATTGTGCTGGAGCAGCAATGAGAATCAATAGACAATGGCCTGAGTATGGTAGTTCCATCTAATATTCCCAATCACTAGCATTTGTATTCACATACATCATGACCATACTCAAGGGAAGGTTATATTCCCCAGCCTAACACCCCCAAACCCCCCCCCGCATATCAAACTCATGACCCTGGGTCTCGTTGATGTCAGTGCTGTACCAGCTGAGCTACAGGAACTTCCAGCGTCAATTATGTTGCAAGGCATCTGGCAATAAATAAATAATGACCCCAGTGGCTTGACCTCCCTTGCTCTCTTGAGGTAGATTACTGAATTATGCAGGCTTGTCATTGCTCCCATAAAAATGTAGGTACCTATGTGGATGCACAGTGAGTCAGGGCAATCAAGCATGGATTGACACAGCTGGACTGTCTTTTACCTGAACACTTGCCCTGTTTGCACTGAACTTTGACCTTGAGTTCTGAACATTCATTCAGTGCTTTCACAATGACGTCATTATCCCTCCAGAGGTTCATAGCCCTTCTCCAGGACTCATTTCTCCAGTGCCTCTTTTATTATTTTGTTCTAGAAAAGCCTCTCTAAGGCATGCCACCTCTAATCTAACTGTATCTGTAGTTACTCTCTGTGACATTTCATAAATGTCATTTATGATGCAATACTTTCGCCCCTGGTCAAGAGTTTTAGACTAGACTAAGGAACTGCTTTTCTGAAAAGAATGCAAATAATCAATATTTACCTTCCAGAAGCCTCTAATGATGTTGTAGTCAACCAATTTCGTTTTGTTCCTCTGTTAATTGCTTTGGTAGTTGATTTATTAGGACCCACATTGATAGAATCTACTGAGACAGAATCTAATCTGTTAGAGAATTAGAATTAAAAGGCAAACTCACTCCAAAATGCTGTACAACTTTGGTAACACTTTACAACAAGGTTCTATTAGTTAACGTTAACTAACACATTACTTAACATTAAGTAACAATCAGCAAAACATTTATTAAACTTTGTTAAGTTTAGCTAACTAATGTTAACCGATGGAACCAAATTGTTTTCAAGCTCTAAAACGGACAAAAAACATATAATAGTATAATATAATCAGTCCATATGACTTATGCTCTTCATTCCAAGTCTTCTGAATAGTAGCTTTGCAAAGGGAATCATCTATGCTGTCGCTATATTATATATATTCAAATGATGGTAACACTGTAGTTTAGGGACAAGTTCTCACCAATTGCTTATTAGCATTGCTTATTTTTATTTTTATTTTTTTTCTCCTGAAAAGAACAGTGTCAAGGGCAGAGGTTTGGAAGGCCATAGCACACAGTGAACACTCAGAACTCGTGTTTTCTTCAGGTTAATTAATAAATAATTCTATACGCATCTATCACAGAGCCAGAAATAAAGTACTCTTTTCTTGATTTTGGAATAATTTCAAATGCCTATTCACAGTTTGAGTTTTCAGGACTGAACATTACATGCAAATAACATTCAGTCATGAATATAAAATATTGATTGTCTTTGTACCCAATACAGAGCCTTTTTTCTAAGGTTCTCTCAAGAACAAGAGAGAAACCGGACCTAATTATGCAGGGTGCCAAGAAGATTGCCAAGATGAATTCTTTAAATTTGCATCACACTCTCTTCAAAGAACAGCCTGTGTGAGCCAAAGATGATTCTATAACAGCTTGTCAAAGTTCTGTATAAGTTAAGAGTAAATTACCCTTTTACTTCTTGCACTGCAATTCGTATTGCATAAATAGCCAGTGTTAATGCAGATGATGTTATCATAATGGTATAATAAGAGAAGTATAAAATTCAGTTTTTCCTCCATCTCTTTTTTTAGCTTTAGGATTCAGGACACAAGTTCTATGATGGAACCTCTGATGTTCTTTTCAATATACCTTACAAAATCACCACTGAGAAAACTGATGAAAGGCTTATTAGTGATGCTCACTAATGTTAGAGTTACTGCTAATATTGCTCATTTTTACGGTTAGAGATTGCTAAATCTATTAAAATGTTAGATAGGTTAAATTAAGTGATTAAAAATTCTAAAAACCACCTATAACCATCCAGGGTGCATTTCCAGAACAACGACGAAGCTTGCTGCTAAACTATCTCAGTACAATGCATCTTTGAAGAAATCTACTAACTAGCCATGACTGGTTGCCAAAACATAATAACATGGTCACCCCTCCGTTCTTTGAAACACATTGGTTCAGCAACATAAGACCTTTGTTAATGGTGTCATATGCAGGTGGTGAAGTAATTCTACTAATTAATGGATTCTAATCGTTTCAGTTCAGTTTTGTTTTCTTTTTCATGGATTGCCTGTGTTCAGTTCTTGTTTCCTTTGTTCCTCGTTCCCGCTTCTCATGAGTTGTTCACAGATTGCATTGCTCACCTGTTTTTTGTTTTACCAATCGTTATTCCTGTATATTTTGCACAGGGTTTGTTCAGTTCATTGTTTTGTCTTGATTTTATTGCCACACTTTGTCTCCTGCATTCTTTATGGTTTCTAAGTGGATCATATTCTTTGCTTTTGACTTAAAGCAGCATATAGATCCTCCTCGTCCTCATTTCCCTGACCCATCATGACAGTTTCAAGATCAAATTTAATGTTATATAATTATAGTTCATTTATATGAAAAGAAAAAAGTTTTGCATTACGTAATTGGCATACTATTTACTCCTGTATACATGTAATTCAGTTCAGTCAGCAACATTCTTCACAACATAATTGCTATGAACATATCATAGATTGAAAAACATATACATTTTAGAGGAATAAATACTGTAGAATATACTGTAGAATGTATTGCAAGTTATCTTGCTTTTTTTTTTTTTTTTGCATCCACGTCTACAAGAAACTCTGCTTCTAACCACAGGTTGAGAGCTGTAGTTTCACCCACGTAAGTTTACGATGCTGTTTGTGAATGCTCATTTGAACTATGATTTCGGTAAACAAAGAATCGTTGAACTATGTTGGTAGCAACAAAAATTTGTAATCATAGTTGGCTAACTGCTTAATGTTTTTGGGAAACGCATCCCAGAATACTCTAGCAACAACATAGCGACCATCTGTAACACTGTAGAATTCACATATAACGCTATCAAATTACATGCAACTGCTATAGCAGCCACCCACAATACCTCAAGAATGCATTCATATATGCTATCTTCACAAAAGATGTCATGTTTAGCTAGCATAGATTATAATTCGCGGCATAGCTGCTTACAATGTTGAAACAGCTTGACATGGGCAAAATACCTCATCTACAGCAAAGCAATGTCCTTTGTTTGACAGATTATACTTTTACTTGCAGTGAAAACTACATAATGTCACAGCAGGAGATAACTGCTCTGGCAGGTGAGCCAGAGGCCAGCCGCGTGCTGTTTTCATCTCAAGGGTGCCTCCCTCGGTAGGCTACATAGTTCAGCTGACAAAGTAATTTTGTCTTGACATAGCAGGGTTGCTAAAATCCATTAGGCTGGTTGATGGCTGATGTAGTAATTAATAATTAAAGGTTATTGTTCAGGCAAACACTGTTATTATTAATCAAAATGTGGTTCATTTGCTTCTCCCAAAGGGGAACTGATGAAAATATTATACTTTTCTCAGAGCTCATTTTCAAAGTTCACTGAAATGAAATGGAAATGTTGGAAATTGGTAGTAGTGGCTGTGCACTGCTTTATATGGAGGCGTAATTACCTATATAATGGATAAATGGGAAAATACACTCAGCGTCAACTTACTTGAGGCTATACACAAGTCAAATTGGAATAAATATTTAATTTGGTCATTCTTTTGTTCTTATCGATCACACAGTGAAATTATATTGTGTTGGCCAGTGAATATATGCAACAGCTACAGTCTTTCTTTTCATAAACACTAACAGTATATTTATCAAAGCCTTTTGTGATTGTTTTGGGAAACTAGAAATTAAATTATAAGAAGTCTGTCATGTTATCGATTTAGGAAATATGTTTTTGCTGTTGCAGATTTCATTATGTCAGTGGTTTGTAAGTAGCTTAATTGTTAGTTAATGTTTGCTGTGCTAAAAAATATTTTGCTAACAAAGACCCATTCACACTTGTTACTATCACTGTCAGAGTACTGATGCATTACCAGACTGAATTCATTCAGCCGGACAACACTTCTAACTAAAAGGCCAACTTTTATCAAAGAAGTCAAAGAAGAAAAACCTGTTTTTTTTCAATACAACTATAAGTAACTTTGCAACTACATGTCAACTAACTCTCATTAATTTACAACTACCTGTTTTATCTAACTGTCATTAGAGTATTAGTAGACTGTTAGGTTAGGGTTAGGTTTAGTACAATAAGTTGACATGTACTTGCAAAGTTACTTATAGTCAGTATAATGTGTGTTGGTGACCATCAAAATAAAGTGTTATTAGATATTAAGCAGACAGTCTACTAATATTCTAATGACTGCTAATTGACATGGAGCTTCAACGTTATTGGTAGCACATTATTTTATAGTCCTGTTTTGCATGTGCATACTATGCTATATACTTGTTCACTGGGTAATAATCACTGGGTAATAACTGTATCTATTACCAGTATCTAGTATTTACTTAGGTAGCTACACTGTAAGTACAGGTAAGTGCACGAATTGTAAAATAAAGTGCAACCAAGTTACTTACAGTTGATAAAATGTCTAAAGAGGACTATCCAAAAAAAAAAAAAAAAAAAAAAAGTCACTAAATTAGTGTCGTTATTTTATTTATTTATTTATTTTATTTATTTAGTTTTTATTTTTTTGCCAAAATAGCTATCTGTAGATCTGAGAAGTATTTAAATGAGTTAGTAACTAGTAGATTGATTTTCGTGCCGGCTCACCTCACAGAGATTTGTTCATTGATATTTTAAAAACTGATAATAAGGGCATCTGGGAGTGACTATTGATGGTATGCAGATTTCATTAGCAAGACAACCTGTTCGCTAGTCTTTCAGCCTTATAAAGCAAATGTGTCATTTTCAAAAGAAAAGAAAAAAATCTGTGGGTGTCATACAAAAGTAAAAGAAAGAAAACTCAGTAATTAAAGTTACTCAGTCTCTTTTTTTTTTTTTTTTTTTTAAATCCTTTATTAGTGAACTGTGGTACTGAGAGATGAACTCAGATTCTTGCTAAAGCTTTGAACATGGTGTTCATACCAAATACCAAATATTAAAGGACTGAATCAACAGCAATAGATAAACAAGATTTCTAGCAATTAGAGTTATAGTGCAGTCATTCCCAGTCAGGGGTATACTTGAACTCAAGGGGATACTTGGCAAGAGTTTGATTTTGCTTTGTTTATCAACCTATAAACACGAGTGGCTTCTGTGATATCAATTTGTGTGGATGACACTCACGGAATATATGTCAATATCTATAGAGATATTTATGTAAACATCTCATTAAACAAGCTCAGGAGACTCATTAAAGGGAACGGGATGTACTTGTTGAGTCTGTGCTTCAGACACATTGACTGCTTTGAGTTTCAAAGTGCATCATTGTAATAATGGCCACTTTAACAGCAATATTGATCATGCTAAATGATTTGTAGTAAAATAGGAGTTACAGGAACATATTTCTGGTTTAGTGTTGATGAAAGGCTATTTCAGTCTTGTCTGTATGGATGCATAAGATGAACAAGTTTATAAACTGAGTTTCCCACAGATATTTAAGCCAAGCAGATTTTGAATTGTAGTTCACTTTATTGTCAGACTTAGGGTCTATTGGCAGATATACTTCATACACAAATGACTGGTATCATGCAGTATTTTTTGACCCAATTCGTTTTCAAATTTCACTAAACTGATTAACAAATCACATGGAATGATTCATTCTTGACTTGGACTGATCTGATTGCCACAAATCCCAAGTTAAGTACTCAGTGATCCAGCTGGAACAAGTCAACAACTTTAAAGGGGGAGCTGTTTATAGCTCATTGTACAGTATATGCATTATTGATACATATTTTATCTTTGTTTAAAAGTATTAAATGCATGTTGACTTGTGCTGGCTAGTCAATGTTTCATAATATTTCCTAATAGTGTCAGACTCAGCTCTAAACTATTTAAGTTTATATACAGGAGGCTCATAACTAGTGAAATAATTTCCCCACTTTTTTCCCTTGCTCCCTTTTCTATGAGTCAGTGAGAGAACATTTTAAAGTGTCTAAAACCATCTCAACTCACCTTTAAGAACTGCTGCCTGCAATATACGTATTTTAAGTTATTCCAATATTTTGCATTCACTATTTTTATCCTTGAATATTTTTGTAGGTTAATGAATATGAGTTGGTTGCAGAACCTTATAAATAAAACGTAAAAAAGTCAGCAAATTCTGTGTCAACGCATGTGTCTAAACTTGTTCATCTTTTGTTATTTGTCTGTCATGCATATGCTTTTCCTATGTTCTTTTATGCATTTTTCAAATATATTCATATAGACAGAATTTAGAGTTCAGTCCTCCTCATTGCTCTAAATATTAACTGATAGAAGCTTAAACATTTCCTGTTCTTCTTGTTTTATTTCCTCCTCATTATCTGTTGATCACAACTGGAGACGTAAACTGGGTAACAAGCAAAAACAAATTTTCCCAAAAATGTAACTTTTTTTATTTTTTGTCTGTTATTTTATAGTTCAGTAGAGAAAGCATGGGGAAGTTATGGAGAAGATGAATTAACAGGACTGAGAAATGTTGTGGACTCGATTCAAACTTGCATCATTAGCCTTGTGACTCGCCGTGTGAAGTGTTAAATGCCAGACCAATACACTGATATAATTTTATGTTGTTTTAAAGGCATTAGGAGTGACATTTTAGTGTTAAGGATGGTGATTTTATTGGTAAAAATGACAATACTTTCCGGATATGCTCTTGATTTTTTTACCCACTTTGTGTGTTGATCAGACATTGACAGGATGACTGGATGTGGACTGAAGCAAAACAAAAACACAGATTCATAAAAGTGTGAAATTGTTTGTGTGCTGCCTTTCCTATCCGTTTACGTTCCCTTTTTGTTCTTTTTTTCTCCCTCTCTTTGTCTGCACAGCAGATTTCTGTTTATCTGTAAGGACATTGAAAACACACCTGACTGAGTGTTTAGAACGTGATTGTTAAGCAAATGGAATAGCTACGTTTTATTTTGTATTTCATGAACACAAAACTGTAAATTGCATTAGAGCGATGCTTTTTGCACAACATATTGTTGCTTCATTCCTTCCTCATTATAGGCTCTATGATAGGCTTTAAGATATTCTGAAATGATGTACTATAAAAAGTCTTAATATGTTTAGTGCCAGGAGGCATTTGCACCTGAAGAAAAACTGATTTGCAAAGATATGCACAGTTACCATACTGGGTTTATTCAACTTTCATTCAGGGATTTAACAACACCACATAATCACATCATTTCAGAGTAGCCAGTTTCCATGCTTGCACTTCATCCATGCTTATCAATGCATGTAATTGCTTGTTAATTTTTTTGAGGTTATGCAAAGCAAAAAGACATGCATGAAATGTAATCAAAATAACTCTAGTTAAGGTTGAATGTGCAAAGCCTTACAAGAACACTGAACTGTAGTGTCTTCTTGATTTTATAATGCTTATATGTTGATTTTTATTTTTGCTTTGCATTACAGTAATGATAATCTAGCAATAATCATGGTGAATGATGAGAATTGCATACTAACTCAAGAGTACATTACCTGGAAAATAAATAAATACATAACAATCAGTCACCTAATCAATCAATAAATCAATCTTAGGTTTATTTTGCTTTATGCAAACTATCGATCGATTGATTGATTGATTGATTGATCATTAATATTTAATAATAATGAAATGCGGGTGAAATGTAACCTGGACATATTTTCATGAGAATTACCTATATGTGACCCTGGACCACAAAACCAGTCTTAAGTTGCCGGGGTATATTTGTAGCAATAGCCAAAAATACATTGAATGGGTCAAAATTATCATTTTTTCTTTTATGTCAAAAATCATTAGGATATTAAGTAAAGATCATGTTCCATTAAGATATTTTATAAATTTCTTACCGTAAATATATCAAAACTTAATTTTTGATTAGTAATATGCGTTGCTAAGAACTTCATTTGGACAACTTTAAAGGCGATTTTCTCAATATTTTGATTTTTTTGCACCCTCAGATTCCAGATTTCAAATAGTTGTATCTCAGCCAAATATTGTCCTATCCTAACAAACCATACATCAATGGAAAGCTTATTTATTCAGCTTTCAGATGATGTATAAATCTCAATTTCGAAAAATTGACACTTAAGAATGGTTTTGTGGTCCAGGGTCACATATATGTTTTTCCACAGGCCTGGGTCTCATTTATGAACGCTGTGTACGCACAAAATGGGCATATAATATGCGTTAGCAATTTTCCACGCACATATCCGGATTTATAAAAAATAAACTTGGTGTAAATACGCACCAAACAGACATTCTAGACCATGCGTACGAACTCTTTTGGAGTGAGAAGTAATGAAGTAAACGATTTTAAACTGTGTTTTCATTTTGATATGCATTTACAATAAATAGTCCACTTTCATTAAGCACTGAAATTACAAAAAGTCATAACGCAGAAGTTAAACAAAATTTAATTTAGACATATAGTGGATGCATTTGATCACTTTTCATGTGGCATCCTGTTTTAATGACAGCGAGGAGTGCTATAGGTGCACAATAATTAATTTTTAAACTAAACTGCAGATCTCGTGTTATGAGGAATTTTTTTTTTTTTTTTTTTTTTTTTGCAAAAACAATGATCATGATGTGCACTTCGATATTATGGCAGACACAGCTGGATACGGTGGTCGAACGGTCAGTCCATTGTCTGGTTTGAATAGGACCAATGATAATATCTTACTGTACAACCACAGCTGCACGGACGTGTTGATGTTGTGTAAAGGCATCTCCAAAACATTATAAAAAAATACCACTGTATTTGAAGGATACAATTAAAGGAAAACGGTAAGATTTGCACATTTCCTTTTTTAAATACTTTCAGTAATTCGCCGAGTCAGACAATTGTATTTACACTGCAAAAAATATAGGCCTATTATATCAGTTGTTTCCACTAAAAATAGATGTTCAGCTTATTGTCACCTTATCAGCAAAATTGCATAAATTGAATTTGATTTGAATTGTTTAAAACAATTGAAATACTATATGACCAGTGTAAAAGAATGAGATGGACTATTTTAAACCGTTTTGTTTTTATGGATATTTGCATATATTTATTATAAAACGTATCAAGGATACTAGATAATTTTTAACAATAACAATTAATGTGTAGGCTATGGCCCAAATAGAATTACAGTCAGGATTGTCTTGTACCTTTGACGGTGTTAAACACGGTGTCACGTGGATGGGAATATGCATAGAAATTATATGCAGATGAAGTTATGCATAGTAAAACTAGGCGTTGTAAGCTCCATATATAGTGATTTCTAGGAGGAGTCGGGGTGGAGATGTACGTAAGCACAATTTCTCCCTGACTGGGATTTAAAAAGGGATTTTTTTCTGGCGTACGCATGGTTTTATAAATCTGAAAAAAAAAAAAAAAAAAATCACGCTTACGCAAAATCTAGCTTTTGTGCGTACATACACTTTTAGAATGAAATCTACAGATAGTTTTATAAATGAGATCCCTGGTCTTGACATTCATTATTAAATGGCACAGCACACGTGTTGTAATTATAACAACAGTTAAAATGGGAAATGCTAAATATTCTCACTGTAATTATAAAAATATGTTGAACTGAAGTGCCTTTAACTATATAAGGCTGATTTATTTATTTGTTTATTTATTTATTGCATTATAGTAATGAGAATTTAAAATATAGAAATGATTGTCACTGTGAATAATGGAAATTACTAACACAATAGGAAAAAAATACCTGAGGTACTACAGTAATGAGAATGTGGGGTGGAAGTGTGCTTAATTATCATGAAAATAATGTCACAAAATCTAGGCTTAATTTGTTGAATGCAAAACTAGTAGTGCATGTATGTACAGTATGTGTTTATTTAGTTATTTATAACTAGTTAATTTTTGAGTGAAATGTGACCTGGCCTTGTTTTCATGAGAATTAACCATAAGGATATACAGTATGTTTTGCCACAGCTCTTCACTTTCATTATTAAATGGCACAGTGTAGATGGTGTAATTAACAAAATTGGAAAGTACACATCGCAACCTAATGGAACTGCTAAATATTCTCATTATAATTATGCAAATAAGTGTGATAAGAAGACTTAAGGTACACCAGCAAGGTTCTGGCATGCCATGTCCTATTATATCTCTTTCATAGGGCTATGGAAACATGAAGGTGCCGTCTAATTGGTCCTGACACCGCTGACCTTCTGCTGGACCTTCTTGATTGATAATTCCTCTAAGAGGAGGCAGAGTCTGTCAGAAACACTGATCTGTGACAAGCCAAACCCTAAGTTAACAAGGCAGTTGACTGGCTCAAGGAAGTGTTGCTGTCACTCAAATCTACATTGACATAACAAATAGTTTTTGATACGTTTTAAGCTGTTTGACCCAGGAGGAAAACATCAATGTACGCTGTGACATATTTAAATGCCAAGTTCATAGAGTAATAAACTATACCTAATATTTAAAATGTCAATTTCAATATCTGCAGGCAGTAATTAATCCATCACATCAAGTACCTGAGGTAAGAACACATTACTCTTCCATGGCGATGGTTGAGTTGGACAAGATATTGAAGAAAAAGCAGCCAGCACTTGTGCAGCATACATGTGAAGTCAATACTGTTTACCATCTTATGCATAATTCCCATACATCCATTTGTGTTATTTCACAGTTTATTATTCTAAAACAGGAAATAGCAGCAATATAGAATCAGTAGTTTTAGTACTGTATATTTTCTTAAGGCAACTGTATGCTTCACATCACATTAGGCATCTTCAAAACAGCTACCAGCAGAAAACTGCATGCAGTGTAGAAATCTTTGAAACATAAACCCTGGTAACACAAGTGTCACAGAGAGACATTGCTGCAGGCAAGGTCTGATGAGTCAACACTGTGCTCTGTGCTGAATCCCACTGACAATAAAGATGAATCAGACACGCTTCCATCAATTGAAAATCCCACACTATAGCTAAAACAAATTATGTTTCATTGTAAACAATAAGTAATGACCATTAAATTTCACTAAAGAGCAACACCGTGTAAAACTCCTCCTTTTACCTTGAGAATTTGTTTCCCTGAATGAACTGTGTGAATAATCCTCTCTTTCAAGCTGTCAAGAAGCATCTTATCACGGTGCAGCCAGCGGTCCGGTGAAGGTTAACAAGATTTTTTACGCTTTTCCATTCCAATCCCTCATATAAACTTCCTCTGGCTCAGTGTTTCTGTTTTTGGTTTGCATCTGACATTGTTTTATTCAAGGGAAAAACAGGGGTCAGGCTTTTCCCTTTGACTAAAATAACAATGAAATAATGATGCTTTCCTCAATTACATCAATTTTGGGCCTTTTCATTCTAAAATGATACATTATTATTTTTATAGTTGGTGTAGTAATTACTCACTTCAAATTAATCACACATTAATTACTCACCTCAAGACTAGCAATGTGCGCTAACAAACAGGGTCAATTTTGATTTCATGAGGACTTCAAGCCTCATTAGTATTTTAAGTATTAGCAATTAAAGCAGTTGAATGAAGTTTTGTGAATTTTCACGACGTTGGAGCTCCCTACAGTTAAGTGAGTGGAATTCACATAATGGCACATAAATGCTTGCGACTCTTTAACTCCGCCCACGGCACGCCTCCAGGAGCTCGGCTGTTTTCGAAGAGAAGCGTAAAGCTGTTACTGTCTTTTATTAATCTGATAAAACTAAAGACTCTTCAGAGATATGAAGGATGCAATAATATTCTATAGGTACTCAAGATTAACATGAAATTGAGCGAAACTGTGTGCTATGTCCCCTTTAAATCAACCATTGTTTAAGTTTAAGCTTTGCATTGGCACTTTTTAAGTTGACCCACTGCCCTATAAAGTGGCAATCTGCAGTTGTTACTCTAAAGAGCTATTTCTCTCTGATTTAACCCATGACATTAGCTCTGTTGGTATAATGAAAGTATTTAGGTTGACTGCGTGATGTAAATAATGTTTTGACTTGAATAAAACCAGTTAATTTAGAAGGTTTTTTTTTATTATTATTTTTATTTTTATTTATTTATTTATTTATTTTTTTTTCCCCCAATGTAGTCAAAAAATATTAAACCATTTATATCATGACAACTCCCAGAAGATTCTAGTATGGTAATGGATATGACAATGTTAATGTATTTGGTCTTGGAGGAATAGATCTTCTACGCTGCTGAATTGCTGCTGCTGTTGGTTATTGATGTTTTTGTAGATTATTGCTGCTGTTAAAAAGCAAGTACAGTAACTTGCTACTCCAATACATATGCTGATACAGTGATACAATGATACAGTGATACAGTGATACAATGCACAAGTAGCATATATAATAACCCGTAGCAGATCTGTAAGGTGGACCTGGGGAGGGGGAGGGTTTCAGAGGAACTCTGAAAGCGCACTGCGAACTGCTCTAGTGAATGCTAACCAGCCATTTAAATGTTAAGAAGCGTATGCAACATGAACCAATGAGCTCATGCCAAGTAGTTTAACACTGTGAACAGCCTATCATCAGATCGCATTAACCTGATTGCATCAGCCTGCACCATCTAGAGTTTCATGAAAGAACTTGGCATTTGTTATTTATTTTTTAAGAAATATAGCACTTTTTAAATATCTCACTTTTTTAAATTAGTTTTGAAACAGTAGACTGTAGCTGATTTAAACACTGATTAGATGAACATGTTCATAGTGATTCTCTACACCTGTGGTTCCTATGAACTTGAAGTGAACTGACTCCAGACACTAAAAATGACCCAGAAAGGTGGATAGTTCTGAGAAAAGCTCTAGCAATTGGTTTCCAGATGTCACTTGCTTTAATTTTGTGTTTAATGGAATGACATTTTGAAATGTGGCAAAAGTGCCCATTTGGTTCCAATGTATATTGAAATCCACAGTAAATTATAAAAAATATACTCTTTGCATTCCAAACAAGGTAATACTGAATCACTGACATCAATCACACACAGCTTAGGTCAATCTAATGTATGACTGTAGTTTACTGCACTGGTGAAATAAAACTGTACATTCCCAGTAAAGTATGCCAGTATGTGGTAATCTGCTGCATCCTACACAGCCTAGCATTGTGAAACGACCTGCAGGATGAGGAACTGCGGCATTCAAACTGTGTTCAGCACAATTTGTTGTGGGTGTGATTATGCTGTTAAATTATTTGCATAATTGCATAATCAGGTGCTAAATCAGTGCAGAATGCGTGTGCTATCAGCGGGTGCAATTCATCCTTAGTAAAGAGTCTATGGGAAAGAACAATGAAAGTTTAAAAAAAAAAAAAACATACAGACTGTGATGACTCATTTTTGCATCCACCTATGCTGAATTACATGGAGATGAGACATTTAAATTGCTTTGAATCCTTTTGCACAAAAGGCACCAAGTGTCTCTTTCATCTCTCTGTCTTTCTAACTTCTACCTTGTTTGCATTCTCTCACTCACTCGTAGGAATGTCTGCTGTGATATGCAATAGCATATTGTGTGTGATGATCAATGGAGCTCTGCAGCATTACAAAAACTTCAACGTGAAATGTCTTATATCCTCCAGTGTTTCTCCATTCGTCCCATTTCATGGTGACCACAGTGTTACAAATAACAGTTGCTTCAAGAATTGGGAGGCAGCCCAAATACCAAACACAGACACCTCATCTTTATTTGTCTTTCTCTGCCTGAGTAGTGTCATGTGTGAGAGCGTGATGCTGGGTTATTTAGGTCTTTTATGCTACTGTTTAGGAAATGCTTAATTTTACATGTTGTTTATTATTTATTTTTCCTCTTGGTGAGTGCACTGTGCATTGCATAGTCCATTTGCAGTCTGTTTATAAAGTGGAGGGAAAGATGCAGCACTAACCTGTTCCTGTTTTCTTGTCTCCAGTACTCTTTGACCTCAGACAGCAAATGAGTTGTGACAGCATAGAGTCCATCTTAACAATTATTAGTGGTGCTTTCTAAGGCAAGAATCACTGTTATTATTGTTATGGTGATTGTTATGGCTCATATTTAGGGTTTTGAACTAACACCGTATTACACTCATGCAAGTTATACTATACTAAGTAAATATTTTTAATTATTAATTATTATATGGATTGTTGAGAAGGGATGTGCTAGTTTTTCAAGTTATCTGTGTTATGTTTGTTCTCTTGACAACAAAAAGGGTTAAACATTCCCAACCCAGGCTCACTGAAAATACATGCTTGGCGATGTTTCTGCAACACCAATATTACGTACCTTGTTGTATCGCAGTAGTTTCAAAGTGAAATGTCTGGTGAGTGGTGCTAAAACACACATTTAATATGTGACCGTGGCCACAGGCACATATTGCTGCGTTTTTATAACGTTGGTTCAGACATGAATTGTGGCGGATCAGAATTTAAATGTCCGGTGATTGTTGCTAAAAGCTTAATGCTCTATCGTGTTGGAAAATAACATACCCACTACACCAAACCCAACCCTAAACCTACCCAATAGTGGTAATAAAAGTGGTATAAAAAGGCATTTGGTGATGCAGTTGTGCAATTTTAATATCTTTATATGCAAATTTCAGCTGTTTTGTTGAAGCCTTAATTTAATAATGGAATGCTAAATGCAGAACTTGATGACGAAAACAATAAATAGAAGTTCAAAATAAAATAAATAAAGAAATAAAGGAGAGGGCGCTATGTGTTAATAATGTTGGTACCTATAAAAGGTGTAGAAGAAGAATTGAATGAGTGCAACCATGTGGCATGCTGGCATTGTTTGCTGTCGACCTTGAGACTAATAAATCTTTGAAATGTAACTTCTGGAATCGGACTCTTCATGTTTACCTGGACTTAAAACACTACAGTGTCTTTGGTAATTTGGTGCATCTGACACTAAGAGACTTCAGCAGCCGTTGAGTGGAGGTTCCAATGAAGTCTCGACAGCCAACTTCCACTGGATAGGTGAAAGTGTGCCACCCTGCATCTTTTCATGTGTCTGAGAGGTCTGCGTGTCTCTTCTTCTTCCTCTTGAAAGCAGCCTTCAGGCCATCTTCCCATGGCACCGTCAGTTCAACCATGAGAACCGTTTTTGCAATGGTGGACCAGAGCAAGATGTCTGGCCGGAGGGAGGTTACGGTAATCTGCTGTGGGAACTTCAGCTGATGATCAAGATCAGCTCTAAGCTCCCAGTTCCCTCCAGGTGACAGCAGGGTCCACTCCTTTGTGGAGTTACTAAGCACCTCACCCCCTTGCCCCACAAACTGGATCAGACCATGAGGTGTTGTTGGACTGGCCCTGTGGGCTTCCAGTCTGCGAGCCTTGATGACTTAAAGGGATACTCCGCCCCAAAATGAAAATTTTGTCATTAATCACTTACCCCCGTGTCGTCCCAAACCTGTAAAAGCTTAGTTCGTCTTCGGAACACAATTTAAGATATTTTGGATGAAAACTGGGAGGCTTGTGACTGTCCCATTGACTGCCAAGTAAATTACACTTCCAAGGCACAGAAAAGTGTAAAAAACATCGTCAAAATAGTCCATCTGCCATCAGAGGTTCAATCTGAATTTTATGAAGTGACGAGAATACTTTTTGTATGCAAAGAAAATAAAAATAAGGACATTTATTCGACAATTCGTCTCCTCTCTGTCTCTCTGTGTCAGCGTAGCGCCATTCTGGAAAGCATCCGATGGACGCAAAGTGCATACGCTGTTCTCCGTCATCAGTAACGCATGGATACGCGGTTTCCGTTCAAATCAAAGCGTTGCCCTGATTAGGAAGCTTAGCCTTGCTTGAGGCATCCTCCATAGATCAGCCCACGTCACAACCCTGTCAATGACGGCCTCCCAGGTTGTCCATCTCCCTTGCTGGCATTGGCTTACGGCTTTGATCTTGTAGCCCTCCTTTTCCTCCCTCAAGACTTTGACTTCTCTGTCTTCGAGGCTATGGACCACATCCTAGGTGCTGTTCCCCAACCTAGGCCTGCCATGCCTTGCTGCACAATTCCAGAAGCCTCCTGGAGTTTCAGGCGGGTTATGGCCTGGTGTACTGCATGTGATGCTTTCCATTTCCTTGCAGTCTGCACTTGGGCCTTGGTGTTTTGCACTCTCAAATCTGGTGAGTCTTTTGTATCAAAAACCAGCCTCACCTTCACCAGTTTGTAGCCCAAGCTGATGGATTTCATTGGGAGCCTCAGGGTGTTGCTTCCAAACAGGGCTGCATTTGACAGACATCAGGGAAGGCCCAGCCACTTCCGGATATAGTTGTTAGCCTTTGAATCCATCTTCTGGACAACTGATGAGGTGATGTCACACAGAAGTTGCTGACCTGACTGACCTGTCAGAGACTCCTCTGACCATCTGTCTTCCACTAATGAGGATAATCTCAAAGGCTGCTGTGAGATGGAGCACCCCATTTCTATCCCTTTCTCCAGCCAGTGCCAACCAGTTGAGATCTCTGTGGATGTATAGCAGACATGCACGAAGGGACATACAGTAGAAGAATTTGAGAGCAAATTCAATAAACTGTTGGGGAATGGACCCGTAGGCATTTGCGAGATCCAGCCAGACCACATGAAGGTCTGATCTACTGTGTTTTGTTGATTGAATCTGTTCCCAAATCATTGCAGAATGCTCTTCACAGCCCGGGAATCCTGGAACACCTGCCTTCTGGCAACTGGTGTCAATGTAGTTATTTGCCAGGAGGAAACTGATCATACGTTTTGCCATCACCAAGAAGAAGATCTTCCCCTCCATGTTCAGAAGAGCCATGCCTCTGAACTGGCTGATACTGCGGGAGTCATTTTCCTTTGACATGAAGGTAGTGACTGCCTTATTCTAATGCTGGTGGAATGGTTTTGGATTTCCAGGCGAAGCCCATCAGTTTCCACAACAGTTTCAAGACCAGGGGGCAGTTCTTATAGACCCTGTAGGGTACGCCATTTGGTCCAGCTGCTGAGGCTGCTCTTGCTCGCTCCACAACCTGCTTAACTTCCGACCACTTTGGCGGAGAGGTGTCAAACTGCATGGATGTGTCTTGATGTGGTCCTCCAACTCCTGTTCAGTTGTGCGGAGCGTCCCGTTCTTCTTCTCCTACAATAAGCCTTGGGCAATTCTTAAAAGGGACATGGAAGAAACGTTACCTTGCTTTTTCCTTTCGGCTTCTGCGTTTCCTAATCCTCTCCACTCGCCTCAGGTTTGTGAGTCTAGTTCTAATCTGAGCCTACAGGTTCTTCAAGCCCTCCTTCTCATGGTCCCTGGCCTTCCTCCATGCTTTCCAGAGGATGCAACGTTCCTTTACCAACTGCAGGATTTCATCTTCCCGTCTTCCACACAGTTTGGGAGTTTTCTTCCTCTGTGGCAGTTCTCCAAATCTCCCTTTGCCTTCTTCATAGACAAGGTCTCCAAAGATATTCAGTTTGGCAGTTGTACTAACTCTTAGCGAGTTCTGGAGGACTGTGTGTAGGCTCTAGTCAAAGCTTCTCCATTCCAGCTTGTCACTGGCTTTTAGCCATTTGACTTTGGCTTTCCTGATTGGTTTCCTAGGTGTGTCCCCTGTGGATTCCCTGCTTGGTGTTTTGCTTCGTTGAACACATTGGGAATTTGCTGTGGTTGGTGTGAGTCCTGCTGGGTAGGCTGGTCTTGGTCCTCCTCTCCAGATGCAATGGTGGGACCCATAGCATGTAATGCTCAACCTGGCTATGGTTCCTCCTTGTCTGAACTACTGCTGCAGTGCAAGCTTGCACCCGACCGCTTCTGCCACATCTTGCCCTGGTGTATTCGTAGACCCAAGTATGTTGTAACTTTAGACCACCCGCAGCTGCATTCTCGTAGGACCTGCTGCTCAGTTGTCGTTGTCATGCCAGTTGATACCATGTTATCCATCCTGTTCGGTCCATCTTCCATCCTGCCTTTTGGAGGACGACCGGGTTCTTTCTTCTTTGTTCTGCTTGTAGTTGCTTTAGGGAGTCATTGCAGCATACTGCTCTAAGGACATGTGGTTAGGGTAACTAGCCCCGGTTCAGTCTTTCCCGCTGCCAGCCAGTCTTCCCTTGCAGGCCACCAGCCTTTCCTTGTAGTCAGCTTCACTGTTCACAGTGGTCACTGGTAATCCAGACTAACTAGATGTAAGCACAGGTAGGAGTACCTGCAAGGCATTTCTGCCTGACGCACCTATTATTAACTACTACTATTAACTATGAGTTTTGACTCAAACTCCTAATTTGTTGCTTAGTAATAGTTAGTAAGGTAGTTGTTAAGTTTAGGTATGGACTGGATTATGGGATCTAAAATATGGACATGCAGAATAAGGCAATAATATGTGCTTTATAAGTACTAATAAACAGTCAATATGCTAATAATATGCATGCTAATAAGCAACTAGTTATTAGTGAGAATTTGTCCCTAAACTAAAGTGTTACCAAAACATGTTTTCTGTACAGAAAAAAAAATCCATTTCTTCTCTACAAGACATACAAAAACGTCTAAAATATATTTTAGAAGACATGAGTTCCCAAGACAAAAAAAAAAAAAAAAAAAGTTCTTTCCAGTGAATCATGGTACAGTAATAGTTCAGCTTTGAATTATTTGAGCTCTAAGAGTTTTGAGTGTGGTCATAAGAGGTAGAGTCTGCAGAGACAGATGAGCAGAGGCTGATGTATGAGGCTATCGACCCAGCTGTGAATCCCATTGTAAATGCGGGTGAGAAAAATGGCCAAGATTAGGTGAGTGAACATGCTGGTGAAAGTGTGGATGTAATGGTTAATGAGAATCCACTGGTATGGGGGTAGAGGAGGTGTTTCTGGACACATGCTGCTGCAAAGCCCTGCTGATGACAGGAAGGATGATGTGGAATTGTCACAAATTCCCAGAATAGAAGATGATTTGTTGCTTTTGGGGTTAAATGAACAGCAGGAACCATGATTATAAAGACATTAGTGAGAAATGAGGCTTCAGTGAGAGTTCCACTCCTGTTATAATCACTAAAATGGTGTATACTGCATAATAAGTCAAATATTTACATTGTGTCTACACTCTGCTGGTTATGACAAGAGCATTCACGAGAGTATGTGAGCTTGCGCTGAGCAAAACTCTGGCCATTGCATTCATGTATTCAACACTGGCTCAGTGCTATATATATATGCTGACAACTTATACAACATATACAAGCTAATTTGTTAGTACTCATGCATAAAAATTGCATGGTACATGCATACTACTGAGCTAACAACAGTTTGACATAAGCCATTTACATTTACATTTAATCATTTTGCAGACGTTTTTATCCAAAGCGACTTACAAATGAAGAGAACAATCGAAGCAATCAGACCACTGAGACAGCAACAGTATACAAGTGCTGTGACAAGTCTCAGTTACACATAGCTGCTTTTTTATTTGTCTTTATTTTTATTTTTTTTTATAATTTTGAGTAGAATAGGATAGGATAGGTAAGTGGTAGTATTAATTGGTGCTGGCGAAAAAGATGTCTTTAGACATTTTTTTGAGAATGAAGAATTTTCGTTGTTTTTGAACTTTCAACAGGTTTGTTTGCAGAAACTTAAGTTT
The DNA here is from genome assembly GCA_039654775.1 of Spinibarbus caldwelli. Lineage (NCBI taxonomy): Eukaryota > Metazoa > Chordata > Actinopteri > Cypriniformes > Cyprinidae > Spinibarbus > Spinibarbus caldwelli. The sequence continues at coordinate 28,921,204 of CM077245.1, read as the reverse complement.
AAATAAGTTATGCACCTAATTCATATGGAATATGAAATGTTACTACTAGGCAAGTCTCACAATAAGTCAATCATTTTGCTATTTCTTGTAATGAGAAAACTCATTTCACTATAAACACGCCCTGTCTGAGAGACTTTATCTGAGAGCTGTCAGAGAGGTGCACGCACATGAAAACAGTGCTCATAGAGCGCGGGAGTATTGAACAGAGTTATTTTTGCTGCTTTGTAGCCCTTGAACAGTTAAATACACACTTGTGACCTATATGTCAAAGTGCCCGTCTTTGCAAGTATCATCATAAACACAGTTATTTAGGTCTTAAGTGAAAGCAAACAGCTGAGAAAGAAAACACGTGTAACATATTGGATTCCTGCTGTCTGTCATTCATGTTAATCAAACAACAATAGAGAGAAAATCTCTCACAAAAATCTTTACACAGTGAAGAATATGCAGTGTTTTTATATATTTGATTACTTTATACTTATACTTATTACTTTTATAGTTTTTTGAGATATTGACGCTGGTGACAAGAATTATGAAATTTCTACTGTATCTAAACTTTTGATATCATAAAAGACTTTATTTAAAGCAAATATTACTATATCATATATATCGTTAAAGTGAAATAAAATTACTAATTTTGTGACAAGATTTTGGTCATATCGCCCACCCCTCATGTCTAGCAATTCTCAATCCTAAAGAGATATTAAAGAAATCACACACACACACACACACACACACACACACACACACGGGGATTTACGTGGTTTACGGGGACTCTCCATAGGCGTAATGGTTTTTATACCGTACAAACTGTATGTGCTATTGCCCTACACCAACCCTACACCTAAACCTACCCCTTACAGGAAACTTTCTGCAGTTTTAGATTTTCAGAAAAACACCATTTAGTATGTTTTTTAAGCCTTTTGGATTACAGGGAACATAGGCAGTGTCCTCATAAACCACCTTCAAATTGTAATACCTCTGTCATACCCATGTCATTATACAAATTTTGTCCCAGTAAACCACAAAAAACAGTACACACACATATATTTTTAATAAATGAATGAGTGCTACATCTCAACCTGCCGTAGCACAACCCCACTGCACTGCATTCATTTGATTGGGCCTGTGGGTTTGTGGGACCCTATCAGAAAAAATCCACAGACCCACTGCAAACGTGACATAAATATATATTTTAAAAAAAATTATAATAATAAAATAAAAATAAATCCAAGTTGTGCCCAAGCAGCATGACATAACAGTAAAGATTAGATCTTGCTTGACCCAAAAAGACCTGATTAAAAAGTCTGCCTCTCCCAGACACTTTCATTCAAGTTCACAAACACAGATCTGCCCAGCAGCAGTTGAATCACCTGTTAATACAAGTGGATCAATAAGAGATGTGCAGTGACTTTCAGATCTACTCGGTTTGGTGCTGAGAAGGACAGAGTCTCATCGACCGCAGTGACACTGGTCTCTCCTCTCAATCAAACTGCTTTCACTGCAAAATAGTTAACATTAGGAAGAACTCAGACCATCATCACTGAAAATCAGCTCATTCACTGTTTTTCTTTACACGGTGTTACACTGTAAACATTATATACAATGTTACATGTAATAATTTACACAATCTTATTTTAGCTCTAAACTTAACATTGTAAGTTTTAAACTCCAGACTTTATCAGGTATAAAACAAACACACAATAAATAAATGTATCACAGGTGTTTCTACCCATGGCTCTGGCATAAATATACTGGGTAAAATTAATGATAAATTAATGTCTTTCATAGATAATTCACTTTTCAGGTTGGGCTTTGAGTTTACATGACTGAAATGAAATGCAGCTGCTCGTGTTTTCTGTAAGGTCACAGACTAGTTCACAAGTAGCCACTGACCTTCAAGGTTTACAGCCAGATCACTAAACAACTGATTAAATTAAATGCCACGCCAAACGAAAGGTTAACCTTATCCTTATTCAATATGGTCATTATCTTTATTCATTCGAAAAGAATGAAATACTGTATGTGGAGTAAATATGAAAAGGATAGCATTGTGTTGTATACTTTTAAACAAATCTTTTTTATTGTCCAGTAAAAATATATATAATATAAAAAATATATAACATAAACAAGATTTAATTTATCTGAGAAACAAAATTGCATGTGAATACTTGTTTATAAAGAGTGCTTTGATTTTGAACAGGTCCATCCACAGAAGGGTCATTTGACAGTCTGAAAAACAGATGTACTGTCATCTTCTCTCAAGCACTTCAAGTAAATTTATGCTTCCCAGTTGAACCTGTTGTGCTGAATGTCTGATCCCAAATTATATTATTATTGAACCAGAGAAAGCAGAACTAAACCTGGATGGCAATCATGACCTGAAAGGTAATGAGCCGCAGCGTGAGGAACAAATTAGGGAACATATGACCGCTGCTGTATCTGCTAATGATGCTTGTCCTTCTGCAATTAGATAACATGGTTAAGTCTCTTGGTGTGAAGAGTTTTTGTGAAATATATTACGTACTTTTTTATTACATAATATCTCTCTCTCTCTCTCTCTCTCTCTTTCTCTCTCTCTCTCTTTCCTGTTCTAGATAAGTGCATTTTATATTATATACTTCATTTGTATTAAAGTATAAAATGCAATTGTAATTATATATTGTTAAATTGTGCATTCACTCTTAGAACAAACATTGTAATTGTTTTTATTGGCAAACATGGTTGAATAAACCTCCAAACAGACGTGTGATGCAGTACAACACACTCTAAGAGTTTATCAGCAAGGTCTCTCAAAATAACAAATATAGAACAAACTGTTTCAGCACATGGAGTCAAAACAGTGATGTACATTTACACATTTAGCTAAAGCAGCTTACAGTACATAACATTCATGGCGTACATTTTTAAACTCATGACCTTGGCTAGCAGTATGATATACTTTATTACAAGTGCCTTTTGTTTTTTGAGATCAACAATATCAAAGATAAGTCTTAGTTCTGAATCCTCCAGAGAGAAAAAGGGAAAGAGGTGCAGGGGTACTCCCTTCAGTTTGAGGCTTATTAATTTCACTTTAGGTGTGAAAGGGCCTTTACAGTTGACTGTCAAATATATATATATATATATATATATATATATATATATATATATATATATATATATATATATATTATGTATTTATTTATTTATAAATTTATGTATTTTTTTTTATTAAAAACAAATAACCAAGCCCAGCCCAGGTGACAAATAGTAATTCAAAAGTAACATAATGCATTGCTTTTCTATAAGAAGTAACTAAGCAACGCAATTAGTTACTTTGGAGTAACGCAATATTGTGATGCATTACTTTTAAAAGTAACTTTCCCTAACACTGACCATATTGCAGCTTTATTCTTTGAATTATTAAATCAAGAAAAGTAGAAAAAAATCAATGAAAGGTAACTTTCAAAGGTCAATGGAAGATGACTGCAGAATTCAGCTATGCCTAAAAGCAGCTTACATTGGACAAGCGGTTTACAAATAGATGAATAGATGGATTTCTTGAGCGTTTCAGTGGAGAACAGGCCCCCAAGCAGTAACATCTCATTTCACTTTCAAAATAATATAGTTAAAAGAAGAAGAAACAAAATGGCAGATGATGAAACTCACCAGCTGCTAAAAAAGACTACAAGAGAGTATTTAGATGATTGTGCCAACATTGCAAACTTTTCCAATTTCCTTACTTACGTGAGATATGAAAAACAAAAATACAAGAGCTTTCTTTCTTGTAAGCCACTGACAATTTAACGACTGTAGAGGCCCTTTTTGAATTTGTTTATTGTATATTGTGGTCTGTGAAGAAATAGGCAGCAACCATGTTCAGCTTCTTTACCAGACTTTTTATGAGATTAAAAGAAAAAAAAAAAAAAAAAAAACTTTCAGATTGCTTCAATGATTTTGAGATGCTTGTGAAATTGCCCTACATTTATGATATTTTCAATCACTTATAAGGACTGAACTTGTGTATGTAAATAATACTGTAGCCTCAAAAAAAGTAGACAAATTGGCCAAACATCTTTCTAAATCAATATCATGTCAGAAATTGTCAGATTTTTTGATAGAAGAAGCCCTGACCAAGAAGAAGCATCTGAAGCCAAAATTATTAATCAGCCCTTATAAGGTCTCAGGAATGAGACAGAAGTGTGATTATTTTACAGCTCAAGATGATCAGGTCACCTTTATTGAAAATCATTTTATAAACCTGCGAAGTATGAGGATCAGGATAGCCAATACAATCTTATTGCAATTCGTAACAATGTTTTGGTGTAAATTTTAAATCAATTTGTATAAATTCATAAATATCATTTGTTTGTTTTTGTATGATCTGTTTACACCCCGGTGGTTATGTTTAGAGGTGGTTATGCTTCATGCTTACTCTTTTCTGAAAATTGTAGAGCATTTCATACACATCATACAAATTCATATGAAATCACTAACTTGTAAAATAGTAAACGTTGTCCCGTGAGATTAGGTTAGGGCAACATTGTAGACTTCACTTGATAGTGCTTTAAAGGGGTGGTTGACTGTTTTTTTTTTTTTTCTAGGCTTGATTGTGTTTATGGGGTGCAGTCTAACGTGTTAATGCTTCATTTGTTAAAAAACAAATTATTTTTCACATAATTTACCTTTATTCCACACCTCTCTGTCCCTTCTCCTCTAAACGCGCTAATCATTTCCTGCTTTTATGAAGCCCCTCCCTCAGAAATACACAATGGGCTCTGATTGGTTAGCTGGCCCAGTGTGTTGTGATTGGCTAAACCACCTCCAGAGCGCGCCTAAACGTCCCGCCCCTCAGCTCAGTGGCATGTGCTCCGGTTGTATTGTAAACAATGGCGTCATCTATATTGCTTATCAGTTTGAGCCCGACTGAGACGCAGAGGATATTAGTGAAGAGGATCACGCAGAACCTGTGCAAGCACGACTCTTAATGGTAGGCCTAAGTTTTTTGTTTGTTGTTGTCTCATACTTTTAGATACCCTGTTATTTGTTAATGCTACTGCTTCTGTTATCTTATAATATATGGTTTTATTCTGATTAAAGCTTTAATACAATACAGCAACCGCACACGCGTCCATGTATAACGCTTCTCATAGCTCTATGTGAAAATAAGTGTATTCACTGAGCTGATGAACTGAATGAGAGAGAGAGAGAGAGAGAAAGAGAGAGAGAGAGAGAGAGAGAGAGAGAGAGAGAGAGATGCAGAGCAGGGGACATGAGGAACAGTATTAAGAACCGCTGCTTTAGAACATTGGTTTTGAAACTTGTGAATCCATTAAAATCTTTAGAAGACAGAATCGCGATTCATATATGAATAGATTATTATGTGTACCCCTAGTTTTCACTTCCTCTTCTCTAAATCAGCACAGCATGGCCTCGTCCCCTTCGTTGCGTGTTCCCGGGGGTGGGATTTATCTGGGTTCGTGACGTAACGGTTCCCCGGGAAGTAACTCGTTGTAGTCCCTTACCAGTAGTTTTTGTAGGCATTAAACTGCCAGAATTTTAAAAGATGGTATCTCCATTTGCACTGAACTTTCAGCTTCGTAACTTTGCAGATATTGTTTATGCTCAAATAGCAACATTACACACTAACTAATGTTAAAAAGTGAAATCGCAATCAACCACCCCTTTAAAATATATGTTTTCCTATAAATATTTGTGGATTTACATGGATTCATGTTGGAGTATCATGATCTTTCAGACAATGGTGTGCTGTTGTGATCATGAGCTGAAGTCCAGCCAAACCTCACTGTACTCAAAATGTTATCATTTAATACATTTTAATGCATATTTTTTAAAGTTTTTACTGTTGTTGTTATTGTTGTCATTGTTTTTCCATGATTATATCCACCTGTGTCTTCTTTGTCAATCAGTTAGAATATGCATATACATCCTCTTGTTTTCGTTAATCAAGGTCTGGTATATCATGGGGATTCTTCCTACCTTGCTGTGATTATATATCACATCACATCATCTTTGAAATGCTTGATTTGTCGAATTATTTTCTTCAATAAATTCCTACTTGCCTTGAAGCAAGTGAGGATGCTCCAGAGTAGCTGATGCAAGAAGGACGAAATCCAAGCTATAAGAGCTAATCCCAAAAACCATATTTCCCTTGGATTTTTTTCCCCCTCTTCTTCATAAAACAAACTCTTAGATCATAGATTGTCTTCTTGTAGTGTCTCCAACAGTATCCAGTTACCGACAGTATCCACAAATAATCACACTTAAATGCTTCCAGGTGTGGATATTGATCTTTCTCTGTGAACTACCTCAACATATTTTAGCCAAATATCAGTGGGGTAGTGCAGTCACTGTCTCTATTGGGGTTTTCTCAACTGCTGCTCGATAAACTTCAAATAATCTGCCCATAAATTAATCGAACTGTCCAAATTAAATTCTCTTTCAAACTATATAATCAAACATCAGTGTCTCGCTGTCCGGTAACAACAATTTATAAACAATTAAACAACAATTATGAGATCCAAGGGGGGATGTATGCAACAGATTTAATGCATTTTTATGTGCATGCCTATACATTTAATCTGTACTTATTTTTATGCTCAAAATATTAAATATCTATACAGTATATAGTCATAAATAAGTAGTTTTGTGATCATGTTTATTTAATGTGTAGTACCTAGTTATAAGCAGGGGTTCAACTCTTGTGCCAGCTTACAATTATAAGACAATGCTTCTCAGACAGTGGAATAAACTGTTTTAAGAAGAACGTCTCTTATATCCCAACATCATTCAGTTATTCATGGTCACATCAGCCCATCAGAGGCACTACTGATCTTCTCTATGGTCCCCTGAGCAGTCCAGTTCAGACAATCATTAGCTCTCTTTGAGCTGTGCCCTACACTACAATAGAAGTAGGTCTTCAGAGGGAAAAAATGGGCATCAAAGTGTATTTTGATTCTTTATGAAAATCTTTAACCTCCAAAGCATTATGAAGATCAATCAAACTATGGTCTACCCTCTGAGGACTGCAGGTTTTACAGAACCCCTTGTTACTGTTTGTCACTTAGTCTATGTGTCATGCTTGTGTTCGTTGTCCCTCGCTTGTGTCTTGTTGATATTTTTGAACATGTATTTGCTTTATCTCTCTCAGGTTGATGCACCTGTTCATTATTTGTTAATGAGAGTTTAGCTAATTGAGTCGGCCAATAAAGACACCAGAAGAGGAGAAGCAGCATGAGGCTTAGTATATACTTTGGGTAACGCTTTATTTTAAGGGCCAATTCTCACTATTTATTTGCTTATTAGCATGCATATTACTAGCATATTGGCTGTTTATTAATACTTATAAAGTACTACACATATTAATGTCTTATTCTGCATGAGCATATTTTAGATCCCTTAACCCTACCTAAACTTAACAACTACCTTACTAACTACTAAATAAGCAACAAAATAGGAGTTTATTGAGGCAAAGGTCATAGTTAATAGTGAGAATTAGACCTTAAAATAATGTGTAACCATAGTTTTTTTCTTATTTGGATTAATAAAAGTGGATCTATGTACTTACTGGCCTGACCATTGCAAATTAGCTGGAGCAGGAGAGTTGTCTCAGTCAGTCTATAGTAACAGACCTTGTAACTGCCTATAATAACAGATCATGATGCAGATCTTTTATCATTCTTTCAGAGATTTTCTTTTGAGAGATTTCAGTCTGATAAAAGACTTGGTCTTTCATCCATCATACAATACAGAGGTGAATAAGAGGAAAACATGATATAGACCACACTGGAAAAAAAAAAGTGAAATGACTGTGTCATTTATATAAAGAGCATTTTAAATGGGTCTAATCAAAAATCATGGTTCCTGGTTTAAAGCTAATTTGTTCAGCTTGTCTCAAACTAAATAATACTTCCCACAGAGTGTAAAGAGAACTATCCACACAAGTGACAGGCGTCTGTAAGTACTTTTAAGACCAGACACTACTGATAGAACTGAGGTGAATATATATGCAGTCCGTGATTGAAGTGGGAATTAGAAACAGGTGTGGGTGATTAGTATTCTGGTGAGCTGGAGTGGAGAGTAGATAAAAAGCGAGAGCCCGGTTTGAGCATGACAATATTGACCTAAATCAGGGATGGGCATCTTCGTTTCTGAAGGCCACTGTCCTGCAGAGTTTAACTCCATCCCTAATCAAACACACCTGTTGGATTATGTGTGTTGGATTAGAGGTGGAGCTAAACTCTGCAGGACAGCGGCCATCCAGGACTGGACATGCCCACCCCGACCTAAATAGAGTAACATTTTGTCTATGGTCTTGTACACCAGTCTAGGTTTTGTTGCAACCCAACTCACACTCACACATTTGAAAGTAGTTTTAAAGAAGATTAATGGGCTAACATCACATCTTATATATTTTCCTGAGTATTCATTCAATAGCACTGAATCCAGTTTTCTGTCTGGTGTCTGCCTGCAGCAGATATAGTGTTTGTGATCGATTTGCCGACGCTGGAAATAGGGTTTAAATGTCAATGGTGTACAGAAGGGCTGTGGAGGAATGCCTGTTTGAAGAAAGGTCCCAAATTGCTTGATGGCAAACACATTCAGACACCCGCAGACTGTCATTATAAACCTTTTTAGTACTTCTGCTTGCTCTAGTTGGTGGCATTGAGGTAGAAATCTATGGAAGCCACATATGAATTCAGATATGGGATGCACTCTCTGTCAAAACTACTAGAAAATGTAAACCACGTCATTGTGGCAGATGATTTTTTTAAAAACTTTTTCTCTGAAACAGAGTTTTCTTCCAACACCTGGCCAGAGCAGATGCATTCTATACAACCACCTTATCCGTCAGAAGACTCAGAGCCCCTTTGCAATGCATGAACACATGGTGAACTCAGAAGAAGTCTCAACCCACTGGAGTCATGGTGAAGTTTGTCTTTTGAGCCTTTGGGCAAGCAAAAGCTTGCATCATCATTTTGACTGCATCCATTGCAAATCGCACCATTTTTACTTCCTGTTCGAGAAGATGCAAGCTGATCATTCACAAAAAAGAAAAAAAAAAAAAAAGAAGAAAAGGATCTAGTCAGTTAATCAGAAATGGGCATCAAGACCTGCAGTGTAAATGTGGCCATATTGTGGGTTCCCCAAAGAATATTTTAAAGGTGCTGTATGCTATTTATTTATTTGACTGTTCACAAGCAAAAAAATACCGCAACATGTTTGTGTCACACCTGGTTTCAGTCATCAGTCAAGATCACTAGCACCTGGATTCTAATCACCTGCACCTGCTGTCTCCAATCAAGCCTCACTACAAGAGCACACTCAACCCAGTCACTCACCGTCCGGTCTACAGTTCACTACCCCGAACCGTTCTACCCGACCAGTTTCCAGACTCTGTGTGCACTTACCTCTCTGTCTCCTGATGTTTCTCCAGTGATTCTCCATCGAAGTTTCCTAGTTCCCGTTATCTGACTATCCTGCAACGAAAGACATCCTTCAGCATTCAGCTAAGACTAATAGAACTGATTCAATCTCTGATATTCTCACCTGCCATTTGCTCCTCACGATCTTCCTATGCCAACCTGTCAATAAACCTGCTTGTGTTTCACTTACCTGTTTGTGTTGGACCCATTTTTGACAGTTTGCAGATATTTAGGGAACATGCTAAGTTTGCATACTTGTTTCTCTGAAAAACAATCCTACAGTCAATTATTTTATTTTTTAAATGTGTGTTCCATGTCGGAATGCCTGTTTTTGTTTTGGTTTGTGCGATTCTGCCCACTGCCAGTTTTCCCAATAGTATTTTAGCCTCCCGGGTTGCCAGTTGGTGGAAAACGCAGCATATTGCAGCCATGGAAGCCAGCAAATGAGTCAGAGATCACAGATTCTTCCTGACCTAATAAACCTCAGCATCCATCTAAAAAATATATGACCAGAGGAATATTAAAACGTGGATAAATCAACTCATCAACTTTGTCGTATTCCATTGCACTCATTCCTGTTGCGTGTCCTCAATCTGGCAACCCGCGTGAGCATTGAGTCTGAGGAGGGAGCCTGTCCTCCAACAAAAAATGACCCTATAGGTCGTTTGTGCAAGCACCTTTATTACGACCTATATTTACGTTTTAAAGTTAAGCGCCCTCTAGCGGGCACAAAAACAATGACAGTGTTGTGTCTGTCGTCATGAAATGACGTATGACTGCCATGACCAATCAAAATGCGTGTTTATTTAAATGCAATGAGTGGATTTTTTACACCGAACTCACGGTAATTCGTACATATTTTACTAGGTGGCTAATTCGTATGAATGACCACACCTAACCCCACCCCTAAACCCACCTTCACAGAAACCATGCAAAATCGTGATTTATAGCACATATACATTTCATAAGCAGGTGCATTCTCTGGGATCAAACCCATGATTGCATGATCACATGATTACATATCGTCGTATAATGCAATGCTCTACCAACTGAGCTACACGAAACCCAAATTATGACGCAGATAAATGAGTACAAAACGTTAATATGAAAATGTCCTGTTGCCGAAAGGGGCGCAATTGTAGGACGCTCTGTTTGGTCGTATTTCAGTGATTTTGACAAGCGACCTATATGGCGTATTGGTTTGAGGACAGGTTGTGAGGAGGAGGGTGCAGGAGAAACAACCCTGTACAATATTTTGAATTTGGACAGCAGTACCCATTTCAGCCTCTAGTTATCAATATTACATATGGTACCTTTATAGTTGCCTTAGAATGGAAAACTGTATTTACCTTGGCATAGTTGAATAATTAGAGTTCTGTACATGGAAATGACATACAGTGAGCCTTAAACACCACTGTTTACTCCTTATGTAAATCTCGTGAATAAAAAAGACCACTGAAAAATAGACAAATCAGAACATAACACTCATTGTGACGTAACAGTCAGGATCACTAATATTTACGCCTCCAACATTTGCATATACCCACCCATGTTCTAGGCCAGCTGAACCTACACAGCCGAATCATCAGAAGTTCTGCAGGTATTGTAAAGAAACAAGCGAGGACAGTAGAGAAAATGGCAGATCATGGAAATAAACGTTATGTTCCAGGCTGTGCAGGGGATGTGAAGTGTAGGGATGGGTTGGTGTCTGTATTCAGAAAGGCACGGAAAGCAAATAACGCGTTCTAATAAAATAACCCGAGCCACTAAAGTAACATGGTTAGCTCCTTGCTAGCGGTAGCCTGTTACATTGCAGTACATAAGATTTCACTTACCACATAAACAGAGTAAGGAGAGATGTCTGAAGATGATGGTGAATGATTTACAGATCCTGAGCACCACTGACAAGCATCTGATCTTGTAAAATGTGTGGTATGTACTGCCGCTCCATAGTATAAACAGAGTTTGTGCGATCACGAATTTCGAAAGTGAAAGTAAAAAGCGATCGTGCATTTGAAAGCAGTTTCAGTGCCCCTCATATTAATAGCGGCTCCCTGATGACCGCATTTTATATACAGTATAACTACCCAACGATATAACTGCGAGAGAAAGTATTGACATATATATTTTCCTCCCTGTGTTTCCTTCCTGCTGTGAGCTACTGAAATGAGCCGCACTGTGAAACAGCCAATCAGAGCAGAGCCGCACTGTGAAACAGCCAATCAGAGCAGAGCCGCACTGTGAAACAGCCAATCAGAGCAGAGCTTAACATTATTATTCATGACCCTTCCAAATAAACCAATAACAGACCATTTAATTCTAGGGAGAAATCCTAGGGTTGTAAATGCACATGTAAAATTGTTTCTGGAGAATTTTTGCCTTTACCCAAGCCACATAGCTTCTATGTAGATATCAGAGAACAATTTTTACATTTTTAACAATTTTTAACCGTTTTAAAAAAAAAAAAAAAAAAAAAAAAACTATTTTTCTTAGTACTAATTTTTTTTTTTTTTTTTTTTTTTTTTTTTTTTAATAATCTAAAGAACCTTTTCCGCTATAAAGAATCTTTTGTGTAATGGATAGATTCCATGGATGTTAAAGATTCTTCATGGAACCATAGATGCCAATAAAGAACCTTTATTTTTAAGAGTGGCAAATAGGTTTGAATTCTGCTTGACTGAAATTTTGTTTAAATAAACATGCTAAAATTGTAAAATTGTTGTGTATATCACTCGTGCTGCCATATTTGGTTGCATTTTGTTTTATGATTTCACTGTAATAGAAAGCCATGTCACCTATTACAGTTTTTCAGTAAGGATCCGTAAAGGAACAACCTCATCCGTAAAGGAACAACCTGTTTTCAGCAAACATGGAGAGAAATGACATAATCACAGGGCCTGACAGCTAAATGACAAGAGCACTCACAACTGTTGTGCTGCATGCGGGAGTCAACGCCATCGGACTTCAGCAATCAGATCCTGAGGAAAGACTTCTGCAGATTGCCAGAGATAAAGATATTGTTTCTGGACCGCTTCCCACTTTTAGATGAGGTGATGAATTCTTTATAAGCCTGTTCACTGTGAACGAGTGTGAGTGAGTCTTGATTTAATGGTGCTTTTTGATGCTTATGCAAGTAAACTGAGGTTAAAACTGAACATAATTCCTTGTTCACAGAAACCAGTGACAGTTCAATATTCACCCAGTCAGTTCTGTCTTATTGGTTTGTGTGTGAGGTTTTTATATTGAGCTTTTTCGGAACCGTTTAAATGGCACAAACAAATTAATTGTTCATTCATGTCTGTTAATATAATACATAAACACGATGATCAATTTCTAATTTATAGGTCATACTTTAGTTTGGGGACTAGTTCTCACTATTAACTAACTAGTAGCTACGATTTTGCCTCAACAAAACCTAATTTGACGCTTATTAATAATTAGTAAGGTAGTTTTTAAGTTGTAGGTATGGGGTGAATTAAGGAATTTAAAATATGGTCAGAAATATAGCAGAATAAGGCATTAATATGTGCTTTACAAGTGCTAATAAAGAGCCAATATGCTAGTAATATGTTAATAGTGAAAACTGGTTCCTAAATTAAAGTGTTAGCAATTTATATGTTTTTAACTTTTAAAAAGGTATAAATATATATAAATTAATATTAATCAAAACTAAGATTGTTCAAATGCATGATACTGCATCTCATATCATGTATTTATGTATAAACACAATATAGATGACTGGAGGATATAGAAGGCTTCAATCCAACCCTCTGTTTAAATCTGCTCAGAACAGTTTATGCACAATTAAGATAAACATACTGTGTTTTTTTTTTTTTTCTATGAAAACATTACATGAATGTGCTTTCATGCTTCTGATCTTGCAGACAATTAAAATGAATCATCAGTCAACCGAGTGAACATAGTTGCCAGAGATCAGACAAGCAAAATATAGATGAATGAGTTTATACACATCACTTCTCACGATGCTCAAAGAGGAGGAGAATGAAAGCAAGGAAATGGAAGTCTCTTTGTGTGTTCTGGTGCTCCTCAGATAAAAGCATGAAAGTGGAGGCTTCAGCTCTAGAAACCAGCTATATGACACCAAACAGATCTGCTGACATTCTTGCCCTTCTCTTGATTTATGAATCACTTTATTGTCACTCATTGTATCATGTTGGGTCATGATACGCAAGTCACATTCATGCGGATTGAATTCTGTCTAGGGCCAATATGAGGGTCAGAGCAAATAAGACGTTATTGACGAATAAATGCTCACGAGAGTGACACTAAATATGAGGACATGCTGGACGTAGAAAATCAAAGGGTTATGAAAAGCCAGGCATGTATGGGATCAGAAACAATACCAGGCATTTAGAATATGAAGATGATTTATTTCTTTGTTTTATTATTTGTAGGATCTGTAGCATTCAATCTGTAAACCTATAATTTGTCTAGTGATTTTTTTCCTGCATACCCTTAATTGTATTGAATGTGCACTTGTATTATAGCTACTTCAAATCTATCTATCTATATATATATATATATATATATATATATATATATATATATATATATACTGTCACGGTGTACACACGAGGGATGAACAAGGAGACAAAGGTAAACTCAAAATATACAGTCTTTAATGAAATCCAAACGAGGCAAGGCAAGGCAAGGCACGGCAAGACAAGGCAGGAAAGACACACAGGAACACCGGGGGTAACGAGTAGACCAGACGAAAACTAACAGAACAGACAGGAACTAAATACACATGATAATTAACACACACACCTGAAATAAATGATAAACAATCAAACTTAACAAGGACAGGAACAGGAAGGACCAAATATGGGCAAGGAGGGGGAAACACATGAGACAAGACGGACAGGACTGTGACATATACACAGTGAGGGAAAAATTATTTGATCCCCTGCTGATTTTGTACGTTTGCCCACTGACAAAGAAATGCTCAGTCTATAATTTTAATAGTAGGTTTATTTGAACATTGAGAGACAGAATAACAACAAAAAATTCCAGAAAAATGCATTTCAGAAAAGTTATAAATTGATTTGCATTTTAATGAGTGAAATAATTATTTGACCCCTTCACAAAACATGACTTAGTACTTGGTGGCAATACCTTTGTTGGCAATCACAGAGGTCAGACGTTTCTTGTAGTTGGCCACCAGGTTTGCACATATCTCAGGAGGGATTTTGTCCCACTACTCTTTGCAGATCCTCTCTAAGTCATTAAGGTTTCGAGGCTGTTTGGCAACTCGAACCTTCAGCTCCCTCCACAGATTTTCTATGGGATTAAGGTCTGGAGGCTGGCTAGGCCACTCCAGGACCTTAATGTGCTTCTTCTTGAGGCACTCCTTTGTTGCCTTGGCCATGTGTTTTGGGTCATTGTCATGCTGGAATACCCATCCACGACCCATTTTCAATGCCCTGGCTGAGGGAAGGAGGTTCTTATCTAATATTTGACAGTACATGGCCCCGTCCATCGTCCCTTTGATGCGGTGCAGTTGTCCTGTCCCCTTAGCAAAAAAACACCCCCAAAGCATAATGTTTCCACCTTCATGTTTGATGGTGGGGATGGTGTTCTTGGGGTCATAGGCAGCATTCCTCCTCCTCCAAACACAGTGAGTTGAGTTGATGCGAAAGAGCTTGATTTTGGTCTCTGACCGCAACACTTTCACCCAGTTCTCCTCTGAATCATTCAGATGTTCATTGGCAAACTTCAGACGGGCTTTCTTGAGCAGGTGGACCTTGCGGGCGCTGCAGGATTTCAGTCCTTCACGGCGTAGTGTGTTATCAATTGTTTTCTTGGTGACTATGGTCCCAGCTGCCTTGAGATCATTGACAAGATCCTCCTGTTTAGTTCTGGGCTGATTCCTCACCGTACTCATGATCATTGAAACTCCACGAGGTGAGATCTTGCTTGGAGCCCCAAACCGAGGGAGATTGACAGTTATTTTGTGTTTCTTTCATTTGTGAATAATTGCACCAACTGTTGTCACCTTCTCACCAAGCTGCTTGGCGATGGTCTTGCAGCCCATTCCAGCCTTGTGTAGGTCTTACAATCTTGTCCCTGATGTCCTTGGACAGATCTTTGGTCTTGGCCATAGTGGAGAGTTTGGAATCTGATTGATTGATTGCTTCTGTGAACAGGTGTCTTTTAAACAGGTAACAAGCTGAGATTAGGAGCACTCCCTTTAAGAAAATGCTCCTAATCTCAGCTCTTTACCTGTATAAAAGACACGTGGGAGCCAGAAATCTTGCTGACTGATAGGGGATCAAATACCTATTTCACTCATTAAAATGCAAATCAATTTATAACTTATTTTTTAAATGCTTTTTCAGATTTTTTTAAATTAATTATTTTATTTATGTTATTCTGTTTCTCACTGTTATAATAAACCTACCATTAAAATTATAGACTGATAATTTCTTTGTCAGTGGGCAAACGTACAAAATCAGTAGGGGATCCATTTTTTTTTTTTTTTTTTCCCTCACTGTATATAGTATTTACAGATAATATAATAATAATGCAATAAAGGGCCATTTAATTGTACTTAAAGAGAGACAATTTCATGACTAGAGTATGTGTCTTAACACCTAAGTACTTTTTTTTTTATCAGAAATTGTATTAATTAATTAAATGTCAAATTAAACCTATAAAATTATTGTTTTATAATCTTTTGTAGTGTGATTTTCAAGAAGTACACTTATTTTGATGGGGTGACTAATATACTACATCATGTAATGTACTTGATTTTAATTTTAAATGTATGTGTTCATGTTAATTGTGAAGTGAATGCATTTAAATATACTAACTTGCAACTTAATCATTGCAAAATGCCTAATTATTATATATATTATTAATATTTAATAATAATTACATTCAAGTATATTTTGTTTATCATAAATGTTTGTCAGCACATTCAGCAGTATGAAGATGACTAAGATGAATTATACTTTGTCATATGAAGGTAGGTAAAAAAAAAAGCACTCTATAGTTCAGCTAATTGAATTTAATATAAATTTAAACTATAATACATGTTCATTTAATTGCAATTAACATACAATTAAGTGTTCAAAAACATTACATTCAGTTCACAAATAAGTGCATTATTAATACACACACACACACACACACACACATCCTCCCTACACTGTAAAAATGCTTGTCATTCAAGCAGATTTTTTATTATTATTTATTTATTAGCAAAACATTATAAAAACTAAAATATACAGACACTAAAATGACATCACAGTATTTTTAAAATGAATTTCTGACAACCAAAGCCATTTTTACAGTGCAGAGATGAACTCAAAAAGAATTTCCTTTGTTTGCCGTAAATCTTTGGAACCAATAATGCCGGCCCTCTCAATGTATCTTGGGCTTTCACCTTGAAAAGTGGTCGTAATTGCTGACTACACTGCAGATTTAGACAGCAAGCATAAAAAAGGGAAAAATAGCCTTGGGAGAAAAATGTCGCTAAGTTGAAAATACAGTAATTAGTAAAAGGACAGTGAAATGAACTGTTCACCCAAAATGTAACTTTTCTGTCATCATTTACTCACCCTTGTGTCACTCAAATACCATATGACTTACAGTATGTGCAACACAAAAGAAGAATTTTAGTAGAATGTTCACGCTGCTCCTTTCCATACAATGAAAGTGAATGATGAAGAGAGCTTGTCAAGATCAAACAATGACAAAAAAATCATTACAGTATCATAAATACACCATACAATTATATTATGGTGGTTATCAATACATTTTCAGTATCAATTCAAAGTAGTTTATGTAGTTTACGTAAGTTGGTTTATTAACATTAACAGATAATAATCTGTAATTTTGCAAGCACCAAACTGCCGTCTCATAATACCTGGAATGTTGTCACCATATTTTTAAATTTCTGGCAAATGCAGCTGCCAGAATTATAAGTGCAGAGATGAATGCAAAAAGAGAAAATCTTTTAAATCAGGCTTCTCCATACATCTTGGGATTTCATTTCAAAAAGTGGTCTGTGATTGCAAACTGCGTGCAGATGTAGACAGCGCACACAAGAGAGCAACAGAAATATCCTTGGGAAGGAAAAGTTAGGAGAACCGTTACAAAAGACCGACGCTTCAGGATACAAACACGATGTAGTGTCTTTAATGCAATAGAAACTACCTGGAAATGTTATTATACTTTAATTAAAAATGTATGATGCTGTCACGTCAACCTTTTAATGCCACAACTTGGTCAAAATGCACCTTTGAATGGGATTATTTTCTCAGAAGTTAAATTTAAACGATTTATCCAAGAGGCTTTTGACATTCAATTCAAAGAAAATGTCTCCATGACATTTCACACAAAGACTTCTAGTTATTCTTGTGATGAACTGATTAAAAAAGATGATTTTTACATTGGGTTTGAACTGTTTGCTTTTAGAATGCTTTAAGAGATCATGCTTTAGGCTAATATTAATAATACATTTTAAAATGAGGTTAATTGATTCAGTTAATTACGTATCAACTGGTTTCTGAAAATGTTAATGTCTTTGTTTATTTTTGTCTTTGACAGACATGAGGAAACAATTTGTGTCTGAGCTAGAGTTTATATTGGGTGAAAGTCAATTAATTTTTACATTAGATTCAGGCAGCTATGGTAACCAAAACAATCAGCTTTATTGCAAAAGGCTAAGTGGTGCTAAGCACATGCAACAAGCCAACATGAGAGGGAAATTATATTGATTTATGTTCTACAATCTTTAACACTTCACATCTATAAGACTTTTAAGCTATAGCTCTATTCAGACAGTAACTGTTTCTCATGATGATATCTTTAAAAATAAAATTTCATGGCACCTCAGTGCTGAACTCAAAATGCATTCAGATGGCGATTTATTAATGGTGGAGGAGTAAATTCTGTGATCCTACGAGCATGGAAACATGCAGCTCATGTGGTTATGATTATCAGCTGTGAACAAAACTGTTATTTCTGTAATTTAATAGTAGGAAAATAATATCCTATTTATTATTTGTAATGACGAATCCACTGAGGTGAGTAGTACAAACCCATGTGCAGTTTAATTAATCCAAACGGTCATGCGCATCACTGACAGGCACAGAGCCGCAGAAGTGAAGCCCTCCTTTCTCCAGTTGTGTTTGTCTTGGTGTGGAGGTGAGTAGCGATGAACAACAGACTAAGCTACCTGTGCCTTGAATTGACAGCTACTTATCCAAAAGACAAGGCAAATATAGTTAATTTGTCTTGCTAACATCCATGACTCATGAGAGCTACCATGTAGCTAAAGTTTAGCTAAGGCAATAGAAAGTCTAGTAAGTTAGGTTAGACCAGTGCGCGTTCTTTCACTGCATGATTCAGTGTATTAAAATGCATTTAGAATGATCACAAAATTCAAGATATGGGGGCAGAAATGTAGGCCTATGTATTTATATAATTTCATATAGTTAATCAGTATCTGTCAGGATTGTCTTGTGTGTCTTGTGTTCCCCTTCCTCTTGTATGCCCATATTTGGTTAGTTTCCTGTTCCTGTGTTTATTAGTTAATTATTGTCCAGCTGTGTGTGTTTAATTATCTAGTTACGTTGTGTATTTATAGTGTGTTCTGCCCTGTGTTTCCTGTCGAGTATTATACGTCATCGCTGTCTGTCGTGTGGATGTTCCCAGCCTGTGGTGTACGTACCTGTTTTGATTTAATTAAAGACTTTCAGTTGAAGCATTCCACGTCTCCCCATTCCTGGTTTCCATCTCCGTGTAATCCGTGACAGAATACTCAACCTTAATCGGACTCCACCATGGAGGCCACCGCTCCCGGCCGCCGCCGTCTGCGGCTCGTCCCTGCCAGCTGGAAGGACTACAGCCTGGTGAGGCTGCCAAGCCCGCCGCCATTCGCGGCTCACTACAGGCCGCCGCCTGCGGCTCAGTCAAGGCCATGGTTCGCGGCTCAGTCAAAGCCGCTGAGGTTCGCGGCTCACTCCAGGCCGCCGACCGCGGCGAAGTTAAGGCCGCTTTTCGCGGCTCACTCAAGGCCACTGCCTGCGGTGAAGTCACACACGCTGCCCGTTTGCGGCTCACACAAGCCCGCCGGCCGCTGCTCACTCGGCGTTCCTGGACATGGAGCTGCCCCCGGGGTTTGCAGCTTCACTCCTCTCTCCAGTGCCCGCACCACGAACGTGCCTGCCAGAGCGCCCTCCAATAGCAGTATTATTTATTTATTTATTTTTTTATGATATGCTATTTGCACTAAGTGCAAATAGTTATAGATTCTGTTAAAATAGCAAGATTTTCTGCTATATATATACTACTTATTGCAAAGAGTGACAATTATCTGCACCTCAGTATTGTAGTACATTATAAAACAGTATGCAGTAATAATGTATTGTGTAAATTATAATTAATTCAAATTATTAAAAGGATTCCACCTTATTGGGACAAAGTCCTCCCTACACATACCCTAACCCTACCTGATACTTTATTTTCAACTTTTTGATTATTTCCTTAATTTTTATGGAAAATAAATGCCTTTCCGATGCGATATGAGATTTGAAAAGGGAGAAAAAAGTTTGGCAAAAGGCAGGTTTTGAACTCTGGTCGTTCGCGTCAAAAAGCATGCACCTATGCTACTGACACTGATGTGGAACACGTGTCTTTTTTCAGTGTTGACCAATCAGACGCTGGTGGGCAGCATTAGTGTAAATAGCCTCTGCCAACAAGGCTGGCTATTTGCACTTAGTGTAAATAGACACTCCGTTTTAAAAATTTGGAAATGATCAGAAATATGTTAATGCAAATGCTTATTTTACATATTAATGGGTAAAGGTATTAAAAGTAAACATTCTACCCGGTACTTGTTCGGCTAGTAAAGTGATTAGCCTTCATTTATTTAAAAATGCATACAAAATTTAACATTTTTTGTTTTACAGATTTTGTTCTTTCAATTCTTTTTCTTCTTTGCAGTTCCCACTTATGATGTGAATTTGAACAGCCATCAATCAATAATCAACGACTAACCGCTATAAATGTTGAAAATACTTTGTCTCTATGAGATATAATTACCATCTGAACAGGGCTTATGTATGACTGATTTCACAGACATTGCCTGAAGAGGCAAATAATCATTCACACATGAGGGAGTTTGTGTATGAGAGTGTTTTAACATTATTATGCGGTTCACACAACAGAAGATTGTTTTCTCAAATCCACTTTGACTGACATTCTATACTATAGTTTGTAAACAATTCAGTTGGATCTCTGTTCAGCAAGTATAGTCATTAATGACTATAAATGGCATGAATGTCAACGTGATGCAGTCATTTTCTTCTGCTATAACCGGGAGCTGTCAGTATTGAGAGACAGTTTTGTATTTGTAATCTATACCACAAAAACTATCCATGGTGCTCCAGCACAGATGAGACAGAATAAACCAGATACACCATCTTAATATATAATACATTCAGATTTGTAACTCAGAAAGACTGCACATTGCACAATTTACTACTTCTAATCAGTTACAATGTATAAAGTTAAATAAATATACATAACTGAAGTAGAGAGAGTCTGATCACTCAGGAGTTAAACCAGAGGATGTTCCCCAAAATGAACAGTCACCGCACCCACTCAAATTTGGTTAGTAGACCAGCAACCAATAAACAATAAGGTGAAAATGAAACCGTATACAGGTACATCTACCAGCGTCCTCAGGGCAGACACACAGCACATCCTGAGAAGATGATGAACCTTAAAAATCAGGCACATCGACAACACAGGAGATAGAAGTAGATTGATTACAGGCTTTCCAGCTCCACAACAAACAGCTGCTGCTCCCTATATGCCAAAGAACAACCCAGAGGCACCCAATACAGCCAAATTTAAAACTCAAAAAAGGAAAACAAAATCAGTGAACAGACAAAATAATTCTCAGACGATAAGACAAACAAGAACGCAGCCAAAACAAACAACAAAACAGAGACAGAACAGTCATGCAGCCAGAGTCGTAAACCTGTCATTGAAGCAGTGTTGGTGGCATTTAGTTTTTTGTTTTGCAACAGCAGTTATCATAGCTTTTCACATATTCATGTTGGCACTATGTTGGCATGTTCCAGTCTGTGCATTAGTCCATTCTGCAGGTTACACCCATATGCCAGTAGGTGGTGAGAAGTGGTCCTCTTTATAGGTGAATCACTGAATTTTTCACTCAGACAGTTCATTCAAAAACACTCACTCTTTTTGGAACAAAACAAATGATGTTTGAGTGAGTCATTGAATCTTTCACTCAACTGATACATGTAATCATGTTGTTGGTTTGAATATCAGTCTTCAGTACTGATATTCTTGCTTATGTGTTATGGCTTAAACCTGAGGCAATTATATATATCCATATACATTATTTATGTTATATATGTAAGTCACTTCGGATAAAAAGCATTTGCTAAATGATTAAATGTAATGTCAATGTAATATGTTTGTTCAACTGACTCAGAATTTCCTATAATAGATATAGTAAAATGGACTCAAATAAATATTTTGTGCCCATTTATTTATTTAGTTGCTAAGTGGCTCTATAATAAGCAGGATAATATGCAGTCAATAGCAAACGTACACGTACCTGATAGCACACGTACATCTCAGAGATGTCTATTTGACGTCTGCATTTACATCTGCAAGACATATTTTTTAGAGTGTTTGCTCATCTGCAATATGTCTATTGTACATTTCCTTTTAGATGTCAAATAGACGTCTATTAGATGTCTTTAAGATGTTTATGATTTAGAATGTATGCAAAACTGACATCTGAAAGATGTCTGTCAGACGTTTGTAGACAGCAGATGCTTTCCAGATCAAGAGATCTTTAACAGACGTACAACGATCTTTAACAGACTTTGCAGACGTACGTGTGCTATCTGGTTAGGGATGCAGCGATTAACTGGTTTCGCGATTAACCGCGCTTTAAAACGTCACTGTTAATTAATCATAAAAGTTCCGCCAAACCAAGTGTTTCTGTTACATGGAACTGTTGCAGCTTGCGCAAAACGAAAACAAAGTTACACTAGCGGTGCACCAGCTTAAAATGCTTATCAGCAGTGTTGGGCACGTTACTTTAAAAAAGTAATTAGTTATAGTTACTAGTTAGTTCTCACAAATAGTAACTAAGTTAGTAACTGAGTTACATCATTATAAAAGTAACTAATTACCAGGGAAAGTAACTATTGCGTTACTTTAAAAAAAAAAAAAAAAATGTTCAAATATAGCAAATAACTTGGATGCCCCCAATATTAAATATGTTAAATGAACGAAATGGACACTAAATAGAATAAATTATTATTAGAAAACATTGTACACTAATCTACACTATTTTAATATTTCTGTGGGACAATGTGAGAGACACCTATCAAATTCAATATATTGTTGTAAATATTATCAACCAATTATATATATAAAGCTTATGTTTGTAAAATGGCACATTTTTTTTTTTTTAAATATCTGACACTTAGCATCAGTCAGTCAAGCATTATAATATGATATTATAATAATTTAGCATTATATGATGATAGAACTTTAGTAATTAGAATAAGCATGAATGCCTATTTGTCATGTTGACTGAACTTAAGACTGGTGGTGGGTGCTTAAGATATTGTTTGTCATTTAGTGTTTCGATAAAAAAAAGAAGAAAAAAACTAAAAATAATACTGATAAGATAACAAAACTGCTACGAATTCTACAAACAGTATAAAACGCACTAAGGATTAATGAGCTGCTGGGTTCATGAATATTAATCACGTTATATGCGTTCGCTCCATAGACTGTATAAAAACAGGTTCGCTCGAATTGAAAAATCAAAACAGGGTCGATAACAGCTGAGCGCCAGCCAATGAGATTGCCGTTTGCGCATTAGTCCCGCCCACTACCAGAGAAACTGGCAGTTCTTAAAAGCGGAAGAATTCCAAAGGAACGCTGTTATTTTGACAGAAAAATACAACAAAGAATATTGTTTACATGTAGCGCATCAATTCTGCATGTTATGAAAGACTCTCTTGCTCTGTATCTTTCTTTGCGTGTGTGAGACAAAGCGATGGCGAGCCATGCTCCTTCACACTAGAGTTTACGGTACATCAAATACAGCTACCCTGTGCATCCATTCAGATAAACTGAAAAATAAAATGCTAATAATATTATAATAAATTATAGTAATGCCGCATTTCATTGTCAGTAACGGTAACAGCGTTGTAACGGGAGAAACAGTAATTCGTTTGATTACTCGTTACTGAAAAAAAATAACGCTGTAACGCCGTTTATTTATAACGCCGTTATTTCCATCACTGCTTATCAGAGAAACACGGAAGCTACTACAAGCATTAGATTAACAGTGACAGAGGGACCAAACAGCGAAGCTTTATTTCCACCAGAGAATGGTCCCACACCGCCTGTCGATAGTGTGGGACCATTTTGGGTACACCAAGAATGACCAGGGTTCCATTTAAATATTGCCGTAAAAAAAATGCTGCTAAAGAGCGAACACATAAGGGATAATGCATGGCTAGCTGTACATTGAATGATTAAAATCACGACGTGAAAGCAAGAACCATCTGACGCGAAGCTCCGGCTCATTAGCTTCAGATCAGAAAGAGATGAAATAGTGCGGTAAGATCACATTTATTTGAATTAATTAATTATAACATTTAGCTAACTGCGTCTGTGCATCTCTCCAGTAACAGTTAGGCTATTTAATCTATTTTATTCATAAAAGTCGCGGTGCAGCATTCATGATGTTCTCAGGCCACATGTAAAATCATATGAATTATTATAAAGATTATTAAAATGAATATGTATGGATGACAGTTAATTACAATAATATTTCAGTTTATTTCCATCAGTTTTCCCCTGTGGGATAAATAAAGTTAATATTAGTCATATATTAATAATACTTCATTAACTTTGTTATTTACTATCCCTGTCGTAGTATTATTCATAAGTAAAAAACAAGATTTTTTTTTTCACCATGTTTCCAAATTCTCTACCCCAAGTCCAAAAGAAATGTAAAGAATGTACAAACTGCAAACATGAAATACTTTTGTGATCTATTTCCATTTGTTATTTTCAAAAGAGAATTACTGTCATGGATGTTTACAGAGCAGAGGTCACCTTTTTTAATTCCAATGGGAGAGATGGACTTTTGTTTGTCTTTTGTTTATTATTATTTTGTGCTGTATTGTTGGTTACTGTGTTATTTCTGTTTCATAAGCCAGCAATAAATAACACTTTACTGTAATATCTAAAGAGTGTTCATGTGATTTTATATATTAGTAATGTTGTGAAATGAATAAATGCATATTAATCCTCATAATCGTAAAACTGTGATTATTCCTCAGACAATAATCGTACCAACAAAATCTATAATTGTTGCATCCCTGCAGTCAACTCCACTTCACACTGGGGTCCTGATCATCCTGTCAGAGTTCAGTAATGACTGTATTGTTTCAGCCGGTAATGACTGTACATTATCCTTTACACATGCACTAATGCTTCAGTGTTAGGTAAAAAATAATGGTAAAGCACAGTTGAGCAATTTTGCTGTTTCAAGCCTGGCCTTCACTTCACTCGGGCTCAAACACTGACTCAGCATGCTTGGGCAACAGCTTGCAGAGTTTCTGCTGTCAGCACTAATACTGTCATTGATTTGTTGCATGGCCTTAAAGCTGTTTCCCTCTGTTATGAAATTAGGGCCTGCCTAAATGTTGATTCATTTATTTAGAGCAAACAGGAAAAAACACAGAGCTCTACTTAGATCTCAGACTGCAGCCTCTGTGTTCCAGAAAAATCTCAATTCGATAAAGTACTGCAGCAAACTCTGAATTTAACCATGTACTGTCACAAACAGTTGCTTTTGTGAAAACCTAATTATTGGGAAAAAAAAGCAGTTGTTTTGACAGCCAAAAAAAAAAAAAAAAAAAGGTAAAACAGATAGACAGAAATGATACACAAAAAAAGAATGGTCACTGTAAAGATTGATAGTTATATAATGGGACCCTGCCTGGACCACAAAACCAGTCATAAGAGTAAATCTTTTGAAACTGAGATTTATACATCATATGAAAGCTGCATAAATAAGCTTTCAATTGATGTATGGTTTGTTAGAATAGGACAATATTTGGCCGAGATGCAACTATTTGAAAATTGCCTTTAAATTTGTCCAAATGAAGTCCTTAGCAATGCATATTACTAATCAAAAATTAAGTTTTGATATTTTTACAGTAGGAAATTTAGAAAATATCTTCATGAAACATGATCTTTACTTAATATCCTAATGATTTTTGGCATAAAAGAAAATCGATAATTTTGACCCATACAATGTATTTTTGGCTATTGCTACAAATATACCCGCGTGACTTAAGACTGGGTTTGTGCTCCAGGGTCACAAATGGTAAGGAAGACTGCAGCAGAAAGTTATACATATCCCAGTTTTATTTTACTTGATGTTTCGTTCCTGAATGAATCTGTATTTTTGAATGAATCCACTGAGGGAATTATTCAATGACTCACTTATAAAGACAGCTGCCTGTCGCCACCTACTGGAGCTGCAAGACATTACCACATGTTGCTTGGAAATACAATAATGTATTCGGTTTCTGTTTAATTCTGGTCTGTTTTAAATGGAATTAGAAAAATAAACAAAGTAGCTGGAAATGCTGTGTCTAAAATGTAAGTTGCATCTATTGTTCTGAATATCAATATAGTTGTGATTATCTGCACCAAAATCGCAGTCCTACTGATATTCAGAACAAAATTGCTGTTGTTTATGTGATATTTCTTTAAATTAATAACAGAAACAAAAACAAAAAATGCTGGGGGTCTCTAGAAAGGGAGGCAATAACAGCAGCAATCAATACTTCGTGCAATTCTGCTTGGTGCTGCTTGTAGGAAATTGCATGCTTTAATGTTTCATGGCTTGCCAGTTGTGATGGAAAAATGTCCATGTTCATTATCACCAATCACAATTACATTGGAAAGGGAATTTAATGCTGCTCAGTCCTTTCAACAATTCTTCTGGCAGGGGCCTCACTGATTTATGCTTCTATACAGCCTGAGCTTTTCTCCTTCACATCACATAAACTTTTACACATTTCTTTTAAATATAGTCAATTTATATGTTACTGTATAAAAAAAATAAATAAATAAAATATCATATACAACACCTGAATCTCTAGGAAAAGAGAAGGTGCTTTAATGCTGTGGCAATGCCCTTTGAGTAGTCTGATATGTCAAGCTGTTGGACACACAAATCAAAGACATTAAGTGAAAAGGAAAGGTGAACAAACACTCAGCTAAGGGCATTAGAGGTAACACTTTCCCTGTTTAACTGGATGTTTATTCCAAGAGAGAGCAGGACAGGGTCAGTGCAAGTTTATTCCTGCAGGCCATCATGGTGAGTAATGACAAGGCTTTCTAAGGACAACCAAAGCAGCAAATTCCTGACTTATTGCTAACAATTTTACACATATATTGCAGATTTGTGTTGCACAGTTTTCATGCACACATTCACACAAGCTTCACTGCAGGCAGAGTTGTTCTGTTACCATTGATTTTTACAATTATTATTTTTCTTTTTTTTTTTTCTTATTTAATATTATTGTATCCTATTTTCAGTTTTCATGTTATTTTTATTTTATTTTTAGTTTAATTTATTTTAGGTAATTGTAGTAATTGTGTTGTGTTTTTGTCATTAACAAACAAATAAATAAATATTCAGATGTAGTACTTTTAGTACTTATTTATTTTACTGTATTTTATTAGTTTTATCAGTTAGTTGCCAGCACTCTAAAAACAAATGTTTTGGCTCAAAAATTAACACAACAGCATCAACCTTTTTCTTATGACAACTATGTTCAAATTATGTTCAGCCAACAAATTACACTGAGTTACAGGAACGTCATTTGTAACACAACAACACATTTTTAAGTTGATTTGTTTTAAAGAAAAGAAAAGAAAAGAAAAGAAAAGAAAAGAAAAGAAAAAAGAAAAGCTATTAATCTATTAAGCATTGTCAGGTTAATTTCACAACTAGCATAGCACATGCTAAATGTAGCTTATTTAACATGTAAATATAATAAATAAATAATATGTTACTTGCCACTGGCACTAACACAGTCATTGCTCATTTAGGGCCAGATTTACTAAACAGGGCAAATTAGCGTAAGAGTGCAATTCCATAAAAGTGCTGATGGGAGGGGAAAATTCTGCGTGTGATTTACTGACAATGCGCACATTAAAGAACACAGACGCAACCAGATCATTTCCATAATGAACAGCGCAATCTACCAAGAGCAGCGCAAATTATCGCCTGCTTTAAGACACTCCTTTTTGGGTGTTAAATAATGCCGCAAATACCAGTAATTTAATGAGCGCAAATGTTAGTAAATTGCGTTGCGTGATTCATTCTAATACTCTCCTTCCATAAATTTTTTTCTGAAAGGGAAACTCCTACAAATGCATCTTCAATAAGGTCAGGCGCAAACATAACTGTCCACACCTTTTCAGTGCTAATTCTTCACTGCGCATCTTTAGTAAATCCTGACAGTACTATTTTAACGCCAAAAGACGGTTTGCACTGGCGCAAGCTGTTAGTAAATCTGACCCATAGTCAGTGTGTTTAATAATTTCAGTTACTGATAATAACCCTGATACACACACAATACAGCCAACATAATCTGCCAGATGAAAAATGCAGTGGCCTGCACACAAACAGCACTTTATATTCACATCTAACAAACAATTTAAATAGCTTATAGCTGACTCTTTGTATTTAATCATCATATGAATGTCCATACCTTATGAAAAATGAGTGCATATTATAATTTATGACAGAAGAAAATCAATTTATTTCCTGTACAGCACTGCTATGCAGCTAAAATGCAGTCAGGAATGTGAGATGTGTGAAATAGGTCCAAGATCTTGAAGTTTTCATCATGTGGGGTTGAACTCATTCTGCCTCTGTTCCTGTGGAGATCAGCTCTTGTACTTGACAACCACACAATCAGCACCCATGTCACAGATATATAGATGTGAAAAGTGAGAGATTTCACACTGCCGGCTGGACACTGATTATACCAATCTGGCACTTTGAAAAGCAGAAGTTTTTTTTCTTTTCTTTTCTTTTACATTTATCAAATTCACCATCTCACCTACAGATGACAGCTCTTTTTGCTCCATTACTGCATGTCAGATGGTAGCCAGCAACACTGCTGCATCTCATGGATCATCTGGTGGTGGTTGAGGAGACCCCCCCCCCCCCCCCCCCCATGATTGTAAAGTGCTTTGGGTGTACAACAATACACAATAAAAGCACTATATAAATGCATCATTCATTCATTCATTCATTCATTTATGTCTCTCTTAATCAGTCACCTTATGGAGGACTGCTCCTTGTAGCACAGCAGCGGGACACTAGGATTTAAAGATTCGGATTGTGTGAGTCTTTCTTAAAAAATCAGACTGGCAATGCAGTCATGCTGTACTAGAAAGATCAGCCGCAGATACTGTGGTGACCAGGTCCAGTTTTACACTGTGGAACAATACTAGATTTTTAGTATCATAAACCTTTTACAGGTTGTTAAGAGTTACAGGCTGTAAAAAATCAGTGTAATTTCAACTGTAAAATTTTGAAAAAAAAAACTGTTAATAGGTTAACAGTAAGTTCCCGTATTGTATACAGGGAAAAACTGTAAAAGATCTAACCAGACATTTAATGTAATTTTACAGTAAAATGCTGTTAATTGTACATTTTTTAGTAGTAAATAGAACAAATCAGTCAAAAACTGTAAACTGTTATTCCCAGAATTCCCTGCGTGACACTCCACATTTGAAAGTATTTTGTTTAAATAATCATGTTTTTTTAATAGTTTTTGTTATCAGTTATGTACATTTGGGCTTTATGTTACATCTTCTATTGTTTAATGAATATTTATTGCATTATTTAAGAGTTGTGTGTTACCATGATGGTGTTTTGTGTTTGCATGAATGACTCTGTGCACCTTCTATATATTAGTATATACTTCTGCTTGTGGCGAAGCTAGTTGTGATGAGCCTTGATTCTTCATGTGGCTTTCTCTTTTACCACCTGCATTATTTTGGTGGTTGTCATTATGTTAAAGGTACAAAACAGATTTTAATAGCAGTGTGCTTGTTGAATTTACTGGTTTACATTAAAATTTTCTTGTTTGTAAATTACAGTTTTATACTGTAAAATTTACAGTTAATGGCCATAAATGTGTTTACAGTTTTTCTGTATTTTTTACAAAATTATTCTGGCAACCACAGCTGCCAATTTTTTGTATTTTATTTATTTATTTATTTATTTATTTATTTATTTTGTAAAAACTACAGGTTTTTTTTTTTTTTTTTTTTTTTTTTTTTTTTTACAGTGTATGTCCAATATATCTGTTATATAATAAAGTGAATGAGAAAGTAAATGAGAAAAATAATTCTGCAACTAAGGCTGCTGAAATAGTGGCAATCGCCATCCTATTTCACAGAGATGCTCTGAGAAGCACTACTGGTGATACGCCTGCTTGCTGCCATCAGACAGTGTAATATAATTTCCGTCCAATGCTACAGCCACTTGCCTTTATTTGAACAGTGATGGCATTAGGCAAATGTTGACAGAGAAGAAATTTCTGATGAAAGCCTGTCTAATCAGAATCTATAGGACCATAGATTGAACATCAATGACAGATAAGGGCATATTAATTTGAATTTGCATTCATATTAATGTATTATTATTAACATTAAGTAAATTTTTGCATATTCTATATACACTTTTTAGTATTTTTCATTCAAAAATGTATTGTACAAAATTTGATTGTCCAAATACAGTATACAATTACAGTGGCACAGTTTTCACACTGTAATTTTGTAAAGCTAACTTTTAAACTGGTCTTTTAAACAAATTAAGAATGAATTTAAGTTTACTCGTACATTAATGTGTGTAACCTATCCAGTAGCATAACTATAATAACAATAACAGAAAAAGGATATGAAGTATTAAAACAAATGTAAATAAATTTTAGTTAATTAATTAATTAATTTCACTCATACATTCAGGTGCATAACCTATCCAGTAACAGAACTATAACAATAACAGAGAAAGTATATTAAGTTTTTAAGCAAATTAAAATGTAAAACATACATACATATATACATACACACATACATACATACATACATACATACATAAATAAATGCTTCATTTACTTTTTATTCACAATTATTCGTTTGTCTGTACAGATTTTCTTTTTTTCATTCATATATTCAAGTGCATAACCTATGCACATTTTTCTTCTAGTTATGCTTTCATGGGACTTAGCCTGTAAATGAGCTAGCATAAGAATATAATATAATTATAAAGAAATTATATAATTTAAAATCAGTGCTTTAGACTCTATCTATCAACCCATCTTTCCTATAAAAGTATTGATTCCTTATTCCAAGTTCCACTATATTTACCTCATCAAAGATTTTAGTGTGTGGACCATGATATTGCAGCTTTGGGATGTAACTTCATTTTCTTTTTAATAAACCTGGTGGAAAGCATGTTTCTTTTCACCTTCATTAACATGCACACTAACCAATTACTGTGTGGTGCTAGTCTTAGGAGCACTTAAAGGGGGCTGACAACATAAAGCTCTTCATTATGCGTATGAATCAAAGCTTTGTTGAGATCTGTATTCCTTGTTATGTGAGGTTAGAAAATGAGTGATAATTGCAGGTTTGAGAACTGGTTATTATAGCTCACTCATGCAGTGCTGAGATTCTTTCTGTAGCTCAATAAACAATGTTTGCTTTCTGAAAAATATGCAAATCAATGGGAAACTTGTTGCAGCTTTGCTGAAGCCAATTACGATTTTAGGTTTCACAAAAGGAAATTTTCATTGTTAACTGGCAGTTTCATATTTAGTTAAGTACCTGATTGTAATCTTAACTGGAGTTATGTTCAATATTACATTTAATATTTCATATTTAATGCACTGTATTGCACTGTAAGTGTGTAATTACAAATATATTTGAATACATGACATGTAAACATTCAAAAACTTCAACTAACAGCATTCAATATAAATTCATAATGTATTTAAACAATTAAAATCAACATGCAGTTAAATGTCAGAAAACATTACATTCAGTTTGCTATAGTGTATTTATTTTTCAGAAGAGATGTATTTATGTATTGAAGAAAAGTATCTGTTTATGTAAATAAGTCGAGACGTGATGCACCAACTACCAATAGGAGTGAAGAAACAGTAAGCATCACACCTGTACAAAGTGTGTATGCCTGGAACATTAAAGCGTCAAAGTGACGTGGCGAGACAGCAAAAAGAGGTGAACACATCTTTGGTGGAATACATCCCTTCTGAAAAACAAAGAGAACAGAACTTTCTTTTTCCTTTCCTTTTGCTGGGATACAGCAGGTATAAAAGTGTCAGAGAATCCAGCGAGGCAGAGAACATTATGAACTGAGAAAAGATCAAAAGACAAAGCTGAAACGCCTCAACCCTGACAGAGAGTAGGAGGACTGTGAGGGCGAGAGGAGAGAGACAGGTAACTGATGAAGATCCTGCTGTAAAAATCATTTTCATGAAATATGCACTAACCCTGGAGGAGTTTTGATACCCAGAAGAACAGCAACCTATGTTGGTTCCTGACTGTGGCCAAAATGAAAATTCCCACCCTCATTGGAAAACCATACCTGTGGCGACATTTCTGCAAAATAACATTGCATTGCTTCTTGCAAGTTTTGCAACACTTTCAAAGTGAAATGTCAGTAAGTGGTACTAAAAGCATGACCAGTTTTATTCAAGATAAACTAACATGAATCTGGTAAAGTTTTATTCCTTTGTTTTTTGTACATATTGAAATTCAGATATGAAAAGTCTGTTGAGTGACACTAAAAGGTTCACGCTCTATTGCATTAGAAAATAATGTAAACTAAACCAACACTAAACCAGCAAAAATACATTTGTTGAAGCAACTGTGCTATTTTAGCTTGTTTCTATTTTAGCTTGTTTTTATTATTTTTTTATTTATTTATTTATTTATTTATTTTTTACGTGACTTTTGTTTGTTCTAAGAACAAGTTCTAAGAATGTTTTGCTAACATTCCCATTAAGTTATAAAAAAATAAAAAAGTTATTTCTGAATGTCTGAACATTTTTGGTTATTCAAAATTTAAGGGAACATTCAATTATATTGTTTTGCAAACATTATGGAATGTTATTTTTGAGTGTTCTCTCCTGAACATTCTAAAACAAGCAGTTTCAAACCTTCAACATCCAGGAAAAAGTAATCCATGAACAATGTATAAATAATGTTTCTGAGCTATTGTTTTGAAAACATTATTAAAAAACAAGTAACTTAGAACAAACATTCTATTAACGCTACAGGAAGAACACTGTTCAGAACTTTGAGAGGACCATGCCAGAACATTAGTTAAAGTTCTGAGAATGTTCACTGTTAGCTGGGGGACTCTTACCCACTTGCACCGCATCGCATATGGAGCTGGTTGTGTGAGTAAAATGTAAAACTTTATTTGTTTTACAAATTATGCACACTGGTAAAAGGGACAATGGGTTTTTTTTTGTTTTTTTTTTAAAGAGGTTTGGGCTGAAATAATGTATAACAGATCTGAAATGACATGAGTGTGAAGTGAACTATTAAGATTTTTCTCTTTGAACATTTTCTGCCTTCATTCAACTAGCACAATACTGTACTATTTGCCATACTAATTTACAATTAAATTTGTCCTGTGTGTCCTTTTATCAAGTCTGTTTTTCAGTATTATACTCTGCACCCAAAGTGACACACATATCTCTGTTGTGCCGCTCACCACACACACAGACACATGCTCACAACAATGGTCAAACAACACACACACAGGCTGTATTTATGTACACGGCAAAGAGGGAGATTTTCAGAAATGTGTAGGGTTTTCACACTGCCTTCACACATTCCCACAGCTCATTTATCAAACGAGTGTAACCTTGACTGAAAGTTCTGTTCACCTCACATCTGCTCTGTGAAGCTTATTTATTTACAATTACAGTACAGTCTAAGACATGAAGCTCAAACTGTATGTTTACAGTTTATTTAATTTAATGAAAAAGAGAGGGAAAAAATTGTCCAGGTTGTCCATTATATCTCTAAATTGTTATTTTACTTAGGGCAGATTATTATAATTGCATAATATAATCATATATACATATTACAATTGTCATAGGGAAAATACATATATTTTTGTTCTTTTTTCATTTAATTATGTTTTTATATGTTTTTTTTTTATGTTTTTTAATATATGTCACCCAAATATTAAAATTTCACTTTCATGTCATTCAAAACTTGCATGATTTTCCTCTTTGGGAAAATTCTATAATTGCCACACAAAGACCAGGATTGGGACTGAGCTAACTTGCTTGTCTTCTGTTGGAAATGTGTTGGCTCTGTCAACACTGACCTATCCAGCCATACAAAAGCAGCTTTCACCAAGCATGTGAACAGTGCATCTAGTACATTCACAAAAAAAGAATAGCTAGATTGAAATATTATTTGTTGCGCCTGAGGCTGAAGCTGAAACTGATTACTCCAGTGGCTGCAGTAATGATATGCACACATTGTTGCATACATAAATGTGGAACCACACTTTTAAATAAATATGTCTGATGATTTCAGCAATCACTTGTCTTTGTTCAGGCTTATTGTAATTGGAACACACAGATGATGAACTCAGACAGGTGAAACGAGCAGAGACAGTAGCATAGCCACAACCTGAAGCCACAGTAAGACAATAAGAACAGAAACCTGGAGGTGTTTGAGTAATTCCCATTTACAGAAGAGAGTCTCTGTCACAGTGAATGAGACCACTGTTAGAAAACTAGATTTTACAGTTGATGGCATTACCCCTGTGTGAAACTGCATAAAAGATTAACCTGCATCGGCCTACTAAGCCACAACTTTTCAAAGTAAAATGGTGCAATCGACCAGAATGACACTTTAAAAGTTTGACTATACAAGGTTAAATGTCTGCCAACAGTACAAAGATGAGTCTTCAGTCTAGACAGACTAAAGTGTTACTGAGTCCTGAACATTGCTGAAAAGGTCATTTTATGACAAAGAAAAAGATTTCCTTCTCATACAATGTGGGCGCATATTAGAAGAACAGAGGACCTAAGACTGAGCCTTGTGGCACTCCATAGTACACCTGAATTAGCTTCTCTTTACCCACAAAAAAAGCTAATAATAAGTGTAACAGGTTTATTTATTTTTTACATAATTCATTCAACTAGCACAATACTGTACTATTTGCCATACTAATTTACAATTAAATTTGTCCTGTGTGTCCTTTTATCAAGTCTGTTTTTCAGTATTATACTCTGCACCCAAAGTGACACACATATCTCTGTTGTGCCGCTCACCACACACACAGACACATGCTCACAACAATGGTCAAACAACACACACACAGGCTGTATTTATGTACACGGCAAAGAGGGAGATTTTCAGAAATGTGTAGGGTTTTCACACTGCCTTCACACATTCCCACAGCTCATTTATCAAACGAGTGTAACCTTGACTGAAAGTTCTGTTCACCTCACATCTGCTCTGTGAAGCTTATTTATTTACAATTACAGTACAGTCTAAGACATGAAGCTCAAACTGTATGTTTACAGTTTATTTAATTTAATGAAAAAGAGAGGGAAAAAATTGTCCAGGTTGTCCATTATATCTCTAAATTGTTATTTTACTTAGGGCAGATTATTATAATTGCATAATATAATCATATATACATATTACAATTGTCATAGGGAAAATACATATATTTTTGTTCTTTTTTCATTTAATTATGTTTTTATATGTTTTTTTTTTATGTTTTTTAATATATGTCACCCAAATATTAAAATTTCACTTTCATGTCATTCAAAACTTGCATGATTTTCCTCTTTGGGAAAATTCTATAATTGCCACACAAAGACCAGGATTGGGACTGAGCTAACTTGCTTGTCTTCTGTTGGAAATGTGTTGGCTCTGTCAACACTGACCTATCCAGCCATACAAAAGCAGCTTTCACCAAGCATGTGAACAGTGCATCTAGTACATTCACAAAAAAAGAATAGCTAGATTGAAATATTATTTGTTGCGCCTGAGGCTGAAGCTGAAGCTGATTACTCCAGTGGCTGCAGTAATGATATGCACACATTGTTGCATACATAAATGTGGAACCACACTTTTAAATAAATATGTCTGATGATTTCAGCAATCACTTGTCTTTGTTCAGGCTTATTGTAATTGGAACACACAGATGATGAACTCAGACAGGTGAAACGAGCAGAGACAGTAGCATAGCCACAACCTGAAGCCACAGTAAGACAAGAAGAACAGAAACCTGGAGGTGTTTGAGTAATTCCCATTTACAGAAGAGAGTCTCTGTCACAGTGAATGAGACCACTGTTAGAAAACTAGATTTTACAGTTGATGGCATTACCCCTGTGTGAAACTGCATAAAAGATTAACCTGCATCGGCCTACTAAGCCACAACTTTTCAAAGTAAAATGGTGCAATCGACCAGAATGACACTTTAAAAGTTTGACTATACAAGGTTAAATGTCTGCCAACAGTACAAAGATGAGTCTTCAGTCTAGACAGACTAAAGTGTTACTGAGTCCTGAACATTGCTGAAAAGGTCATTTTATGACAAAGAAAAAGATTTCCTTCTCATACAATGTGGGCGCATATTAGAAGAACAGAGGACCTAAGACTGAGCCTTGTGGCACTCCATAGTACACCTGAATTAGCTTCTCTTTACCCACAAAAAAAGCTAATAATAAGTGTAACAGGTTTATTTATTTTTTACATAATTTTCACTCTAAATACCTCTTTTTTATGGAATTTAAATGTTTTTTTTTTTGTTTTTTTTTTTTTGAAGAAAGAAAAAACATTGATTTTCATACCCTGAGTGGAGTTACCATATATGGAGAAAGTCAGAGTACACGTTTAAAACATCCAAATTTAAGGAGGCAGAGTTTAACTACAATCTTAAATAAACACACCTGAACCAGTTAATCAAGGTTTTCAGACACACTAGAAACTTTAAGGCAAGTGTGGTGGAGCTGGTTGGAGTTAAAATCTGCAGGACGTTGGCCCTCTAGGAACAGGATTGTTACAACACAGAGAGGACTCCCGTCATATGGGACCCATTAAGTTAGGTAGGATCTTAACCAAGAAATATGTTAACAAATTTTAACATAGTTCCCAAGCCTGTCCAGAAGAAAATGTCATGAGCTGTTAAAATCAATACTTTTATTAATCAGTACTTTTATTAATTATTGAAATCAGTCATCAATCAAACTGACATTGTGATGACATTTTTGTAATGTATTTGCCACAGAATGCTATAGACATTGGCAACATAGCTTTCAAAATGAAATTACAGTCAAGAGCACCTAACCCAGAACCTTAATGGTTTTAACATCCAGAACTTCATTCAAAGCATACCTCAGTTTTGTCAAATTTAACAAGGTCTCTCCAGTACAGTCTCTGCACCACCTCGGAAACTTGTTTGGACATATAAAGCTGGAGTATCATCAGCATGACTGTGACAGCTAATTCCATCTTTTCGAATATTATTGCCTACAGAAAGCATAGACAAGGAGCACAGAGGACCTAATAAAAGATACTTGTGGTACTCCATACCTCACTGTCTAGCAGTTCCTCATTTATAAAAAGCAATAGCAACACTATAGATGGGATTGAAAATGTTTAGCTATCAGGTCTGCTAAATTCAGCAGCCTGAATTACTACACTTTCATGGATTAAAAAAAAAAAAAAAAAGCTTTCTTCCACCTGTGCTGCAGCTTTAAGACAAACGAGTTTGTTGTTCACTAAGAGCTTTGCTCACCAACATGTGTTTATGTGAGGGGGATGCAGCAGCACTTACTAAACATAATGACTCACTGAAAATGGAAATAGAATGTGGTGACTGAATTCATATTTTGTGGTCAACAGTGCTGAATCAATAACAAGGTGGAAACTGGACAATAACAACAATAGTAAAAACACTTAACGTGATAGAAGCAAAAAGGGTCAGAGTCATCTTTTGAGTAAAATTGCTATATTATGGGCATAATTTACATAAGACTTAGATTAAAAGAACATACCTTTTTGTCAGGGATGACTTGCACGAAACAAGCACTACATGTTATTTATATAAAGGAATGTGACATTTTGGTAATTGGCAAACAGTTGGTAAAGCCAGTCCATCTGCTTACTGGTCACCGACCCTGAAGAATCAAACAATAACATCATTATACACCTAAGCTGGTTGGCTGGTTTTAGCTGGTCATCCAGCCTGGTCATAGCTGGTCAGCAGGCTGATTTTAGAGGGGTTTTGGCCACTTCCTTAGCTGGTCAGGCTGGGAGACCAGCTGGAACAATCAGCTAAAACCAGCTTGATCAGCCTAGTCAGGCTGGGAGACCAGCTTAAACCAGCTAAAACCAAGCCAACCAGCTTAGGCAAGTTCTAGCTGTTTTTTATTTTATTTTATTTAATTTTTTTTTCAGCAGCAGCAGCAAACCAACTTGGTTAAAGCTGTTTAAAGCAGCAATTTACAGGACTATGGTTTTCTGGACCAATCAAATTTGGAGGCACACACTGAATAATGATCTGGAGTGGAGTGGATGAAAATGAAATACAGGCATATGATGTGTGAGGTTTTAGAAACAGGTGGAATACTTAGAGTATCTTTTTTTATTTATAAGTTATAAATTATATATATATATATATATATATATATATATATATATATATATATATATATATATATAATAATTGGTGAAATGATGAAGTGAATAAGTAACAAGCATGGATTTTGGAGCTGAGTTGGAAGTGTTTAGGTGAATCAAATGGTTGTGTCAAGTCTGCTGTCTTGGCCTGCTTGCTTTCTATAATGTAATTATAAGAGTTAGGGTTGAAAATCTATCCTACGTTATATATTTGGCTGATAATTTTTGTATCGTGAGTTGATAATAATATTAATTGTAGTCATGTAGTCAAGTGTCATGTGCATTAACCTTAAACCTGTTCCTGAGTTATGGACATTGCATGGTTAGTTTGACAGTTGTGGTTTACAAAAAAAATAAAATAAAATAATAATAATTATTATTATTATTACAATTACAAATATATTTCACAATGTAGGTTTAAAAATACTTTCATATCAGTTTCCACAACATAAAAACACCAAAATTACTTTTATGAAAATCACTTAAGAGCATTTCCTCTGTGTTTCCCCCAACCCGGACTAAAAGTGGAGGTGTAGAGAAAAAAATAAAAAAACAAAAAAACTTACACACATTGCTGGGTGTGTTTACATATGTTTTATGTGATATGAATGTGGTGTATGTTTATTTGCATCTTGTTTTTACATTGTCAGTGGAGGACACCTAATATTAACTAAATAATTGCTAAGAAAAAATCTTGAAATATGTGATCAAGGCAAAAATGGCAGTTATGTTCACGATAGCTGTGGTGAAATTTGGTTTTCTTCAGTTTTGAATAGCTGCGCATGCACTGAATTTTTGTTTGGAATACATGTAAAGAACATGTAAATGAATATGTAAATCAGATGGCAATGTTTACATCGGATTCATATAAACTCAACATTTCGAATCTGAAATCGGATGATTAATTCTGATTGAGGATTATTAGTGTTTGTAAACCTACCTAGACTGGCTCAGATTGGATTCTTCATAAAACACAGGCATTCATGTGTTTGAGTTGTTTTCGGACTTGGTTTGTTTCATCAGTCACAGAATATCCTCAGTGAATACATAATCCAAGTAAATGCTCTGTGTGCAAATTGCTTATAAATGAATGCAAAGGAGGCCTATGTAAAAAAAAAAAAAAAATAAAATAAAATAGAAAATGCAAATGTGAAGCACCGTGAAATTGGGCATTCACCAGCCACTGTGCAAAAAAAGGTAATTTCCCACTATAGATATAACTCAGGAGAAGCTAGCTGGAAAATGGCACCAGCCGATGTGTGATATTAATTATTTCAGGACTAGCATGGTGCGTTCTCTGTGAAGAACACAGGACAAAAATCCAGGGTCTTTTCAAATATGCGCCTTTCATCAAAAATACCCCAACTTCATCAATAAATCATCAATGAGTGACCTTTAAATTAATGACAGATTTTTGTCTGTACCTCATTGGCCTGTCCTCAGCCATCTCTGAAGACAAGACACTCTAAACAATTTCAAATGTCAGATATTGTATCAGTCTCAAGATTTGAACAAGTAACCTCTCTCTTTCAGAGCCTTATTGACCATTTGATAGCACTTGTGCTGATGAATGGCATGAGTGGGAATGTTGTGGCATTTAGCCCAAGTGAATTAGCAGAGCGTTACGTTCTTCAAAGCAGGTGATCCAGTGGGCCTTAAATGTTTTGAAACCCACACAAGCTACCATCTCAGCTTTATAGCTTTATAGAGGTAACTGATTTGATACTTAACTCACATGACCAACTTAACCTTATTGGTAAGGCTTTAGATTTGTCAGGACTATGGACCTGTCTGTGTGTGTTTCTCCCTCGTGTTAATTGTTAATTTGATTCCAGGTGTGTCTCGTCTTCCTCCCCTGATTGTCCTGTCCTTATATGCCCCAGTCCATTCAGTTCATGTTTGTCGGTCCTTAAACGTCATTTGTACGTCTTTCCAGGTGTTCCTGTGTCTATTACGTGTTTGGATTATTAAAGACTATTTTTGAAGTACTCCTCGTCTCCTCGCTCCTTGCTCCCCCGAGAAGTGTGACAAGATTACAGCCCGCAAAGTACCGCGTAATTAAACAGAATTTACAGCGCACCTATTTGTAACTATACAGTACTTCCACAGTACCTACTCGTAGGTATAAGGGAACAATATGCAACGTTTGGGGAATAAGGGGGTAATAACCTGCGAAATTATAGCAACATTTGGGGAATAAGGGGGGTAATAACCTGCAAAATTATAAAGCATTTATACTGTAAGTATTTTATAACTAAAGGGCACCTATTTTGAAATTACGTGGTATGTATGACACACAAATCGAAATTTTCACAGATCGTAAGCATAACTTACAGCTGTACGTACGTGTAGGTAAACGGAAACAATGTGCAACGTTTGGGGGATAAGGATGTTGTCACAGTCTCAGTCACCAGCCCTCTCACCAGCTCAGTCACCAGCCCAGAACTACATTTCCCAGCAGCCCGTCTGGTTCACACATGCACCCTCTCCCCAATCAGCACACCTGTTACTGATCACCTCATTCCCCCAGGCTATATAAACTGTCACCAGTCACATCACAATTGTCTGGTCTTGTTGCAGTTTCTCCATTTTTCCAACCATGCGTTTGTTAACTTTCCAGTTTACCTACCTGTCAATTGAAGAATACATTGTGTATTAGTGATGCAAAGTCCGATTAATTTCCGTGAACCGGTTCTTTTCGGACAGTTCGGCTCATTGAACCGGTCCAAAAGCCGATTCATCGGTTCCTGACATCATCAAGCAATACATCTCTATGCATTTCTTTTCTAACAACTCAGTGCCATGTTGTATCAATGAAAAATTCACTTTATTTTAGGGTCTCTTAACTAGTTACTTATTAGCATGCATATTATTAGAATATTAGCCATTTATTAGTACTAATTCAGCACATATTAATGCCTTATTCTACATGACCTTATTCTACATCCCTAATGCTACCCAATACCTAAACTTAACAACTACCTTACTAACTATTAATAAGCAGCAAATTAGGAATTTATTGAGGGAAAAGTCGTAGTTAACAGTGAATAAGTGTTCCAAAAAGTGTTACCAAAAATTCAAATAAGTAATTTGTGTCAACACATATTGAAACATTCAAAAAATAAAGTTATTTGTGTGAACGCATATTGCTGATTACTGCCATATAATTCACTTAAGTTAATGGTGTTTGTGGTCACAGTTTCATTCGCGGATCCTTTATATCAGACTGACTGACCAGTATTGACTAGCCTACAACTTGGATAAGATTCCTAAAAGTTTTGCACCTACAGCACACATTACAGACAAT
Source organism: Spinibarbus caldwelli (assembly GCA_039654775.1). Lineage (NCBI taxonomy): Eukaryota > Metazoa > Chordata > Actinopteri > Cypriniformes > Cyprinidae > Spinibarbus > Spinibarbus caldwelli. Next base: position 28,879,636 of record CM077245.1, on the reverse strand, counting down.
GGTGCACATATATGTTCTACGTCTAAAGTATAAAGAAAGAATAAACCAGTCTTATAAACTCCTTGATTTCGCTTAAGCAACTTTAAATATAATATGCATGCATGCACAATAAACTATAGTAAAATGTACATCACTCGACAGAAAGGTTTTTGCAGGTTTTAATAAAATGTAAATTAATAACAGTCATAAGCATATTTCCAGTATGCGCCTCAGCCTTGCACAGTATCGTCAACTCGCTCATCAGAATCTTTGGTAATCCTCGGCAAACTTCGCCATGGCTCATTTGGTTCTTTTTGAGTCCTCGGTAACTCTCGGGAAATTTCGACAATTGGTCTAACCGGCTCATTCGGTTCTTTTTGTGTCGAACGTGCTACTTCAGCTGTGCGTCCTGCGTCATCAACCTGGAACTAAAGTTCGATTCAGTTCGATTTGTGAACCGGCTTGACTGGTTACTTGCTGAGAACCGGCTCAAAAGAACGATTCGTTCAAGAACCGAACATCACTATTGTGTATGGAAGGTGAAGTTTGATATCCTCTGGAGTTTTGGTGATCATCAACCGGTCTATTCATCTGAAGTACTTACCTGGATTCCCCTACCTGCCCTTCTGCCATCGGCAGTTCATCTGTCCTTGTATCATTATACCTGCAAGGGAAAAAGAAACCAATTATCATGAGATAAGTCATTTGAACTCTTTATGAAATCTGGACACTTACCTGAGTTGCTGTTTGGAATTCCCCATTGGATCTTTCTGTTCAACTATCCTGCTAAAGCATAGACTGTTTAAGCTATCTACCTTTAAGTTATGTTATGATAAACGTCCAGTCTGAACATACCTGCCTCAGTTTGCTTCTGCTGTATAAAAAAACATATCCCAGTTAACTTATCTGTGCTTCTCCCGGTCTGTTTTGTGACAGAAGACCAGACCAAAACTTAACAGCATGAAGAAAGACTTGGCATTCATCAATCTAACTCCTCAGGACGGCGGTCGCAACCAGCCGAGAATCACCAGATTAATTTTTCAGAATGGCCGGGAACTCGAGAATTATGTCCAAGAGTTCATCAACTGCATTCCCTGGTCAGTTGGGGATGACCTCGCTTTAATGGAGGGCTTTTGGATCGGGCTTGACGACGGGATCCAGCTCGTTATGCCCATGGCCAATTCGTTTTGGACGCTGGAGTCCTATATCAACTTTGCCCTCTGGATAGTTGAATCAACATTCACCATAAGGACAACCCGTCCCGATTCAGCTCTCATCATTACCACTGAATCAAAGTTATCACTTGTCATGGCCGCCGACCAAGAACCTTCTCAGAAACTAACCACTGTCCATCGATATTATTCTAATATGGCTGCCTCTCTAGAGACCGTTTCAGTTTGTCCTTTCACTCCCGAATCAACTCCTGTCTGTAACTCTAACCCTAAGCTCATTCAAGTCCCTGTGTCAGTTCCTGAACCTGTTCCAATCCCTATGTTTGCTCCGAAAGCCTGTCCAGGTTCCCCCAGTCACCTGTCTAAGAAGGTAACTTCTCTCACCTCTTCCCAACCAAAAGTGGCTGTTTCTAACACAATGAAACTGGTGACAAAAGTAGAGGATTCACCCATTATATCGGTTAAATCAGCACTAAAGAGTATTGTCAACCCAAGAAATAAGGTGAAGCTGAACACCAAGGACCACTCTCTATACTCCCTCGCTCAGAATGGCCGGTCAATGGTGAACTTTGTGTTAGAGTTCAGGGAGCGAGCCAAAACTTCCTCGCTGGGCGATTCAGAGCTAGTAGCTTTGTTTCTAGGTGGCTTAGACGATCTGTGGTCCTCCAAAATGCCCAAGAATCTTCTCAAGGGCTTACTCACAGAGCGCCTGTATTATGCAGCTGAGTCGATCCACTCCATCCGGTCCTTCGCCACAGACATCCCCTATCATGGCTGCTGATCGTGAGTCATCACCAGTCACGACTGCTGATCACCAGACATCACACATTATGGCTGTTGTTCCGGAAGCACCACCTGTTAAGGCCACCAGTACAGAGTCTGTATTCAAAATGGCCACCATCCCAGAGCCTTTCTCAGTGTCCAGTCCAGCCCCTGACCAGAGTCCAGTGCAGGTTCCAGCCCCTGACCAGAGTCATGCAGGAGCTGCAGATCCCCTGTTAAGCCCACGGATGGCTCCTGATCCTAAGTTTACCCCCGAGAGAGCCAATTCTTGAGTTTAGCCCACGGAGGGCTCCAGTTCCTCATTTTTGCCCCGAGGAGGTTCCAGTTCTTAAATTTACCCCCGAGAGAGCTCCAATTCCTGAGTTTAGCCCAGAGAAGGCTCCAGTCCCCGAGTCTGGCCCAAAGAGGGCTCCAGTCCCCGAGTCTGGCCCAAAGAGGGCTCCAGTCCCTGAGTCTAGCCCAGAGCAGGCTTCAGCCTCTGACCAAAGTCCAGTACAGGCCCCAGCCGTTGACCAGTGTCCAGGGCACATTTCAGCCCTTGACCACAGTCCAGTGAGCGCTCCAGTCTATGACCTGAGTCCCAGACATTGTGCAGTGAGTAGCCTGAGTAGAGGACATATTTTAAATCCCTTTATTAATAAATCTAGTTCCCTCATCGCGGCCAGGAGTGCCGCTTTGTCTTCCGTCAGGATAAGTACCCACATCACGGCCAGGAGTGCCGTTCCCAGTTCCAGAGGATCCAGTTCCTTAGTCACGGCCAGGAGTGCCTTTTTCAGTTCCAGTGGATCTAGTTCCCCAGTTTTGGCCAGAAGTGCCATTCCCAGTTCCAGAGGATCCAGTTCCTTAGTCACGGCCAGGAGTGCTGTTCTCAGTTCCAGTGGATCCAGTTCCCCAGTTTCGGCCAGGAGTGCCATTCCCAGTTCCAGAGGATCCAGTTCCTTAGTCACAGCCAGGAGTGCCATTCACAGTTCCAGAGGATCCAGTTCCTTAGTCACGGCCAGGAGTGCCGTTCTAAGTTCCAGTGGATCCAGTTCTCCAGTCATGGCAAGTAGTGCCATTCTGTCAATTTCCCTCGTCACGGCCAGGAGAGCCGTTTCACCTTCAATGGAGGTCAAATCCCTAACCTCAACTCCTGTACTCTGGTGGTCATCTGCTCCTCCATGGAGACTTCCCGCTCCTGTACTCTGGTGGTTGTCAGCTCCACCTTGGTTGCCCTTGTCTGCTCCGCCATGGCTCCCCCTTTCTCCGCCAAAGTCCCACTACGGCATGAGGACACGCCTTTGGGGAGGGGGAGTACTGTAACAGTCTCAGTCACCGGCCCTCTCACCAGCTCAGTCACCAGCCCAGAACTACATTTCTCAGCAGCCCGTTTGGTTCACTCATGCACCCTGTCCCCAATCAGCACACCTTTTACTGATCACCTCATTCTCCCAGGCTCTAGAAACTGTCACCAGTCCCACCACAATTGTCTGGTCTCATTGCAGTTTCTCCAGTCTTCCAACCTTGCGTTTGTTCATTTTCCAGTTTACCTACCTACCAATTGAAGGATACATTGTGTATGGAAGGTGAAGTTTGATATCCTCTGGAGTTTTGGTGAACATCAACCTGTCTACTCATCTGAAGTACTTACCTGAAGTACTTACTTACAGTAACTACACGTAACAAGAGGGTAACAAGGGTTCACTTTAAATTACAGCCCGCGGATGTTACACTTACACAGTAACTACACGTAACAAGAGGGTAACAAGGGTTCACTTAAGATTACAGCCCGCGTAGGTTACACTTACACTGTAACTACACGTAACAAGAGGGTAACAAGGGTTCACTTTAAATTACATCATGTTATACATTATGTTATATCCTGGGAGCAGCTGGAAACAGGTTTTCCACTGTATTGCACCTCGATGGTACAATGCTGCTGATGGACTCGCTGCTGAGATGACCATATGCAATGCTCTTTCATCAGGTAAATTTTCATATGGAAATTTCTAAACCAAATAATAGCAGAAATTCATTACATCATTTCCACATACTTTAGTAACATAATCCCACATAAAGAAACACTAGTAAATACTATAGCATATATTCTTAAGCAAACTGTGGTAAAAATTTTATAAAGACTATGGTGGTTTTTAACTTTACTATAATTACTAAATTATTCAACTAGAGTTTATTATTTGTATCAGTCATTTAAGATATATGTTGTAATAATACAATAAGTACCCAGTACGTAGTGTAAAAATATACTGCATCATACATTTTGTTATTACAATGAAGCAACTTGTTCTAAATCATAATATTGCCTAACACAGTAAGTCATGCATACCACACAATCTTAGATTAGTTACACCTTACTTATGAAATACTAACAGTAGGGGTGTGTAGCGAAGCCAGTATTTGTATCTGTAACAATCACAAAATTATTGGTATCTGTATCCGGATAAAACCGGAAGTGGGCGGAGCTTGAACCGGAATTTCGTATAGCCTACTTGATAAGACCGTTATTTCTATGGTTTTACAGCCTATCTTTTTTCGTAGTTATCACTGAACAAATATGCCGTGTTTAACACATATATATATATATGATTATAACATTTATTTAAATATCTTCTAACAGTCGGAGCCGATACCCTTGTAGGTGCTTCGAGATGTAGTGCGGTTGTGCTTCGGGTAAGGCAAGTTCGAATCCCAGCTTGGGGACCTTTCGTGATCCGATAGATAAATAAATATTTAAATATCTTCTAATTAAAACAGTAAGGGTTCCTACTCAGTTTAGAAATATGGAAATTAATTTAAGTAATTTCCAGGAAATGCATGGAAAAAGGCAACTGCAACTGCTATTTACACTCATTTACTTCACACACTTGTTACTGCGTTATAATTTTAGAGGTTTATGTAAAACAAAATGATTTCCTTTGGCTCACCGGTTCCTGCGTAGTTTAAAAAAAGTATTTTACTTAAGTAATTTGCAGGTCTGGAAAAGTATGGGGAAAAGAGAACAGAGTTAGCCTACCTATATGAAAAAATATGTGTTTCGACTATTTGTCCTATTCAGTGTTCTAAAATATAAAATTAATAATTTCTAAAAATAAATTTATCATACAAGCAGAGAGATTTCATGACAAATGTTTAGTGAGCATTTTAACACCACTGAGTTAGTTCAAGGCGCACATTTTCATTACACAGAACTCTTTAAGCGAGTCTTTTTTTGCGTGTGCCACGCAAACCAGCAAAAGATAAAGAAGCAAATATGTAGGCCTAGTAGAAAATGTATCTTTATATAAGTTGATTATTAGCCTACTCTTGACAGAGAGCTGGTTTGGTTTTTGAGAGCCGGAGACGCACAGAGACGGCAACGCAGCTGTTTGATTGGCGATCGCGCTGTGCTTATTCCATCAATTCGTGTATCATATCATAGCCTATAAGATTTAAATCATTGCCTTTTAAATATACACAAATAGTAGAACGTGTATGATGTATTATTTTAGGTAATATTACTCCTGCCAACCTCTGATTTCTGAGAGATGCACGGTAGGCAACAGCAATGTTTGATTTGCGCTCTTTTCATTCATAAAGTTTAAATTCATTCACTTCACACACTCAGTATTGCGCGACTTTAAGAGGTTTGTGTAAAATATCACACTGATCCCCTGGCTCACCTGTGAATCTAGCAAACACCAGACTGTGCCAGCCTCAGCCGAATATTCGGGCAGAATTATTCGTTATCCGTTATTCGTTTTTGAAGTCATTATCCATGCCTTTCCGAATAAGGTATTCGGCTTCGGGCACACCCCTAACTAACAGTATAACAGTATAAATACTTTTAATTTTCCAAGTCATTACCTTCTTATCCCCCAAACGTTGCACGTTGTTTCCGTTTACGTTTAAGTACGTACAGCTGTAAGTTATGCTTAAGCGGAACATTTTGATCTGTGTGTCATACATACCACGTAATTTCAGAATAGGTGCCCTTTAGTTATAAAAAAAAAAAAACACATTATAAATGCATTATAATTTCGCAGTTTATTACACCCTTATTCCCCAAACGTTGCATATTGTTCCCTTATACCTAGGAGTAGGTGGAGGTACTCTATAGTTACAAATACAGGAAGGTACGCTGTAAATTCTGTTTAATTACGCGATACATTGCAGGCTGTAATCTAAAGCGTTACCACCTGATTCAGAGGATTCTATTTCCACTATAAAGAACCTTTTGTGCAATGGAAAGATTCCATTGACGTTTAAAGTTTTTAAATGGAACCATTAATGCCAATACCTTTATTTTTAAAGCTTTTAGTACAGTTGAAAATGGAACTGACTAAAACAGTTTTCTCTCTCTTTCTCTCTCTCTCTCTTCAGTGTTGTATTGATGATAGATGAATAGAACCACTGACATACAGGTTATTGCCATCAGGACTCATTAAATTATTTAAGGGCAGTTAAATAATTGCATCAAAAGTTGTCTGAGTTGCCCAAATACGAGTGAAGTACTCATACTGCTGAGATGAGAAAGCTTCAGATTTTGGTACAGACATTTGGTACATTTTGACAGTCTGTCATACTAGCACAGGATCTCTTCACTCAGTATGAAGGCCACAAGGATGGAGACCATTAAAAAGTCAGTTTGAACTGGCCTCTGGGCATGACACTGAAGTCTGCCTGCCATTCCTGCAGTCATCCGCTCACAATAAAAACACATTGTTCTCTCATTGTACATCCAAAATTTTATAATGAGAATGTTTGAAACTAGAAGGCAAATACACTGTAAAAAAATGCTATATTTTTTGTATAAATAAAATATTATTGGAGTACATTTACAAGAAAATACCATTTGAGTCTTTCTACTTCAATTTGTTACTTGTTTATTTGTAATTAATTGAGAAATTTTCTAGTAATTTCTGAGTGAAAAAAGATAAAATGAAAGATAGATAAAATGATAAAAATAAAACTTCTGAAAGATAAAATATTTCTGTGCATATCAATAAATCTTTACAACTAAAAAGTGTACCTACAAACTGTATATGAGTGAGCTTTCTTCAAAAAATAAATAAATATAAAAAATAACTAAATAATAAAAAAATAAAACATTTAAAATATCCAGTATATGTTTATAGTATATTACTTATCATCTGTCTGTATCTACTGTATATAGACAATAGCCTATAATTACAAATGACACGCAATGTATACTTTCACTAACACTAACAACATTTGTTATTGTGTCAATCTCACAAGGTATATGTGATTTAGAACGACACACAGCCATGAAAACAATTCAGAGACCTGAACTGTAACCAACACTGTTATGGAGCTGTTTTATAAGCACATAGGATCTTTTAAAGCATATAGCTTGAAGTGTGTAATCAGGAGTTCTTTCTCTTGTATGTTGGTGCAGATGGGGACACATGTGCTATTGCTTTCATCCTACAAACAATCACTAGTTAATTAAAGCTGAGTTTCGGTTTTGTTTCAGGATCCAGATTTTGAACTGGACGTGAAATGGCAAACTAACTGTTACATGTTGAGAGGCTTTGTGCTTTTGTCTTGTAGGCCTATTTTGTAGTGCCTTGTTTTCTGTCAGCCCTGGTTATTCCCTGATTACTCTCAACTGTGTCTTGTTATCTAATTAAGCTTTTGTGTATTTAAGCACTTGTGTTTTTGCTGTTCTTTGTCCTTCTGTGGATTTAATGGCTAGTTAGTTTATGTACTGTTTCTTGATTTTTTTTTTCTGGTTGTGGTTTGTTATTAAGGCCCGGTTTCACAGACAGGGCTTAGACTAAGCCAGGATTAGGTCATTGTTCAATTAGGACATTTAAGTAATGTTTATAAATGTGCCTTAGAAAAAATATGTTTTTAGTCTAGGACTAGGCTTTCATTTTAGTCTAGGACTAGGCTTAAGCCTTGTTTGTGAAACCGGAGGTAAAACAATGCATTTGGATTCAGTTTTTCTTCTTAAAGCATTACAATATATTAATTGGCATACTATTGGTTTCTAAACCGACAATAATTACATACAGTGTGGTTAGCACTTAATGAGTATAAAGTGAAACTGTGTCTGTGTTCTCCTTTACTTTGCATTTTGCTCATGTTTTAAAGATGAGACGTGTTAATCAACCTATCCATATTAGCATTTAACTTCTAATTATGGGTGGATTTGTGCCAGTATCCTTTAGTATTTCATGGCATGCATATGCCTTTGTCAGCAACACCATGTGAGAAGCATTTCCTTCTTTTTAAAAGCTGATATGCCTTGATTTATTTTGTGCTTCCAATTGTGTTTAGAATTGTATGGTTATTTGCATTGAGCATTGTTCTTTCTTGCTGTATGAAACAACCAGTTCAGAAGAATTTAAACTGGCGGTTGCTTTGTAGAAGGCAGGAAGACATAGGCCTTGTTTACACCTGGTATTAAGATGGGTTTTAGTTGATCCGATCACAAGTGGACAATGTTAAGAACTGGTGTAAACAAGCCCTTTGTATATGTTTTTCCACAAAGAATTGTTTTCAGTAACACTTTATTTTAGTAGTCCAGTTTAGACATTTTACTGTAAGTAATTTTGCAACTACATGTCAGCTAGCAGTCATTAGAGAATTACTGACATAGTATTATTTACTGCTTAATATCTACTAACACTTTTTGATGGTCTCCAAATGATTTCTACTGACTTCGCAACTACATTATTATTATATATTATACCTTATTGCACTGACCTAATGGTCTACTAATGCTGTTATGAGAGTTAATTAACATGTAGTTGCAAAGTTACTTACAGTAAGTAGAGTGACTGAGTGACCTTGTTTTCTAGACGTTGCTGTTTCTTCATCCCTCTCATTGGCTCAATCGTGTGGTGTAGGCCACTCTAAGCTGTTTCCAGTCTTAGATCCCAGTTTTTCCTGTGAAATCCTTGGAATTCTGGATGTGATGCGTTGTGTTGCTTACTAATATAACTCAGATCCTTCAGTGTGTCGTCTCTCTCTCCCTTTCTTTGTATTAATCAGACTACCTTGGTTGTTGTTCTCTGAGGGTTAAATTACTCGTGTGCACTGCTGATTCACACTGACCCTGTAGCTCAACCAGGGTCACTCCAAAGTGTGACTTGACGGCCAACAATTCATCGCAGTCTGGTGGGAGGCCTCATTTGTATGCCACATACAAGTCATGCCTCTGGTGTCACTCCAACGATTGTCTTAATGAACTCCCAATTGGTTTAAAAAGCCAAGACCTGGCAGCAGCTTGTATAATGTTGCTAGTGTTAATTGCCTGTGGCACTACAGACAGCTGCAAAAGCACACAGGCTTCAGACGACAACAAATAAAAAAGGATGACTTCTTTTCAGTGCTCAGATTACAGACCAGCTGAGGGGTTTACCAGTTAGCTGTCATTAAACCCACAATTACTTCTCTATGTATGAAGGGTTGAGAGATTTAGGTTAAATTCTGGTAAACTGAGATACTTTTTGCCATTGAGAGGATGGAAAAAAATGGCCCAATTAACCTGAATTAGCTCCTGCTTTTTAAATACAATGAAATGTTTTACTTTCTTTAGTGAAATGTTTCACTTTCTACTTTGATTTTTGAGACTAACTCTCCAGCACTAGCAAATTTCTTTTTCCACATGTTTAAGTAATGTACTAGTGTTGCTACTCAAATATCTTAAGGAGTTTTAGATATTTTTATAAATTCTTATCAAGAATAGAATGTTTTGGGATCTTAGACCTTTTGTCTTTATTTGCAAATTTACTTTCCAAATGAGCCAAGCTAAATGTTTAGCATCATGAAGGGTTCAAATCTCAGGCTCTGTCCCAATGGTTCACAAGATTTAACAGGATCCTGAAAGCCAGAAACAAAACTGCAAAGCATTACTGTCAAGAATGCTACAGTATATGCCTACAACTAAAGCCATCATCAGAGAACAGCCTGCTCTCCGTTTCCTTTGAGTATTACCTATGCTGACAGTAGATGTAGGCCCTTGGCCTTCATGGTAAGCAACATTTTAATGCTAACTAGGTGAAGAACTAGAAGGCACACATGAGAGAAGCCTAAAAATAGTTGATCATTCCAGGGACATAAACACAATAGACATGAACCCCCCAAAGCATGATACAGAGACAGCGTTTGTCCTGTCTGTACTCAGAACATGAAAAATTCAGGAGTACTATGACTTCTATGATGACCATGCTTTGAATTTCTGGATTCAAATTATTTATTTATTTATTTTTGTCCTAGGATGCATAAAAAAAAAAAAAAAAAAAAAAAAAAAAAAAAAAAAAGTGTGACCTCATTAATGAAACTTCAGCAATGAAGTTTTGTTTACACTTTAATGTTGATTTTAACATTTACTAATACATTATTAAAGTCAAAAGTTGTACATGGTATTATTATTTGATGGACTTGAGCTAACATGAACTAACAATGAACAGTTGTATTTCTATTAACTAACACTTAACACATGGTCACATGGTGTGGGGAAGTCGTGGCCTAATGAGAGTCGTGGCCTAGAGAGTCGGACTCGTAACCTGAAAGGTTGCGGGTTCGAGTCTCGGGCCGGCAGGAATTGTGGGTGAGGGGAGTGAGTGTACAGCGCTCTCTCCACCCTCAATACCACGACTGAGGTGCCCTTGAGCAAGGCACCGAACCCCCAACTGCTCCCCGGGCGCCGCAGCATAAATGGCTGCCCACTGCTCCGGGTGTGTGTTCACTGCTGTGTGTGTGCACTTTGGATGGGTTGATTGCAGAGCACAAATTCCGAGTATGGGTCATCATACTTGGCCACCTGTCACGTCACTATTAACAAAGATTAATAAATACAGTAACAAATGTCTTGCTCATCGTTAGTTGATGTTAGTCAATGCATTAACTAATGTAACCTTATTGTAATGTACTACGTAAAGTACAATGTTTCTTTAAAAAAAGAAAACTTTTTTTTTTTTTTTAAATGGTATCTCAGAATAAAAAGAAGAAATTACAAAACAGATTTAGTGCTTAATAGTCGTAAGTCATGTAGTGCAACAAATTCATAGTCCAAACAATATACAATATAGAAACATACAGGAAACACACACACACACACACACAAAACTGATATCATATAGAGATCCCCTGCAAACCCTTGTGACATCAAGGTCAATAAGTCTCTTAAAATGTCAGATAATTTGACCTTTTTATGACAAGACAAGGTTAGTTCAGGTTGTAAAATGAATTCAATGATATTTTTTATTATTTATATTATTTTTATTTATTTATTTATTTTTTACTTTATTTGTTTGTTTGTGTTTGTTTGTTTGTTTGCACTCACAGGAATTCCTAATGGTCACATTATATTGTCAGTAATGTATAATAAGATTAAATACTCAATTTTCAGTTAAAGGCATTTCATTATTGAGGGGAAGTCGTGGCCTAATGGTTAGGGAGTTGGGCTTGTAACCTGAAGGTTGCTGGTTCGATTCTCGCACCGGCAGGAATTGAATCATTTGAATTATTCCTGCTTAATGTTAGACTGTCAGATATGCAAAAGAAATCTCTCCTATCTCTTGCTCTGGCTACTGTGTATAGACTGCCGGGGCCGTATACAGATTTCCTAAGAGAATTTGCAGATTTCCTCTCAGACCTATTGGTTAATGTTGATAAAGCGCTAATTGTCGGAGGTTTTAACATTCACGTTGATAATACAAATGATGCGTTAGGACTTGCGTTTACTGACCTAAGTGATGATGTTACTGACCATTTCCTAGTATCGTGCATGCTGAGTATTACTGATATTAACTATATGGCTCCGCGTTATCGTCCAGGAAGAACTATTGTTCCAACCACTAAAGATAGATTCTGAAATAACCTGCCTGATTTATCTCAACTGCTCTTTGTACCCATAAATACACATAAACTAGATGAAATGACTAGCAACATGGGCACTATCCTCTCTAATACATTAGAAGCTGTTGTGCCCATCAAATTAAAAAAGTGTAGGAGATCCTTGAACGGACACACACATACATAAATGCAGACTCCTTCCAGAGGAATGAGTAAATATCTGGTTTCACCTCTGAAAAGTCATAAAAGTAACTAAGTACCTTAGACGATGCCTGAGTGTCTGGAGCAAGATCATGTCTTGCTAATCCTTATCCCTCCAGAAAGCAGAACAAAGGAAACTTCTGGTGGGAAAGATACCAGATCCAGATGGTGTCTGAACCTTGACCAGCCCATGTATAAATTCACAAACTTATCAACAAACACGCGATGGATTTACAGTCATAGGCCTGACTTAAACATATGCCAGAACTCCTCTCCCGGACACCTTCTGACCTCAGGAGTACTTGCGGCCCCTCCTCGGATGCATTCCTGAAAATGTGCCTTTTTCAGACAGACAAAGGAAACACGCAAAAGTGCGCCAAAACTCCAAAAGACAATATTCAAGACTTTTAAGTAATGAAAATGTATTCCCCAAATTATGTGTGTTATGCCTTAGATATGCTTGATATGTTAGTAAAAACATACGCGATGTTAATCTATCCATTATAAGGTCAGGACCATTCTAACCTATGTATTATAGGGTATGAATATATGTGTGTCATGTTTGGTGTTAAACGAAAGTATATTTTATTTGCAACAACTCTGTGTGGATGAAATGTAGAAATTAGGTAAATCCCGTAACGTTATAATGTTTATCAAGATTATTAACAAAACCCTGCAAGGATTTTCTGTCACGTGATTACACGAGCAGCTCGTTAATTTATGCAGAGAAATGGAGCCTAGGAAGCTGAGCTCCACCTTGCAACAAGCGGATTGGTACCCCAGCTCCAGGGCGGGCCTAAAGTGGCCTGCTTAAATTCTAATGTTCAACTAAACTCAACGCTCTTTGCCAAGGTTTGAAAACTGCTTCAACTTGTGCGCTCATACGCCGCATCAAACCAGGTAGGTTGGAGGTACCTCATTCCAAAACTTCAAGCTCTTCAAGAAAACTTCTGCAACCAAGAAAGGAAAAGAAGAACTTCGAGCGCGTCTCATCCAGAAAGGCAACCCGAGACGTCAGACAAACAACTGTTCGCCAGCCAATCAGCTGAACCCGAGGATTCCCTCAAAGAGACCAGAACGAGACTGGGCAGCAAACCTTCTAACAAGTAAAACAAATCTCTTATCTATTGGCTGAAAACGGCGCAAAGTTGTTGTTAATGGAAAGATAGAACTAAGCTCTGCTTTGTTGACTTTCTGATAACCACCGAAGTTGAGACTTCCTTCATAACTCATAATTCTGCATAACTCCGTCATTTGTGTGTGTGTGTGTGGTCGTATGTGTGTGTTTAGATTATTTAGTCTCATGTAATCTCAGAAGTAGTTCAATAAACTTATCTCATTGTATAGAGCATTGTCTGTGTTTTATATTTGATTCAATTACTGCCTTGAGCTGTCGACCCTTTGCTACCTTGCTCAAATTTGATAAATTACTATTTTGTTTGTTTTATTGTTGGCCACAAAGCAAGTAAACAAAATTGTTAACATATACTGACTTTAATGTCTCACTGGACGAGCCGTTAAAAGGTATAAACTATACGTTTTGATTAATAGAAATTAATCAAATCAATATCTATCTTTACGATGCAATTTCGTAAAGCCAAAAATTCAAAATAAAGATTAAATCATAGCTAAGTTCCTAAAGTTATTACAAAAGGTTAGAGAAAAACGTACTGCACCATGGTACAACAGTAATATCCATTCTCTCAAGAAAGTAAACTTGTAAACTTGAGCGCAAATGGAGAAAAACTAACTTGGAAGTTTTTAGAATTGCATGGAAAAACAGTATGTCCAACTATAGACAGGCTTTAAAAGCTGCCAGGGCAGAGCATATCTGCAAACTCCTAGAAAATAACCAAAACAATCCAAGGTTTTTATTTAGCACAGTGGCTAGATTAACAAATAAACAGACGCCACCCGATTTAAATATTCCCTCACAATTTAATAGTAATGACTTTATGAATTTCTTCACTGATAAGATAACATCAGAAATACAATAACAAATGTAGATTCTGCAACGTATAGTACTTCAGCTCCATTCATCGCACCCAAAGAAAAACTGCAGTGCTTTACAACTATAGGACAGGAAGAGCTAAATAAACTTATCACTGCATCTAAACCAACAACATGCCTATTAGATCCTGTACCCACTAAATTACTGAAAGAATTGTTACCTGTAGCAGAAGAACCGCTTCTCAATATTATTAACTCATCGATATCTTTAGGTCACGTTCCAAAATCATTCAAGCTGGCGGTTATTAAGCCTCTTATTAAAAAACCACAACTAGATCCTAATGAACTAGCAAATTACAGACCCATTTCTAATCTTCCGTTTATGTCTAAAATTTTAGAAAAAGTTGTGTCTGCTCAGTTGTGCTCTTTTTTTGCAAAAAAAAAATGATCTCTATGAAGAATTTCAGTCAGGTTTCAGGCCCCACCATAGTACAGAAACCGCACTTGTTAAAATTACAAATGACTTGCTTCTTGCGTCAGACCAAGGCTGCATCTCATTGCTAGTTTTACTTGATCTTAGTGCTGCGTTCGACACTATAGATCATGACATACTCATAGATCGATTACAAAACTATACGGGTATTCAAGGGCAGGCTTTAAGATGGTTTAGATCCTACCTGTCTGATCGCTACCACTTTGTTTATTTAAACAGGGACTCCTCTCAATTATCACCAGTAAAGTATGGAGTACCACAAGGATCTGTCCTAGGTCCTCTGCTATTTTCAATATACATGTTCCCCCTTGGTAATATTATTAGAAAATACGGGATTAGTTTCCATTGTTATTTACATTTACATTTACATTTATGCATTTAGCAGACGCTTTTATCCAAAGCGACTTACATTGCATTCAAGTGACAGTTTCTACATTTTTTCAGCTCTTGCTGATGATACTCAACTATACATCTCAACAAGACCAGATGAAACTTCTAAATTATCTAAGCTAACAGAGAGTGTTAAAAATGTAAAAGATTGGATGAAACAGTACACAGAATCTCTTGGATTATAATTTGCAACTAGACGGATGTACTGTTACTTCCTCTACAGTCAAAAATCTGGGTGTTATATTAGACAGCAACTTGTCTTTTGAAAATCATATTTCCCATGTTACAAAAACAGCATTCTTCCATCTTAGAAACATTGCCAAGCTACGAAACATGTTACCTGTTTCTGATGCAGAAAAGCTAGTTCATGCATTCATGACCTCTAGACTGGACTTGTAATGCACTGCTAGCTGGTTGTCCTGCATCTTCAATAAACAAGCTACAGGTAGTCCAAAATGCAGGGGCTAGAGTCCTTACCAGGTCAAGAAAATATGATCATATTACCCCAATTTTACAGTCTCTGCACTGGCTACCTATTAAGTTCCGTATCAGTTACAAAATATTATTACTTGCCTATAAGGCCCTTAATGGTTTAGCTCCTGCGTACCTAACTAGTCTTCTACCACGCTACAATCCATCACGCTCCCTAAGGTCGCAAAACTCTGGACTTTTGGTATTACCTAGGATAACAAAGTCAACTAAAGAAGGTAGAGCCTTTTCACATTTGGCTCCCAAACTCTGGAATAGCCTTCCTGATAACGTTCGGGGTTCAGACACACTCTCTCTGTTTAAATCTAGATTAAAGACACATCTCTTTAGCCAAGCATTCACATAATGCATCTCATAATCTTGTAATGCAGTTATATCTGATCAAACACACATTATTGTTCTTTAGCTTGGATTGAACAAATCATTTTTGCTTGGTTGGAACAGCAGCTACGCTAATTATGTCTCTATTTGTTTCTCTGTTTCTGCCACGGGATTAACATCCCGTGCTAACTAGGATTTACACAAGCTTCAGTCTGGATTCAGAACACCTGAGAAGAGATGATGCCAACCCCTCAGAGGACCTCAGATGATGCCTACCCTCAGACAACATACAGAACTACCAAATTTCGCCATAAGTTAAATATATAAAGTTTCTACAATATTTAAATATATTGTAGGAACTTAATTTCCTGTAAAGCTGCTTTGCAACTATTTGTATTGTGAAAAGCGCTATACAAATAAACTTGAATTGAATTGAATTGAAAATGATAATCATTAGAAATTGAGTGTCCCCAATTGAGCAAGCTAGAGGTGACAGCGGCAAGAAACCAAAACTCCCTCTGTGACAGAATGGAGAAAAAAAAAAAACCTTGGGAGAAACCAGGCTCAGTCGGGGGGCCAGTTCTCCTCTGGCCAGGATATTATTGTTTATTTATTTTTTTACTTATTGTTTTAATTAAATTTTAAAATGTATTATATTTCTATTTTTATATTGTTGCAATTTCTAACAATGATAGTATTATGTAGTTAGTTATTTTATTATATTTTTAGTTATTTTGTTTTATTTTTAGTTTTATTGTATTTAAGTCGAGGTCTTCACTGGGGATATGTCCCTGGGGCTCATCCAGGTGTCCGGCCTCCGCCGACGATCAGGATCGCAGACATCATCTCCCGGTGCCGATCCACCATGTGATACAGACACGGACTGAGAAACAGAATAAGAAAGAAACAGACAAATATTAGCGTAGATGCCATTCTTCTTACGATGTAACGAGTACATCGTGTGTTATGAGGAGTGTTCCCAGTTCCGGCTGATCTAATTAATGCAGCCTAACAATCCTTTAACGGATTTGAATAATAGAAGTGTATTAGTGTGTTATGTGTAAGCCAGGTTAAAGAAGTGTGTCTTTAACCTAGATTTAAACTGACAGAGTGTGTCAGCCTCCCGAACAGTGTTAGGTAGATTGTTCCAGAGTTTGGGTGCTAAATAGGAAAAGGATCTGCCGCCCGCAGTCAATTTTGATATTCTAGGTATTATCAAATGGCCAGAGTTTTGAGAACACTTCGGACGTGGAGGACTATAATGTGATAAGAGTTTGCTCAAGTACTGAGGAGCTAAGCCATTCAGGGCTTTATAAGTAATTAACAAGATTTTAAAATCTATCCGATGTTTGATAGGGAGCCAGTCCAGTGTTGACAGAACCGGGCTAATATGGTCATACTTCCTGGTTCTAGTAAGGACTCTAGCTGCGGCATTTGGACCAACTGTAGTTTATTGATCAAGCGTGCAGAACAACCACCCAGTAAAGCATTACAATAGTCTAACCTTGAGGTCATAAACGCATGAATTAGCATTTCTGCATTTGACGTTGAGAGCATACGTCGCAATTTAGATATGTTTTTGAGATGGAAAAACGCAGTTTTACAGATACTAGAAACATGGCTTTCAAAAGAAAGATTGCTATCAAACAGCACACCTAGGTTCCTAACTGATGAAGAAGAATTGACAGAGCAGCCGTCAAGTGTTAGATAGTGTTCTAGGTTATGACATGTGGGGTTTTTAGGTCCGATAATTAACACCTCTGTTTTTTTTTCAGAATTTAGCAGTAAGAAATTACTCGTCAACCAGTTTTTTATATCGACTATGCATTCCGTTAGTTTCTCAATTTGGTGTTTCACCGGGCCGTGAAGAAATATAGAGCTGAGTATCATCAGCATAACAGTGAAAGCTAACACCATGTCTCCTGATAATATCTCCCAAGGGTAATATGTAAAGCGTGAAAAGTAACGGCCCTAGTACTGAGCCTTGAGGTACTCCATACTGCACTTGTGATCGATATGATACCTCTTCATTTACTGCTACGAACTGATGGCGGTCAGATAAGTACGATTTGAACCATGCTAGGGCACTTCCACTAATGCCTACAAAGTTTTCTAGTCTATTCAAAAGAATGTTGTGGTCGATAGTGTCGAACGCAGCGCTAAGATCCAGTAGAACTAATAAAGAGATACAACCACGATCAGATGATAGAAGCAGGTAATTTGTAACTCTAATGAGAGCAGTCTCATTACTATGATAAGGTCTAAATCCTGACTGGAATTCCTCACAGATACCATTTTTCTCTAAGAAGGAATATAATTGTGAGGATACTACCTTTTCTAGTATCTTTGACAGAAAAGGGAGATTTGAGATCGGTCTGTAATTAACTAGATCTTTGGGGTCAAGTTGTGTTTTTTTAATGAGAGGCTTAATAACAGCCAATTTGAAGGTTTTGGGGACATATCCTAATGACAATGATGAATTATTAATAGTCAAAAGAGGATCTATGACTTCTGGAAGCAGCTCTTTTAGTAGTTTAGATGGAATAGGGTCTAACATACATGTTGTTGGTTTAGATGATTTAACAAGTTTATACAATTCTTCCTCTCCTATAATAGAGAATGAGTGGAATTGTTCCTCAAGGGATATATAGTGCACTATCTGATGCGATACTGTAGCTGATGGCTGCATGGTTACAATTTTATCTCTGATAGTATCGATCTTGGAAGTAAAATAGTTCATAAAGTCATTACAGCTGTGCTCTTGGGAAATGCCAACACCTGTTGATGCTTTATTTTTCATTAATTTAGTGACTGTATTGAATAAATACCGGGGGTTATATTTGTTTTCTTCTAGAAGAGATGAAAAGTAATCAGATGTAGCAGTTTTTAATGCTTTTCTGTAGGATAGGGTACTTTCCCGCCAAGCTATACAAAATACCTCTAGTTTTGTTTTCCTCCAGCTGCGCTCCATTTTCCGGGCTGCTCTCTTTAGGGTGTGAGTGTGCTCATTATACCACGGAGTCAGACTGTTTTCTTTTATCTTCCTTGAGCGTAAAGGAGCAACTGTATCTAAATTGCTAGAAAAGAGAGAGTCCATAGTTTCTGTTACATCATCAAGTTTTTCTACACTGTTGGATATGCTGAGGAATTGAGATAAATCAGGAAGATTACTTACAAAGCAGTCTTTTGTGGTAGAAGTGATGGTTCTACCATACTTGTAACAAGGAGTAGAATTTACAGTTTTGGCTATATGGCTATATTTACACAAGACTAGATAATGATCTGAGATATCATCGCTTTGCTGCAGAATTTCAACACCACTAACATCAATTCCATGTGACAGTATTAAATCTAGAGTATGATTTCGACAATGAGTAGGTCCTGAAACATGTTGTCTATCCCCAACAGAGTTCAGAATGTCTATGAATGCTGATCCTAATGCATCTTTTTCATTATCGGCATGGATATTAAAATCACCAACAATTAAGACTTTATCTGCAACCAGTACTAACTCAGATAGAAAATCAGAGTTTGAATAGAGGCCTAAAAACGGCAAGGAAACGTCTCGGTTACGTATGAAACCCTCGTTCCCTGAAGGAGGGAACAGAGATGTCACATCGGTAATGACCGACTTTGGGATCTCGCTTAGAGAGACCAATCCACTTCGAGTGTAAATTAAACGAGCCAATGCACATTGGCATGTGATGATTGCATCCAGCTGCCGCTGATGACAGTGCGATCATAAATAGGCAGCAGGTGCAACACATACTCAGGTTTTCGCTGAGGAGCCGAGCCAGTGACCCGGCCGCTCAGTGGTAGTACAGCAGCCGTGGCGACGGGACGTGACATCTTCATTCCCTCCTTCAGGGAACGAGGGTTACATACGTAACAGAGATGTTCCCTTTCAGTCGGTCACTTTCGACGTCACGTCGGTAATGACCGACTTTGGGATCCCTACCAAAGCGCCATGGATGCTGCCCCTTCCAGTGTCTTGTGCGAGCCTCCTGCGACCCCTTTTGGTGTAGGCCGGGGCTCGCAACAAGAAAGCCAGTCACTGTCATCATAGCACTACCCACTCAGTGAACTTGGATAACACTGGGAAAACGTACCCATTCACTTGGAACAGGAATGTGCGGAAGCCCCATCCTTCCCGAAGGAGGTTTCGGAAGCACATACACATATGAACAACTGTTTAGGTGCATATGGAAGATTAGAGGTGATTGTAACTCTCTTAAAATGGCAGAAGTCTCCCGGGGAACTCGGGCTCTGAGGCTATACCGTGGAATTTACACATATGGGATCCACTTAGGTCTCTACATATGGAATCCAGCCCTCTACTGGTTCTCACGGATTCATCGAATAAGGACCTGGTGCCGGACGTTCTGCCATGTCTGGCTGCCGAGGGGACGGAGTAGCTCGACAGGGTCTACAGATGGACTCTCTGGAGCGGTTTTAGCAAGCCAACCCAAAGCCAGGGCCTCTCAGTGTTTATACCCGTTTGAGGTGAGAACACAGGAGGATACCAGCTCCACATGAAGGCTATAGAACCTAGTGAACGTGTTGAGGGTCGCCCATCCCCGCAGCTTTACAAATATCTGCCAGTGAGGCACCACAAGCCAGCGCCCAGGAGGATGCGACACTTCTAGTAGAGTGAGCTCTCAACCTGAACGGGCAGGGCACACCCTATGCCTGATAAGCCAGGGTGATGGCATCCACTATCCAGTGGGCCATCCTCTGCTTGGAGACAGCATTTCCCTTCTGCCGGCCTCCATGACAGACAAAGAGCTGGTCTGAGGTCCTGAAGATTTGCGTCCGGTCTACGTAGCATCTCAATGCTCAGACGGGACAAAGCAAAGCTAGGGCTTGGTCTGCCTCCTCCGAGGGCAGCGCTTGCAGGCTCACCACTTGATCCCTGAAGGGAATAGTGGGAACCTTGGGCACATATCCAGGCCAGGGCCTCGGGATTACCTGGGAGTCAGCCGGCCCGAACTCTAGGCACGAATCATAGACCGAAAATGCTTGCATGATGGATGCCAGTGAAAGCAGGAGCAGAGTCTTCATTGACAGAAACTTCAGCTCAACTGACTGCAAAGGTTCAAACAGAACCTGCTGTAGTGCTCTGAGCACTAGAGACAGGTCCCAAGAGGGTATGGAGGGGGGCCGTGGAGGATTTTGCCTTCTCGCCCCCCTAAGGAACCTGATGACCATGTCATGCTTCCCCACTGACTTCCCTTCCACAGGGTCATGGTTGGCAGCAATCGCAGCCACATACACTTTAAGGGTGGAGGGAGACAGCCTTCGCTCCAACCCTTGTTGCAAGAAGGACAGCGCGACTCTGATCGGGTAACTTCGGGGGTCTTCTCAGTGAGAAGAGCACCATTCGACATAAGTGTGTCTCACAGATGGTGCTCTCGCCGAAGTTATGGTGTCAACTACCTCTTAGGGTAGGTCACCTAGAACCTTCGTGTCCCGTCCAAGGACCAGACACGAAGTTTCCAGAGGTCTGGATGCTGGTGCCACAAAGTGCCCCGTCTCTGAGTCAGTAGATCCTTCCTCAGAGGAATCTGCCAAGGAGGGGCTGTCACGAGGAGCATCAGTTCCGGGAATCAGGTCCGAGTGAGCCAGTACAGCGCCATGAGCAGGACCTGCTCCTCGTCCTCCCTGATCTTGCACAGAGTCTGCGCAGGAAGACTCACTGGGGGAAACGCATACTTGCTAAGGCCCTCCGGCCAGCTGTGTGCCAGTACGTATGTTCCTAGTGATCCCTCGGTCAGGGGGTAAAACAACTGGCAGTGAGAGTTCTCTGGAGAGACAAACAGGTCTACCTGACCGGCTCCGAAACATCTCCAAATCAGCTGAACTGTCTGGGGATGGAGTCTCCATTCCCTGGGGAGCGCAGCTCGTGACAGCTCGTCGGCTGCCCGGTTGTGCAGGGCCGGAATGTGAATGGCACGAAGCAACCTCAGATGCTTGTGACTCCAGGAGGAGGTGGTGGGTGAGTTGCGACATGCAACGGAAGCGTAGACCACCTTGTCCGTTGTACACAACGGTCGCAGTGTTGTCCGTGCGGACCAGCACATGCTTGCCTTGTAAGTGCCCTTTGAGACAGATCAAGGCAAGACATACTGCTAGAAACTCCAGGCAGTTGATGTGCCAGTGTAGATGAGGGCCCGTCCAAACCCCTGACACTGCATGCCCGTTGTACGTGGCCCCCAGCCGGTGGTGGAGGCATCCGTGTACACCACAGCATGCCTGGAGACCTGTTCCAGAAGTACTCCTGCCCGAAGGAAGCCAGGGTCTGATCACGGGATGAAGGTTTGGCAGCAGGCCGGTGTCACTTGGACCTGGTGAGTGCCGCGTTGCCACGCCCACCTTGGGACTCGGCCATGGGGCCAGTGTTGAAGCGGCCTCATATGGAGCAGCCCCAGCAGCGTGACCACCGCTGCAGCTGCCATATGCCCCAGGAGCCTCTGAAACGGTTTCAGTGGGACCGCCGTCCTGCTCTTGAACGTATTCAAGCAGTTCAACATGGACTGAGCACGTTCCTGCATGAGGTGTGCTGTCTGTTCAAACAAGTCCAACTCCATACCAAGAAAAGAGATCGTCTGCGTCGGGGAGAGATTGCTCTTTTCCCAGTTGACCCGAAGGCCCAACCGGCTGAGGTGCGAGAGCACCAAGTCCCTGTGTTCGCACAACCGATCCCAAAACTGAGCTAGTATGAGCCAGTCGTCAAGGTAGTTGAGAATGCAAATGCCCTGCTCTCACAGGGGAACAAGGTCTGCCTCCTTAACTTTCATGAAGACATGGGGTGACAGGGACAGAACGGAGGGCAGGACCTTGTACTGATATGCACATCCTTCGAACGCAAACCGCATGAATGGCCTGTGGCACGGAAGGATAGACACATGGAAGTACGCGTCCTTCAGGTCGATTGCTGCAAACCAATCTCGGGGACCGATGGCCCCGAAGATGCGTTTCTGCGTCAGCATTTTGAACGTTAACCGATGAAGGGCCCGGTTCAAGACACGCAGGTCCAAGATTGGTCATAACCCACCACCTTTCTTGGGTACAATGAAGTAGGGGCTGTCAAACCCCATCTTCATATCGGCTGGATGGACTGGCATGCAAGATAGGAGCATCGGCCGCCTTCACTGATGTGAAGCGAATGCCGCTGAACTTGGGGGGACGCCGGGTGAACTGAGTCACATAGCCGAGTCTGATGGTCCACAGGAGCCAGCGAGAAGGTTTGGGTAGCCAGGCACCCAGACACCAGACAAACTGGACCAGCGGGACCACCGACGTACCCGCAGTGGGGCAGCGAAGTGGAACACATGGACTGAAGAGGGGTCTGAGTGTACGGTGCAACGCTTACCTGGTTCCATGGTTTGGCAGAGGGTGCGTGAGTAGGGCCGTTGATGACGCTCTCGAACCGCCCGCTGCTGCCTACTGGCGAGAGAGGAGGATGAGTGTGGTCCGGTGCTGGTCCGTCCGCAACTCTCCATGCCCTCTTGGGACCCAGAGACAGAGAAAACTGCTCTTTTGTCGAGATTTTTGGAAACAAAAAATTCTCCACCCAGCCCTCCTCTGGGGGAGGGAGAGGTGCATTCACCATCTCCCGAAGAGCAGTTCCCTCTCCCTCTGGGTCGCCCGTCCCAGGGCCTCTTTCTCTTCCGCTCATCTCCAGGTTTGACGGGGGCCTGGACGGGTGGTGCGGCCTGCCTACACCCAGCTCCACAGCGCTGCTTGACTGGAGGCTGCTGCGGATGCGGCGCGGGAGCGGACGCAGGAGGCCGCCCTCGGCGACGAGCAGGCTGGGGCGCTGCAGCTGGCGGACGGGTGATGGCAGCAGCTGCCTGCCGGGGCAGGACATGTTGGATCGCCTCAGTCTGATCCTGTGCAGCAGAGAACTGCTGGGCCATGTTCTCGACTGTGTCGCCGACGAGGCCGGTCTGGGACACAGGGACCTTGAGGAACCGAACTCTGTCGGCATTCCTCACATCGACCAGACACAGCCAGAAGTTGCACTCCTGGACCACAAGTGTGGACATCGCACGACCCAGAGAACTTACGGTGACCCTCGTCGCTCAGAGTTCAGTCTTTCAGAACTTCCGGATCGTGTCCACCCTCATGCAGGTCCCTCAGTCCTATAACCTGAAGAACCTGCAGTAATGCCGTAGTGTGTAAGGCGGAGGCAGCTTCTCTACAGGCCGCATAAGCATCACCGGACAGACCAGACGAGTACCTAGGGGAAGCACGGTTTGCCCTGCCGGGTGAAGGCGGTATTAACCCTCTGGGGTCGACAAACGCGAATACGTGTTTTGTGGCAGATTTTCCTGATAAGGCCAAAATGAGCTTGAATTACTCTGCCATTTTTCATCGTACAGATAAAAGCAATACACCATTCGAATCTGTAAGGGGTCTACTTTTACTTGTATACACTCATTATAACAACTAAACTTTGTGCTTTTGAAGAATAAAGAAAACAAACAGGGTGCGCTCTCTGCCTTCTCCGTCTCCGCGAGCTGCTTTTAGAAACGCGTCACTAAAATTAACTGTAACTCAGCAAATACTCAACACACAGACATGGGAGTTATATCTATAGAAAGCTTGAAGTGTCTATTTTTCAATGAAGTTAGTCATGTCAAAAACAAACATTCTGTGATAAAGTAATCCGTATGAAACCAACACGATGTTCAGTCTTTCCCGTCTAACTCATTATCTTTAATGCGATCCCGCCCCCTCGCGGCTCGCGCCGTTCATATGTAAATATCCACGTGAGACACGTGCGCATGGAAACGCCCAACATAAACAAAGCGCGAGGAGTTCGTTCATCGCGGCTACTGTCCGTTTCTGCGAGACGACGCGCTGAGTAAAGACTGGATTTCCCTCAAAAGAAGAACAAGATTTCATCCAGAAGAGAAGATCAATCTGACGAGTAAGTAATGTTTGTTTTTTTGCATTAGTTAACGTGTTATTGTGACATAAACTTGAACACATTACTAGTTGGGTTTTTCCCAAAATACAACACGATGAATGCTACCCATCTAAGAATGTTTAGACCATGTTTATTATTAATAATCTGTTCACAAATATATTTTAATAGCGTGCTAAACGATAACAATTACTTCTCAAATATAAAATATCCTTTTTTTATAGTACAAAGTACATCCTTTTATAGTACAAAGCATGCGTGAGTCTATGGCTGCAGATTCATATCTTAGGCTACTATAAAATCATACATGATGTTCAGGATGGCTATATGACTACAAAATCATAGTTGGGGTTTTCCCAAACTATAATTCATGACTACAATGTTTGAAATTGAGTAAAACATTTTGAATATGATTCAATTCATTGTATTTAAATTTCTTATGGCGCGATGATGTTTTCATGCATATATAAAACAAAGGTAATATGAATGTACACTGTAACATGATGAATGCTACGAGTCTAAGTATGTTTAGAACATGTTTATTATTAATAGCCTACTCTGTTCAAAAATAGATTTTAATAACGTGCCAAACAATAATAATTAGTTTCTCAGATATAAAATATTTTTGTTCTTACGATAGTACAAAGCATGCATGAGTCTATGGCTACATATATACAGATGCTCCTGATATTAACATGCTCACAAATGTTTTTTTTTTTTTGGTTGTTTGTATTTTATTGAATCAGATACCTGCACCACAGATGAATCCTGCTGACTTTCAGTCTCTTCAAACTGTTTTCCTCTGAGAGCGCTGTACCAACATCAGATTTTCAACTACACTGATATTCTATGGTAAAACAATCTCCTTGACTACTGATTGTTTTTTTTTCTTCTTGAATCCATGGAAAGAAGCAGAAACACTTAAATAAAACAAGTAAATATCAGGTATGATTTACTTGTTTCACTTGTTGAACAGAATCTGTTGCAGAAATGACTCAAAGTCTGTTCACATCTCTGTGGTTAGATCAGTGTGCACAATAATGTGTCTTTGACCTTCATTATGTATGCTTTCATTATACTGTGTTGTAAATAAAATACAAATAAAAAACAAAACAAAATATTTTTTCAATCTCCTCACATTCTCTCTTACCTGCCTCAAAGTCACAGTCACACTAATGGGCCATTAGGGGGCCATTAGGGGAGGGCCCTTTGTCTCTCAGGTGAGAATCACTTAATATTCAAGACCATTGCCACTCCCTCGCATATAGGCTTTTGATCACAAAACATGTCTTTAAAAATTTAAATCAATATATTGTTTTCTGTGAGTGAGTAAACAAGCTGATTTTCACATAATTTTGAAGCAAAAACTATAGGCTACAAGATCCAGTTCTGAAAAGTCTTGTGAACAGATGTTCTGTATGTGTTTTATGGCCTTATTTCAGTGACTTCAAAATTTTTGTTTTTCACTAACCACGCATAAACGTTGCCTTCTCAAAAACACAATCATGTACATAAATGCTGCTAACATATTATTATAGCCCAGTTTGTGCTGTTTACAGTGTTATTAGACTTTAGCCATTTATATTTTTATAAGTAACTGAAAAAAGCACAAATGTCAGGGCATGTCGAAACTTCTCCAGGCCCCCAAAACACCCTCAGACCCCAGAGGGTTAAGACACAACTTCATCGCAACTGACCGCTCCACAGGGGGGACCCCCGTATACCCTCTAGCTGCAACACTGCCGAGGGTGGTGAGGGAGGAGGAGCTAGCAGGTCGGTTTCTGGCAGTTAAAGGTGCCATCCATGACCTGGTAAGCTCCCCATGCACCTCTGGGAAGAAAGGCACCAGGGGAGGGCGCTGAGAACCAACGCAAGCTACCCCGAGAAACCAGTCGTCCAACCTCGAGGGCTCGGGACACGGTGGATGTCTCCACTCGAGCCCTACCCCCTCGGCGGCCCAGGACAGCATAGCCGTCATTTTCGGATCAGACTCATGCATTGCCGCCACCCAGTGAGTGGCAGCACAGCCGAATCTTCCTCTCCAGAAAGCTCCGGCTCACCCTCCGATGCAGCGATCGACATCTGGTCGTCAGGAGGAGCGCCGAAGGATACCCCTGGTATGCTCTCTGAGAGGGCCCATTGCGTTCCATCGGCTGCTCAACTGGTTGTGGAGCGCAAGCGGAGCGATGGTCCCTCGAGGGTTGGTTCCCTGGAGGGTTTGCCACCATTGTAACCCTCAGACCACCCATACTACCACCTGAAGTAGTCCTCAGTAGCCAGAAAGAGGCAGGCAACGGAGCTCCACCCCTTTTAAGGTAACGGAGCCTGATCCGCAGCTCCGAGATGATTATCTTCCCACAATGAGAAGATAACTCATCCACGAACGCCACCTCAGCGTGCTTTATGCCCAGACACATGAGGCAGCGATTGTGACCATCACCCAGCGCCAGGAAACGACTGCATCCAGAAATGCATAGGTGATACGTTGTCTATAGCAAGACCCACATCGTCTTTACAAAGACGTAATGTCGAGTTTGCCAGAGGCGACGTCGTCTTTAAAAAGATGCACCCGTGAATGCTCTTTTAGGGAAAAAGCTCTTTTAGCTTGCTGAAGTGCACAGGGGAGATGGCCGCCTGCAACACAAATGGGGCAGTGCAGCCTGATGTGTGCAACCCACTCGACACAAGAAAACCACCACCGCTGAAGCGCCGTACCACCAACATGGAGAGCTCTCAAAGAGCGCGCTGAACTCGTTCAGTCTTCGTCTCTCAGTAGAGCAGTCAGGAGAAAAACGATGTGATCACTCGGCTCTGAAGCGAAAAGCTGAGTATGCGTTGCATCTGCTGCCGAATTTATGCTCGCGCTGTCATCAGCAGCAGCTGGATGCAATCATCGCATGCCAATGTGCATTGGCTCATTTAGTTTACATTCTAAATGGATTGGTCTCTTTAAGCGAGATCCCAAAGTCGGTCATTACTGACATGACGTCGAGAGTGACCGACTGAAAGGGAACAATTAACATCATTACAGTGAACACACAGAGTCTCATGAGCAGATCATTAACACCAGGTATCAAAGACTGACCTACAGCGCGACTCAGACACTGGCCTGTGACTTTTTCAGACAGCTAGTATGGAGAAGATAGAATTTAATGACACTTGAGAGGCTGAAAGGGCACACCACACACGGACACATTCAAGAACATCACAGCAGTAGCCCACTATATCTATAGAGACAGCCAGATGGGATTAGAAACAGCAGCTGAGATTCTCTGGTGTTGATAAACTGGATCAGACAAAGAATAATGTGTTCTCTACTACTCTACACTACATGTCCTTAGCAAACCCAGTCCACATTCTCCAGTCTGTCTGACGTGTCCATTTTGTGCATGTGCATGTACACTACACTCCACTATTGAGTTTTCGCCCAACTAACAACTAGCAAGATAGCAAATACATAAAAATTTTAAAATAATGCAAACTGTCCAAACACCATTCCAATCCACCATTCAGCCATTCCAACTCAATCTTATGAGAAAATGTAACCGTATCAGAAGGTGTCGATTTCATATGAATTTGTATTATGGGATTTATATGGAAATGTATGATTTTTAGAAAAAAAAAAAAAATAAGCATAAAGGTCCACTGCTAAACCTAACCATCCATGGGGAATAAGCAGATATGAATGAGATTGTATGATTAGTCATGAACTCACCAAAACATAAAATAGTTACAAATTGCCACAAAAGTGTATTGGCCTTCAGATACACTTGTAGGCAGAGCCGATCCTCCCTATACGCAAAGAACTCAAGCTGCGTAGTGCCCCCAAAACACCAGGGGGCTACCTTGCTCTCAAAGATGATTTAATTTTAGTTTAGTTTTTGAATTTGGCCAGCGGTTATGAAAACATGAATGTTCATTTATTTTAATGTGGTACGCTGTCGTCCTTTCTACGTAAAAATCAGGCAAATCATGTAATAGAATGGCATACAGTCTCTTGCTCGAGACAAGAAAAAAAAAAAAAAAAAAAAGCGAGTTGAAAGCAGAAGAGTGTTTCTCAAGCACTTCCCGTGAGCGCGATTCGAGATGGAGTGAACACGGACAAAGGCGTTTCATTCATTAATAAGTCGTACACCCCCCCACCCCCCACTGACAGTTTTGCGTAGGGCCCCCAAAAGTCTAGAATCGGCACTGCTTGTAGGTATTACAGTTTATTTCAGTTTTTTTAACGAATTTTTACCATAGACTGTAAAAAAAGATGGACGAAGCATCTCCACTTCCTTCCACTATAGAAAACTGAAGCCAAACGATCTCAGAATGGCCGTTGCCATCGTGAGTTAATGACGTCATTTGAAGCCAGAGTCTGCGCAGTAGAGATTCATTTGGAGCCAGAGTCTGCTCAGTAGTGTCGTGAGGTGGAGACTCGCGGTATCAAACTCCCGTCCAAACTCCCGCAGACCCAATCAACCATAATGACATGCCCCGTTTTTATAGCATCAAATTACTAGATGAAATGAAACTTATCACAAAAATGAACAATTGAACATATCAGCATGATAACTACCTTAAATTACCAAAACTATATTTCGGAAAATTGAATTGGAAGTGTAATTAATTTTTTTTATTTTGACTCAAGTCCCATTCGTTTACATGGAGAGGGTGGGGTTTATGATCTGTACTGCAGTCAGCCACCAGGGGGCGATCAAAGAGCCCACAGCTTCACTTTTCAGGACATGTGAGGCACACCCGGTTTTTACAGATAACCCCTCCCTAAAAGACAGGGCTCATGCTCTGCTCATGCTCTCTCTCTCTCTATATAATATAATATAGATATAGCAATATATGTATATATGCATACATTATAGAGTGATTATCATCTGATCCAAATTCGCATACTCTTTAAGTAGGCTCCTCTTTTGAAGAAGTAATTACTTCGCAACCATTAAACAATTATGTTCCCTATAGTATGAATGCAATCAAGATATAATACATCTGCCATGTTGTTATTATCATGTGACCTACCGGCAGTGAAGCGATACAACTGATGCTATTCACAAATCTACTCCCGTGGCCTCATGGGATAGTAAATTGATCACTGGATCAGAATCTCACCAAAAATAGTAGGTCATCCAGGAACTTTTTGCTTACTGTTATATGAATACTGTGAATCCGAACATACATTTTTTTTTTTTTTTTTTTCCACATACTGCATTTTGCCTACTATTGAGTACTATAGTTACTATAGGATTTTGGATGCAGTCACTACCCTGCTAACACACGACGGAGCAGTTACGTAATGTATTGGAAATGTTTGGTAATTTCATGACTTACCAATAGGCAACATAACCATGACGTCGTATGCACGTAATTTCATTAACATCCCATTACCAACTCACAACGTCGTCAGTACGTCCTCCTAACGTAACACAATAACCAAGAACGTCCCAGATACGTACTTTATTCGTAATATATTGGTAATTTCATGACTTACTGGCAACGTAACCACAACGTCGTATGCACGTAATTCCATTACCATCCCATTACCAACTCACAACTTTGTCAGTACGTCCTCCTAACGTAACAAGATAACCAAGAACGTCCCAGATATGTACTCTATTCGTAATATACTGGTAATATCATGACTTACTGGCAACGTAACCACAACGTCGTATGCACGTAATTCCATTACCATCCCATTACCAACTCACAACGTTGTCAGTACGTCCTCCTAACGTAACAAGATAACCAAGAACGTCCCAGATACGTACTCTATTCGTAATATATTGTTAATTTCATGACTTACTGGCAACGTAACCACAACGTCATATGCACGTAATTCCATTACCATCCCATTACCAACTCACAACGTTGTCAGTATGTCCTCCTAACATAACAAGATAACCAAGAACATCCCAGATACGTACTCTATTCGTAATATATTGTTAATTTCATGACTTACTGGCAACGTAACCACAACGTCATATGCACGTAATTCCATTACCATCCCATTACCAACTCACAACGTTGTCAGTACGTCCTCCTAACGTAACAAGATAACCAAGAACGTCCCAGATACGTACTCTATTCGTAATATATTGTTAATTTCATGACTTACTGGCAACGTAACCACAACGTCATATGCACGTAATTCCATTACCATCCCATTACCAACTCACAACGTTGTCAGTATGTCCTCCTAACATAACAAGATAACCAAGAACATCCCAGATACGTACTCTATTCGTAATATATTGTTAATTTCATGACTTACTGGCAACGTAACCACAACGTCATATGCACGTAATTCCATTACCATCCCATTACCAACTCACAACGTCATCAGTACGTCCTCCTAACGTAACAAGATAACTAAGAACGTCCCAGATATGTACTCTATTCATAATATATTGGTAATTTCATGACTTACTGGCAACGTAACCACAAGGTCGTATGCATGTAATTCCATTACCATCCCATTACCAACTCACAACGTCGTCAGTACGTCTTCCTAACGTAACAAGATAACCAAGAACGTCCCAGATATGTACTCTATTCATAATATATTGGTAATTTCATGACTTACTGGCAACGTAACCACAACGTCATATGCATGTAATTCCATTACCATCCCATTACCAACTCACAACGTCGTCAGTACGTCTTCCTAACGTAACAAGATAACCAAGAACGTCCCAGATATGTACTCTATTCATAATATATTGGTAATTTCATGACTTACTGGCAACGTAACCACAACGTTATATGCATGTAATTCCATTACCATCCCATTACCAACTCACAACGTCGTCAGTACGTCCTCCTAACGTAACAAGATAACCAAGAACGTCCCAGATATGTACTCTATTCGTAATATATTGGTAATTTCATGACTTACTGACAATGTAACCACGACGTCGTATGCTCGTAATTTCATTACCATCATTTACACGTTCTTTATATGCTCTATGATTACCAGAATGCTATTTAAAAGGTGTAATAAAACTTCGGACACTAGATTGAACATTTCTTAAAGATAAAATGTGTTTCTTTTCACCAAGACCAAGTCAGAATATGGATGATAGCTTTTAATGTATAGTGACGTGACATACAGCGCGCGCGCGCCTCCACAACTGACGTACCGCGTGCACAGTATTGACAAGAAAGGAAAATTATTTTTTCTGATTTGTGAAACTTGTATTTTGTAACGAGTTATGAAAGTGAAATAATGACACAGACTGGCTACACTATCTCATCTGCCGCAGATACTGTATCAGGACAGCGCGTTTGTCTGAGGCACTTTTACTTCAAGTGTCTGACAGAAGAATTAGCTTTTCTGAGATGAGTCTTACAATTTATAAAAAAATCACTAGGTTGATAAAATGTATAAAACAAAGTTCTTGAACTCTGGAAAGATGCTAAAGCCCCTTTTAATATCATGGATTTTATAGTAGCCTACTGGTGTCTGTGAGTTACCATGGCAACCGGGAACATCAGCTGCTGTAGAGGAGAGGACGTGTCTGACATTTCTCTGTTTTTCGTCAGTTATACCAAAAAAAGTTCAACAACTGCCTCAGATTGGTTAAGTAACATTATCCACAGTCTACTTTAAGTACTTTTGTTAATATTTATACCTCTGTGATTATGGTATCTTTCCTTAATTATCTGAAATGTGTGCTAGCAAAAACGCTAGCATAACATACCTGTTTATCATGAGGCTGAGCACGGAACGTATTGAATGCTTTCATTCATATATCGCTAAAAACTAAATTCATTTCGAGCCTGTATTCGTCATTCACAGCTGTTGGAGCAGCCTTTATGTTAGTTTGAGCATATGAGGACATAAAGATTAAAATACTGCATGTCCACCCATAGAAAATAA
Source organism: Spinibarbus caldwelli (assembly GCA_039654775.1). Lineage (NCBI taxonomy): Eukaryota > Metazoa > Chordata > Actinopteri > Cypriniformes > Cyprinidae > Spinibarbus > Spinibarbus caldwelli. The sequence continues at coordinate 28,847,240 of CM077245.1, read as the reverse complement.
ATAATTATAAAAAAAAATACCAACTGATCACCAGCACACAACTATTGATCCACGACGTCGCAGTTACGAACTGGCAACGTCCCAAAGTTACGTTGTGGCGACATATACCAAAGTCCCTTTTAAGGAAAGTCCGTTCACTCGGCCTCCATATTTGCAACGCCTCCGGGCAGCTCAAACAAGACCAAGTCCTATCTAAATGAATGGGGGAATCCTGAAATCTCAAAAACTGCTTGCTGAACTCGCGATTAAATTACATATTTCAAATCAGCAACAAAATCTGAAATGAACTGCCCAATGAATGTTGTTTCTTATGCTCACATAGTGTTTAAAAAGCTTATTTTTCAGGCTAGACCAGCCAATGCGCATGCGTAATTCCAATGCGCTTATGACTGCGCAATGTGCGCATGCGCATCGGCTGCTGTAGCCTCTTCTAACGGCCGCTGTAGTGACGCAATGAATTTACCAGTCAGCGATTGGCTCTTTCATTTAGAAGGCGGGACTATCCCGCCATATTGCGCGTTGCAGTTTTTCCCATTCATAAGTATAGGAGTGAATCGTTTTTGTATTTCTATAGTCTTTGCATATACGCACCTTTCACTTTTCCGGTTGCCTAGTTACGTCGCCAAGACAAAACTTTGGTCACCAGATCACGTTGCAGTTACGTAGCAGTTGCGTAATTTTGTTAGCTGGGTAGCGGCATTTCCATTTCCCTGCAAATTGCGCAAAATTAAATTGTGAATTGAAAATATGCCCAATGAAAACACGTCAATTTCGCAAGAACTCCCATAGATCACAAAAACGTTTGGTAACACATTCTTTGAAGCCCATATTTATAATATATTATAAGGGTATTCTTAAGGCATTATAATGAATGCATAATACATTATAAAAAAAAAAATAAAAAAAAAAACCTTGTTATATTGTCTATTATCATAACAACAATTATAATATATTATAATGCTTACGCATTTGTGGTTATAACTTTTAAGATTATGATTATTTATAACACAATGAACACCATATTAATTCTACTTTTACATTGATAATGGACTATATATCTTGACATTATTTAAGATCTGCATAGTATCTTACTACAGTACATCTTGTAAGTGGTTAGGTGTTATTTGAGTGTTCCCTGTGAGGCTAATATTAATTTTGATGTGAGCTAGTTAATAAAAAAAAAAAAAAAAAATTGCAATGTTTATATGTTAGGTTATATTATATTTTGATGGTCCCCTTAGTCTATTGACTATAAGCAACATTGCAACTACATGTCAACTAACTCTAATTGGAGTATTAGTAGGCTTAAGGTTAGTTTAGGTAGAATGTTGACGTACTTGTAAAGTTACTTATAGTCAGTTTGTCTGTTGGGGAACCATCAAAATAAAGTGTTAGCATATATTTAGCAGATATACTGTACTACTAATACTCCACTAACTGCTAGTTGACATGTAGTTGCAGAGTTACTTATCAACAGCTGTCTAAAGGGTACCATCAAAATAATCAAACTGATATTACAACAAAAATAGTTCAAAGCAAATGTGTCATATTACACATTCATCTGATCTGATATCTGATCTTATGGCTGTTTGAAAGAACATAATTATTACTATTATTATTACTATACTTATAAGTGATCATTGATGGCTTTAAGTAAAGTAGCATAAGAAAGATGGCAAGATATGAGACTTATAATACATTATAACTATGAGAAATTTAATCCATTGTAACTTAAGTGGATGCAACATGTTCACTGTGTTATAAATCATCATACTCTTAAAATCTATAACCAGTAATAAGTAAATATCATAATACATTAAAACTGTTCTTATGAATATTCATAAGACGATATAACATATTATAAGGTTTTTTTTTTTTATATATATAATGCATTATGCATTCATTAAAATGCTTTAAAAATACCCTTATAATGTATTATAAATATGGGCTTCATAGAAAGTGTTACCAAAAGTTTTTACGCTCACATGAAGTGGTTTTTCAGGCAAAAAAATATTTGAAATTCTAAAAAGGAATATTTCACAAAATGGCAATGGAATCAGGTTTTTTTTTTTATTATTTTTTTTTTTCTCTCTCGCATTTATAGGTCACCCGGTGTACATAAAAGTCACATGATCTGTTAAAGGGGTGGTTGACTTTTTTTTTTTTCTTTTTTCTAGGCTTGTTTGTGTTTATGGGGTACAGTCTAACGTGTTAATGCTTCGTTTAAAAAAAAAAAAATTTTAAAAAAATTTAAAAAAAAAGCATTATTTTTCACATAATTTACCTTTATTCCACACCGATCTGTCCCTTCTCCTATGAACGCTCTGATCATTTCCTGCTTTTATTAAGCTCCTCCCTCAGAAAAACACAATGGGCTCAGATTGGTTAGGTGACCCATTGTGTTGTGATTGGCTAAACCGCCTCTAGTGCGCGTCTAAAACGTTCCGCCCCTCATCTCAGCGGCATGTGCTCTGGTTTTGTAAACAATGGCGTCGTCTACTGTATATTGCTTATCAATTTGAGCCCGACTGAGACGCAGATAATATTAGTGAAGAGAATTACGCAGAACCTGTGCAAGCACGGCTCTTAATAGTATGTTTTTTGTTTGTTGTTGTCTCATACTTTTAGATACGCTGTTATTTGTTAATGCTACTGCTTCTGTTAGCTTTAAAGATACGATTTTATCCTGATTAAAGCTTTAATACAGTACGGCAACCGCATGCCCGTCCATGTTTAACACTTCTCATAGCTATGTGAAAATAAGTGTATAAATGTAACCATTTATTGTTGGAGCTGAGCTGATGATGAGAGAGAGAGAGAGAGAGAGAGAGAGAGAGAGAGTGTTTTAATTTTAAAGCTACTTTAACAATTTTTTAACAAAAAATCCTACAATCCATCCACACAAAACACCAGATTGTATTATTCAATACGACTTCAGAAGAATAAATCATCATCTATAACAGTGCAAAAAACATCTTCATGATTCCATACATCTTTAAAACCCTCAATATTATTCATTAATTTATAAAACAAATTCATCCTATTCTTGCTTTAATTAGACTTCTGAAAGTGCCATCAACATCATTTCCTTCCCTTCTACTTTTTTCCTTCTAGTTAGAACAATTGCGGTCTTTGCTTGGTCAACAATAAAATTTAATAAACGCCCCTTTTTTCTACTTTCTTTTCAATATTTAAAACCATAAATGAATCCAACATTGGAAAAGACAACCTTGAAACCTACAAAGATTTCTTGAAGTCTTAGAAAAAGAAGATTCAATCTATTACAATACAAAAAACAGTGGAATATTGTTTCTTTATTTTCACAGAAAGGGCACTTACTTTCAACAAACTGTTTAAAAATACTTACAAATGCATTCACATCAACAATTCCATGTAAGAGTTTCCATACCAAATCTCCTGTAATTTTGGTCAATGGTGGTTTATACAATATTCTCCATTCAGGTTTACAATTCACATTAGTCCCAAAGTGTGATTTCCAGGGGATATCTGTTTTACTCTTGAGCTTATCTTTGTTCAACACTTTAACACTCATCTCATATTTTTTTTTTCCCCCACAACTGAGCATATTTCCAAACTCTTTGCTCTCATATCATTAAGCAATGGGTGAGAAAACTCTTCTTCTGCAAAATCTGGTGAAACCTCCATATTTGGGAAAGAGTCATTATCATCAGATACACAACCATTATTGTACCCCATTATTAAACTCATCTCTTCTTCAGTTAGGAGTCTTTTAACTCTGTCCAAGAAAACTCCAACTATCCTCCTTGATTTTATTCCCAGACACTGTGCCGTTGCATCAACTCTGTCAAAGTTGCGTCCGCAAAAGTCCAACAATTGCCCCAGGGTAACCACTTTCACGTTTATCAAGCCTTGGGTTATTCCAATCTTGCTCCTCCCACTAAGGGCTCCTTCAGGAGCAAAAATAATGACAATGTAGGTGTCTTCCTTGATATTTTCAAAAAACCCCATGCTTTCAAAACCCTATAATAGTACAAGGGTAGATCTTTCAAGTCTTTGTCCACACACTTAGTCCAAAAAAGGTTTTTTGCAAGTCCCATTCCCCCAACTCTCTCCAATATGAGACTTGCTCCAGCCTTCCATGTATTATTTTCACCATAAAGGAACTTTTGCACAAACTGTAACCTGAAAGCTGTTTTTCTACTTTCTAGGTGAACAAGCCCTTGTCCCCCTTCATCTCTTTGTAAAAACAAAACACATTGTGGAACCCAATGCAACTTGTTCCAGAAAAAAAAATAAATAAATCAACAATTAATGCTTGTATTTTTAATAGCAAACCCCTAGGTGGTTCAAGTGATGCCAGACGATGCCACAGGGTCGACGCCACCCAATTGTTAATTATAAGTGTACGCCCCCTATATGACATTCTAGGTAGTAACCATTTCCACCTTCTTAATTTTCCTTCAATCATTTCTATTACCCCCTCCCAGTTTTTTTTTTTTTTTTTTTTGTTTTTTTAACATGCTGCTCATCGCCCAAAAAAAACTCCTAAATACTTAATTCCACCCGAAACCCACTTTAATCCTCCTGGCAAACAAGGTTTTCCCTCCTTCCACCCACCTATTTCTAAAGCAGCACATTTACTCCAATTTACTTTTGCTGATGATAATTTTCCATACCCCTCCACAACCATTTTCATTCCTTCTACATCATATTTTCCGGTAACAGCCACCATTACATCATCTGCATATGCAGACAAATATAATTTCTGTTCACCATACAGAGTAACACCCATTAAAGCTTTTTTTTCAATTTGAGTAAAAATGGCTCAATTGCTATAGAATATAACATCCCTGATAGGGAACACCCCTGTCTTATCCCTCTATTAACTCCAAAAGGAGCACTTAAACTACCATTGACCTTTACAATACTTTCAATGTCACTATATAGCATCTTGATTGAGTTAATAAATTCAGAGGGAAAACCAAAACTCTTACAAAAATTCCATAAGTACTTGTGCTCTACTCGATTGAAGGCTTTCTCCTGGTCTAACGAAATGAGACCAAAATTTTGACCTGTCAACTTTGCCACGTCAAAAACATCTCTAATTACAGCGATGTTATCAATTATCGATCTTTCAGGCACACAATACGACTGATCTTTATGTGTTATTTGCTCCATCACTTTCTTTAAACGATTAGCCAAAGCTTTTGACAATATTTTTAAATCAACACAAAAGGGATACTGGTCTCCAATTCTTAATTTCCTTCAAGTCACCCTTCTTTGGTAACAAAGTTAACACTGCACGCCTACAACTTAAAGGTAAATTCTCCTTTAATTTACTATCACAAACAACCTCCAAAAAATCACTACCTATGATACCCCAATAAGCTTTGTAGAACCCTACTGTGAGGCCATCAATTCCTGGAGCTCTTCTATTATCCATACTTTGCAAAGCCTCATATAACTCATTCTCAGTAAATTGTGCCACTAAATTCACCTTATCTGCCTCCTCTACTTGAGGTAAATCACTCAGGAAATCATCACACAATTGTCTATCTTCCACATATAGTTCCTCATAAAACTCAACAATTCTCCGACGTATATCTGATGCTTCACTTAGCTCTTGTCCATTAGCACCTTTTAGGCAATGAATAAATCTACTTTGGCTATTCTTCTTTTCTAAACCAAAAAAAAAAAAAAAAAAAACAACTTTGAAGGAGCATCCATCTCAGAAAAAACCTGGAATACATTATAATACATTATTTTCAGGATCACAATCTTGTAATACATTATTTATATGTGCTTTATATCCCAACTGATTTTCCAAGACATTCTTTTTTTCTTTTAGAGTCTTAAAATACTAATTTTTCCCTGTTACTTCAATCAAACCTTGAATTTCAGTAATATCATTTTCAATCACTTTTATCTTTTTGGCTATGCTCCTAGTGACATTGAAATGATATTGTTTACATAACTGTTGTATTTGTTTTTTTTTTTGTTGTTTTTTTTTTTCAATTTCCCACCATTGTTACATACTTGAAAACATACTCTTTTTACCCCTCCATTTTTTCCAAAAAAAAACTCAGAACACTCTTTAAAATGTGAATCTACAAAACACTATTAAAAATCCAATATGCACTCTTTCTTTTTAGAGAATTAATAAAAATACTAGCTGTCACCATTGAATGATCAGAAAAAATAACAGGATTAATATAACATGATCTCATAACTTGTAACTGATGTCTAAAACAATACATTCGATCTAACCTTGCCATAGATAGCAAATTATCTTTTACATGCATCCATGAATATTGTATAACATTAACATTAAACTCCCTCCACACATCTACCAAATCATTTGCTTCAATAAGACGTATCAATGACTTTCTTGAAGCTGTGTGGGGTTCCAAATGGTTTCTGTCAATATCATTCACCGTGCAATTAAAATCCCCTGCCAAGATGAGATAATGTTCAGGATCACAATCTTGTAATACATTATTTAAAATCTCTAGAAATTCCATTCTTTCAGCTGCCAATACAGGAGCATAAACATTAAAGTAAATTAAATTTTATCATATTTTGCAATAACCTTTAAAAGCCTTCCTTTCACCACCTCTTCTACTTCATAACATATCGGGATAAGATTATTTGCAAAAAAAATTCCAACACCAGCACTTATATTAGTTTTATGACTTAGAACTACAGTTCCATTCCATTCTTTTTTCCAATCAACTTCATTAAAGTCATCACTGTGTGTCTCTTGTGCAAATGCTATATCAACGTTTTTAATTTGCAGCATTTGAAAAAACTGACTTCTTTTCCTTATATCTCTTGCTCCATTTAAATTTATTTTAGTTACTTTTAAATCAATAATTAGAAAAAAAACACCAACTTAAAACCAGCCAAGCTGAGCAACATCTAGTTCCTATCCATTTACTTTCCACCATCACCCAATTGTTCTACACACAACTTTTGCACTCTCTTTTTTAAACGGTGTATATCCTTATTGGATAAACATCCCTCACCTCTCTGCTTCATCAAGAATTTAGCTGACTCAAAGAGCTCACGATCAGGAAAAAAAATCAGTTACTACCACATTTCTTTTACCTTTTGTGCTGCTCAAAAATTTTTGTACTCTTTCCAAACTATATCCACTCTCTTTCCTTGCTTCATGTTCCATTGATTCCACAACTTCTGCCTCTCCATAACTAAAAACAAACAAATCATCAGCAGAAGAATCATCTGACGCTTCATCTGTATCTTCTTTATCTTTTACTACTTCCTGACTTTTTCTAAGTCAGACTTTAGACTTTGAACCCTTTTCACTCTTGTCTGCTTTCCTTTTTACTACTGGGACTTTAAACATATTAATCTCCTCATCCATTATTATTCCTTCCTCATCGAACTCTAATTTAAATCTAATCTAAAAACATCTAATTTCTGAATTTTCATTTGCTTCCCTGCTTTGTGACGTTTCAGCTTCTTTAACATCACTATCTTTAACCTCACTTTTCCTTCCTTCCGCTCTTTCCATTTCCTCATTTTCTCTGGGATTTCCAACTGTCGACTCCTCATTACTTTGATGCGCTCTGTTTTCTGACTCTGGCCCATTAGCCGACACACCAGCCCTCTTATCTTTGGCGCTACTTGTTTGCGCTCTAACCTGTACATCACTCTGCAAGGAAGCAGTCTGGTCAGGACACGAACGAGCTAAATGTCCCTGTTTATTACATCTAAAGCATTTCATCGTTTCAGTTGTAGCAAAAATAACATAATCAAACCCTTCAATCCTAAACTTCATCACAATGTTCAGTTCCTCCGTATCATTCTTCAAAATCATATGAAGTTGTCTTCGAAAAGAAACAACATGTTTCAGAAGAGGAGACTTACAACCTACTGGTATCTTTTTAATTGCCGAGACAATTTGTCCATGTCTTCGTAATTCACGCTCAATTATCTCATCGCTTATAAATGGAGGCATATTAGAAAGAACAACTTTCCTCACAGGGTTTACAAGCGGAAAAACTTGAAAATACTCTTCTCTAATAACTACCCCTCGTTCAACAATCAGATCAACTTTCTCAACTGTTTCCAAAAAGATTACCACCGCACTATTCATCCTTGCTGCCGACTTTATGCAGCTATATCCCACTACCGTTCCTACAGCCAAACTACATTCCTCAACTGAGCATTCCACGCCGACCAGTATTTTAATACCATGCCGCCTCGTCAATTGCACCAGTGCCATGCCTCAAAAAAGAGGCACTGGCCAAAACCCGAAAAATTCCTTTAAACACCGCTCCTGAATAACTCTTTATTTGCCACAACCAAACAGAAAATGAGACACCATTCACTGCAAGATAGATAAAGTTAGAAAGAAAAGTATCACTCACCACACTCTCAACCATGCACCTCACGCACTCACCACACTCGTGCAGGCGCAGAGAGAGAGAGAGAGAGATTTTTTTTTTTGAGATTGAAAGCATACTTTTATTCCATATTTAACAATTTATAAATATCACCATTATTACATCCTCTTTACACGATCTTCAAATTATTAAAAAGATAAAACCAGCTCTCCATCACTATCAACAACACAAAGAACATTTCCAACCGACCATTTATCAACAAAAGCCTGTAAATTGTTGATTAATTTATAATAAACATATTCTGAGGTGAGCTTCTAACACCCCCCCCCCCCCAAAAAAAAACAAAAAAAAAAACATAGACCTCTTTTGACCCTTTGTTCTGAATTTTATTTTTAAAGCTATACAGAAAGTTTAGCTACTCCAAAAACAAAATTCATCAAAACAGGTTTTTGTTTTTTCTTAACAGAATACTTCGGTCCAAAAATAAATAAAGGAAATGAAAAACATTTCCCCCAGTTTAAACACCACTGTTTTAACAAATTAAATAACACCCCCAGTCTACCACAACCACAAAACAAATGCACCAAAGTTTCATCTTGAATACAAAACGGGCATTCCCATTCTTGAGTAGAATCTAAATGGGCTACATGTTTATTAGTGGCTATAGCCCCATGGATTATTCTCCACTGAAGATCTCCTGTCCGTTTATCAGTAGGCATCTTATACAAAGATTTACAACAACCTTTCACTGACTGATCAGGACCAAAAGAGTCAAACCATCTTGATGTTTTCATTCCTTCAAAGGATCTACTATGGAGTACTTTCACACACAGTATATAAGCCTCTTTCTTATCCAACCCTTCACAAGAACTCAGACGTAAATTTGTGAATGAAACAAAACCATCTTCTAAACTAATCTGTTCACTCACAGTTGGAGAGATATCAAGACATGGGAAAATATACTCACACCCATCCTCCCACTAATTAACCATATCTTGATCTTCAGCAAACTCTCTTAATGACTGTGGCAATGATTCACAAACTTCTACCACAATCCTTTTCATCAATCTTTCAGATCTTATGTTTGCCAATTGTCCTAATTCAACAAGAGATGAATGCATAGCTTTTAAAAGATGGCCTAACTTTGTACAACCAGCCTCTCTCAGTGCTGAGCGCAGGCTGGTAGAGTTTAAAGAACTTACATAAAGGAATTCATTATAAAAGAGTGGCTCTTCAAAGATCCACATACCAGGTAGAGCACCAGGATCTCTGGATACTTTCAAAATTTGCCATGCCTGCAAAACTGAATTATAAAAAGATGTTAATCCAGTGACTTGTACCTCTTCATGTTTCAGCAGAAAAAGTTGCTTACTATAACCCAACCTCCCTACCTTCCGTAAAAGCAATTTTGCAGTTTCATGCCATCTCAATCCATTTCCATACAAAAATCTTTGTGCAGTTTTTAGTCTAAAAGCCACTATTTGGGAGGATAAATCAACAAGCCCCTGAACTCCCTCCCAAAGTGGGAGATATAGAGCAGCAGCTCTAATCCAATGATACCCTGACCAAAAAAAGTCCAGACTTATCTTCTGCACACTTGTAATCAATGCCTTTGGTGTATTTAAAACCATTACTTTATGCCAAAGCATATAAGCAACCAAATTATTGCTTACTAAAACACATCCTCTATACGACATCTGAGGAAGCAACCATCTCCATTTAGAAATTTTTGCACATACCTTCTCCAATACCCCCTCCCAGTTCTTTTCTTGGAATTGTTTCGTGCCAAGGAAAACACCCAAAATTGTTAGCCCATTACTTCCCCACTTCAAACCCCCTGTTAAACAAGGTATCTTTTCCTCTCTCCACTGTCCCACTTTTAAAGCCTCTCTTTTATCCCAATTAACCTTTGATGATGAAGAAGCCTTCTCATAACACTTCAAAGCCTTTACAATTGTATGTATATCATTTTCATTTTTAACAAAATATTAATATAATCCACATAAGCAGATACAACTAAAGGTGAATCAGTTATACAGCCTGGTAAACTAAAACCAGTCAAATGCTTTCTTAAAAAAACATAAAAGATGTTCAACAGATAATGAATAAAGCTGTCCAGAAATAGGGCAGCCTTGTCTTATTCCCATTTTTACTGGTATTGATTGACTAAGGCCCCCTCCAACCTTGACCATACAAGAAGCATAATTATAAAGAAGACTCACCCATGCTATAAACTTTTCACCAAAACCAAAAACAAAAAAAAAATCATGATCTATTCTATCGAAGACTTTCTCTTGATCTAGGGATAAAATTCCAACACTTTGATTATACACATCCATCACATCTCTCATTAAAAACAGATTGTCCATTATAGTCTGATCTGGAATGCAATAGGTCTGATCCATATGTACAAGTAAACCTATATAAGGCTTTAACCTATTAGAAAGGCTCTAGAGAGCACTTTATAGTCAGTACACAAAAGAGCAACAGGTCTCCAATTCTTAAGTTCAGTTAAATCTCCCGTTTTAGGAAGTAATGTTAGAACAGCCCTTCTACAGGAGGCAGGGAGTACATTATCATCATACGAGCTCATTAAAACCTCATGCAAATCAGGTCCAATAACCCCCCAAAAATGTTTATAAAAATCAATGGTGACTCCATCTATTCCAGGTGCATGTCCAGATGTCAGTTGCTTAACAGCAATAGTGAGTTCCTCCAAACTTATTTCTTTATCCAGTTCAGCTTGTTCTGCTTCACAAAGTTGAGGAAGACCTTCTAAAAGATCCTGAACACATTGCTCATCACATTGTTCCTTGTCATACAACTTGGTATAGAAGTCCACAGCGCATCTTTTCATTTCCGCTCCACCTGTTGTTACATGACCATCTGAACATTTTAAACATGTCATGCGTTGATCTTTCACTGAAGTTTTCTCCAAGTTGAAAAAGAAAGTACTTGAGGCATCCATATCTTTTAATTGAATATATCGTGACCTCATAAGTGCTACTTTCACTCTTTCTTGCAACAAGGAACTCAGCTCCAACCTTTTTGTGTGTAATTCATTGTTATTTCCAGTCTCCTCACCATTTAAAAAGGTTATTTTCAATTCGCCTTATGGCCCGCTCAACCTCCTCTATGGCCTGTTTTAACATAACAGAAGAAATAGAGGTATATTGTTGACAAAAAAAAAAAAAATTCTAATTTGAGTCTTCCCAATTTCCCACCACTTATTTAAAGACTCAAAATAACTTTTTTTTTTAACTTTCCACTTATCCCAAAAAATCTTGAAGTACTCACAAAAAAACAATCTTGAAGTAATTTGTTATTAAAATGCCACTGAGATCTATTAACTTCTTGCTTTAAGAGAAAAGTCACAATAATAAGATGATGATCAGAGAAACCAACTGGTCTAATAGAGCTATCAATTAACATATCTAAGCCCTTGTACCATAAAATCTATCTAATCTAGCTGCACTCACTCTTCCATCCACAACCTTCACCATGTATATTAGTTTACATTTGGAAATTTAATTTTCCAAACATCTATTAAATCAAAATGAAGTAATAACTTTTTTTTAGGTTTTTACTGGATTGTAAATGAGGCTCTTCACTAAGCCTATCAATGTTAAAATCAACAGTACAATTCCAGTCTCCACCTAAAATAAATCACAATCACTTTCTTCAAGACTTTTCTTTATATTCCTTAAATATATTCTTTCAGTCCCAATATTATGTGCATAAATATTAATAAAACAATAAATTGAACCCTCTATATCAGCTTTAACCAATAAACCTCGACCTTTAACTAACATACAAGAATTTAAAATCTTCACTTTTAAGCTGTTACAGAAAAGGACAGCCACCCCTACACTAAGATTACTCCCATGACTTAAAAAAAAAGTTGACCACCTCAAAATAAACCCCAATCAACTTCATCTTTTATAGTGCTATGTGTTTCCTGGAGAAATATAACATCACGTTTATTCATATAGACTCTCTCTTTTACCAATTCTCTCTTCTGTCTGTCCCTCCCACCATTTATATTTAAATGGCCTACTCTTAAACTCCCCATAGAGAAAAAGAGAAAGAGGGACAGATAGAGAAATAAGGAAACCAAAACGTGTAACATGATCAAGACAGACATCACTTATTTTTTGCTAAAACTTTTTTACATTTTCTAGTTTTATTTGCCTTGGAGACTTTAATGCAGTGACATATTTCCTCAATCGACACGGCTTCCTTTCATCTAGCAAATCAAAACTGACCATCTTTTCCAAAATTGCAACCGACCTGATAAATTTTTTCTGTCAACAAAATAGTCATTAACCTTAACAAAAAAAAATAAATAAATAAAAATATATTAATTTCCTCCAATGAATACAGATCTCTTGACCTATTTGGCGCATCAAATCCTTCTCCATCTGACTCGTTTGGTTCCATTTCTTCATCATCACTTTCTACTTGATTTTTATCATTTGACACAGTTTCTACATCCTTCTGGTTATTTTCTACAACAACATCCTGCAAAACAAGCACACTTTTACCCATGGCTTCACTTACATTCAGTCTTTCTCCTGTATTTTCAACATCTTTTGAGCTCCCTCCAGCTTTATCAAAGAGAACTGACTGCTCTAAAAGGCCATCAACTTTCTACTTTTCTCTATTAGTTTCTACCCTCTCAAGAACCATACTTAACATCCGTTCACCTTGAGAAGCAGAATTGCTGCTGGAAGCACTCTTTGTCCATCAACTTCATTGGATTGTTCAGTAGGTCTTTCTGCACGTTCCACTTGTTCTCTATGAGGGCAAGTAAGACGCTTCTGCCCCACATCCCCACATTCAAAACATTTCATGCTCCCTGAACTAGCATACACCGTATAATATCTTCCTCCATGCTTTATCTTAAACGAAACATCCAAAGACTGTGTCGGAGAATCCAAAAACATGAATACTTGCCTCCTAAGTGAGATTAAATGTTTTAAATGGGCATCTTTACATCTGAGAGTCACCATCTTAAATCCGCTTGCAAATTTTCCAAACCTACGCAATTCTTGTTCGATCAATTCATTAGGAATGAAAGGTGGGACACCTGAAATAACTACTCTCGTTGAGGGAACAGATAGCGGCGAAACTTGAACAAACATATCATTGATAAAGACTCCGCTTTCAATCAAAGCATGAACCAAACGTTTCTCTAGCAGCTTTGTTCATCCGAGAAGCATAAGATATATTGTCATAGCCAACCTGTTCACCTACCGCAAGCAAAGCCTCTTCCATCGTGACATCGGGATCCGTAATGAACCGAACTCTGTGTCCAATGGACAGCGGCGGCCATGGATGCCATTCCCCGCGAACTTTCAAACAATACTACCAACACACTTCTCCACCGTATTCAAAAAAGAACAAGCAATTAATGATGTCTTACCTTTTTCATGCGTGTGAAAAAGAGGAAAAAGCTCACCACAGCCATGTACCAAAATGTTAGCTCTCCATTCACACCCACTCACACAAAGGAAACCCGAGAGAGAGAGAGAGAGAGAGAGAGAGAGCAGGAGGATGCGAGGAACAGTATTAAGAACCGCTGCTTTAGAACATTGATTTTGAAACTTGTGAATCCATTATAATCTTTAGAAGACAGAATCGCGATTCATATATGAATAGATTTTTACGTGCACCCTAGTTTTCTCTTCCTCTTCTCTAAAGCAGCACAGCATGGCCTCGCCCCCTTCGTTGCGTGTTCCCGGAGGCAGGGTTTGTGATGTCACAAACCCAGGAAGTAACTCGTTGTAGTCCCTACGAGCTGTTTTTGTAGGCATTAAACTGCCAGAATTTTAAAAGACGTTATCTCCGTTTGCACTGAACTTTCAGCGCCGCAACTTTGCAGATATTGTTTATTCTCAAACAGCAACATTACACACTAACTACTAACTAACATTAAAAAAGTGAAATTGCAATCAACCACCCCTTTAATCTACTAACCTCCAAGAACAACCTCATACGTGGCCACTCTCAGGTATAAGGGCTTTCCTTGCCATTAATGCTTGGATAATCCCTTATTTACACTGCACACATCTGTGGCGCATTACAGCTCCAACACGGCCGCGTAAACCTACCAACATCCTTCACCATGACTTATCGTGATACGTTACATTTTAGTCGCATAACATTGGTTAATGGAAATGTTGTCATTTTACAATAGTTTTCTCTTTTTGTCTTTTTTTTTTTTTTTTTTTAATGACATTTATAAAATCTCAAAAGTTTTGTGCAAATCTGTAATGGAAACATGGCTACTGTTTGCATACTTATGGGGCTGCATGTGCCAGCCAAGCAACTGGCATTCAAAATGTATGGGAATACAAATGGATTCTATAGCTCTTTCCAGGTGTACCCCTGAGGCACAAATAAACAGTGTCAGTTAGACAGAAGTGTGAGGGTGGAGGAGAAGACTGGAAAAATAACAAAATTTGACACTTAAACTTTTAAATTTGACTTCTATCTCGTTCCCAGCAGTGATCTGGGTCTCTTGTTGTTCACTGTTGAGATGGCCAGTTGATGCTCTGACTCAGTGAGCTCAGCTGCTCTCTATGCATGAAACAGCAATGAGAACATTAATGAGGTCATTTGAGGTCATGAGTCACTGTGGTTTAGTAATAAATAAGAAGTACTCAATTCAGATTTGTTATAGGGAATACATTTTAAAAACTGGTTTCAGATGTTAATCATTCGCATGTTTTTATACCAGGAAATCTCTAGTGCCAAGTCCCTGAAGCATCCCTGCTAATATAATTGATTTCTGTGGGTTATGTATGGAATTCCCCTGTGCCCTCAATTGAATGTCCATGCTCTCTGATGGAGGAGCTCTCAGTCTCCCTTTTACTGATGATGCTGGTTTATGCAAGGCCATGCATGTTGACCATAAGCTAATTGGAAATAGGTTTACAGAGAATCAGAGGTAAACGCTTGCTCCACTGACCTTTGAAAAACAGCAGTGATCACTATAAGAAGCTGCATTCCCACATGCCGTGTAAACAGTTCTGATCCATCACACATCTAGCCAAACAGCACATTTTCATATACTGGACAAAATATTAAACTACTCTTTCACAGTGTTTTTTCACAATATAAGAATTAATATAATGGTGAGTTTTAAGTTTTGGTTTGAGTGTATATTGTATTTTTTTTCCCCATGTCCTCAATCATTCTGTTAGTGACGTCAGTTCTGGTGGGAAATAAAAAGAACAAGTGTGTCTGTTCAGGATTGTTATACTGATAAAAATGATTCTGTGGTGAACTAAATGCTACAGAAAAACAAATGTAATTTCGACATGAAAAAGTTAGTTCAGGCAAAAGTAAATTCTATATTAGTTCTCAAGTCAAGCTTGTAGAAATTAAAGCATAAATATCAACGTTATAAAACGTAAGTAAAACCTACTCAACTTTTATGATACTGGTGTTCCCATCATGCAATTCAATCAGTCATTTATGAATCTGGCCCTTTTCTTACAAGGGTGTGTATGAGTTTGACTGAAATCTCTCTAGATCTATAGCAGAAAAAGTAAATTTTCCTTCTCTGCTTCCCTTCCTCTCATTATTTTATCAGTACACATGGTGCATTTAGAGCATATTAATACATATCAGCTACACACAGCCCTTCAAGAATCTGAACAGGCCTTTTTAGATGGATTTGGCTTAGCAGAGTATTATTGGATGGAATGATCTGCCACCTTGTGGTTATGCTGGGCACCATTTTTAACCAATATATTTGTGAAGGTAAACGTTCTGGTGTTAAACATTTGATAAAGAAACAATTTGCACACAGAAACTGCTAGCAAATTTCACAATTAATTACAAACGTCAAAAAAACACATTGAATTAAACATGAAATTCTGAAGAAATAAATAGAATTTTCATGTAAAACAAAATCCAATAATGTTTGACTTGTAATTTATGGGGAGTTATACTGAAGATGACTGGAACTGTATTTTGACATTTTGTGTTTGCTTATGCAAAACTCATCACAATGCTAGGGCGTTATGATGCTGTTCCTTGTGGTTTGTAGTACGTTTCTATGTGGTTGCTAGGACTTTGCTAGATTGCTAGTGTGTTCTGAGTGATTTCTAGAGGGTTATTTACCAAATCAAAAGAGCCCACCCTCAAATCTCGATGATATTCTGCTCTCCAGATATGACTCTGGTTTCTACTTCATAGCAAGTACATTTTTGTTTTCATTCATTCATTGATTAATTGATTCATTCATTCATTCATTCATTCATTCATCCATCCAAGTATGAACAATAGTAATGCTTGACTTAGATAACAGCCTACTGAATGCTGGTGGGAGAAAATAAAAATATTCTCGTATCGCTCATTCTCCTGTTTTCACTGGCAGGGGGCGCTGTTGATCCATGGCTGTAAACTTCTACCGAAATAAAACTATTTTGGGAGAAAAATATTTATCTATCTTTTGTGTGTTTATTTTGCCTCATTTTCATCTTGCATTTTGATTGTTAATTGTAATGTAGTGATGCATGATTAAAAGGCTTTACCAAGAAGAACCATCCTCACACAAAAAATAACTGTATTATTAGATAAATTGTGTTTGACAACTGATGGACAGAGCTCAGATAAACTGGAAACTGCTGCACTATTATTAATGGCTTGTATTCTGGTGCAGTTAAGGACTCATGACTGTCATCTTTCTCTTCTCTCTTTACACTCTGTAATATCATGCATCAAATTTGACAGGCTGTGTTCTGGTTTGAAAGAAGGATGATTTGAGATCCGCTGTGTGTTTGCATGAAATCCATGGATTTCTTGTGCTTTGTGCCTTTTTGGCCACTTGGAATACAGTAGATTATTTCAGTTTATATAAATTCCAAAAATGCAGTCCTTTCCATATTGATTTATCAATATACAGTGCTCCCCCTATTATAAAATATGCCCCCCTATTATAAAATAATAATATATTATTATTTTATATCTAATGCAATGCAAACAAACAATGTTAGCACTTTAAAAAGTGTTTCCTAAAATGTGTGTCCTAAATCTTTTTGGGTACTTTTTAAGAACAATCTAAAACGTGTAGCAGAGGAATAAGCCCTAATGTTCAACTTAATGTTCAAATTTTCCCCCATTAAATGGTTTTTAACACTTAATAAAACACACCATCAGGAAAATATGACACGCTATTTTACGCTTCCATTACATTTGGCCTGTGTTCACACATAGTGTATAATCATTTTTGGATGTTTTGCTGCATACACTGTTTGGCCTGGTATAAATGTGTGTGTGTTTCAGAAGGAATAGGCATGCTGACAGCAATGACAGGTTATACTGTGTGCTATAATGACGGGTTTTGCTGTCTATAGTGACAATAATGACCAGGGAACGTATTTCCGACCAGTTTGAGTTCACTTCAAAGGGCTGCTTTTATTCAGTCATTTTGAATGTGCTTTCCACTTTTCTCTCTAAAATGTGTCCTATTAAACCCGCGCTCCTCTGAATACAACGCATCAATCAGAGACGACCCTCTCTCATGTCCCCCTGCAACAGGACACAGCCCTTCATGTAAGAGCCCAGCTAGTAGTAATTGAATCCTAATGGCTCCAGTTGCTTCTGTGGCAGCAAAGCCACCAAAAAAAAAAAAAAAAAAAAAAAAAAAAAACCCCTCAGCGAACTTTGAAAGCTGCCCTAGTGAAACCCTAATCTCAGCCTAATAAACGAAATCTCAAGAAGTACTGCCCAAAGCAAGAGTTTTATATTGCAACCGTCACAAATGGCCAGTGTTTACTTACTGATTATTGCATTTGAATTATATGGTGGAAGCCATGGAAAAAGTGTCGTAAAGCAGAGATTTTACACTGCGGTTTTGATTTAACAAGTTACCCAACTTTTAGATAACACAGTTGAGTTTTTGTTTCCAGCGCTCAAATCCCAGCTGTGTTCCATCATTACTTTGACGAAACTGTTCTTTTTGTTGGATGATTAAAGTATGCTTAGTTACTATTATATTTATTTATTTAATGACTCAAACTTACTATTCTTCCACCAAGTGCTTAAAGTGGAAGTGGATGTTACTACAGGTTTCAGTGCATTTGATGTATATTTGGGGTTTATGCATTCATATTCAGATTTGACTTCCCTTTTATTGCTGTCATGTGATCTATCTTAGCATATTCACCATTGTGATGGCATCATGATGCACTTTAACTCAAGTTAATACGTGTTTTGATGTTGTCACATGACATTTTTCAGCCTGGTCTCATGACGAAAACATACCTCTGGGAACTTTTTTCGCAAGACGCAAAATACATACTGATGCTAAAAGACTGTTCGTTTTTTTCCCCCCTGGAACAGATGAATGTACATTTTATGTGACGTTGGTTTTGTACGTGTCACCGCAGTTCTCACTTGAAATGTCCGTTGAGTGGCGCTATAAGTCTATTGCTATAAGTCTACTTATAAGTCCCCCCCCCAAAAAAAAATCCTTTGGGAAACTTACGGGGCTGAACTCGGGGATTGGAGCCCTCCCTGGGCTGAACAGTGAATCAGGAGCCCTCCCTGGGCTTAACGGGGAAATCAGGAGCCCTTCCTGGGCTTAACTCGGGAACAGGAGCCCTTCCTGGGCTTAACTCGGGAACAGGAGCCCTCCGTGGGCTTAACTCGGGAACAGGAGCCCTCCGTGGGCTTAACTCGGGAACAGGAGCCCTTCCTGGGCTTAACTCGGGAACAGGAGCCCATCCTGGGTTTAACTCAGGAACAGGAGCCCATCCTGGGTTTAACTCAGGAACAGGAGCCCATCCTGGGTTTAACTCAGGAACAGGAGCCCATCCTGGGTTTAACTTGGGAACAGGAGCCCTCTGTGGGTGTAACTCGGGAACAGATATGCGCTTACGTGGAGCTGGCACTGGAAGGTGCTCTCGAGGAGCTGGCACTGGAGCATACTCAGGAGCTGGAGCCGCCACTGGAGCGAGCGTTTGAGGAGCGGGCACTGGAGGATACTTTCGAGGAGCTAGCACTGGATTTGGCTCGGCTGGTAGGCGGGACTTCGGAGCGGTCGGCGGGCTTGAGTCCTCCAAAGCTCTACCCTCATCCTGAGCCAAGAAATGACGCCACTGAATCAAGCCCGCCGGCCGGCCTTTCTTGACTGAGGATGAGGGTGGAGCTTTGGAGGATACAGGGTTATTTGGGGTTGGGCAGGCGGCCCGAGCCGTTGGTGTGTTATGTGGGGGTTCCTGGCGTGAGATGAGCTGGCGAGACATGGCGTAGTTCTGAAGGGGCTGGACGACGAGTCTTGGGAGGTTCCTTAACTTCATCGACTTCAAAGTTAGAACCATTTAAAATTAATACGAGATTAATCAGCTCGATCAGGGGAAAATCAGAGACAGGAAGATCGCAGCGGATCATCTCGTCGTCCAGTCCCAGCAGAAAGCACACACCAAGAGTGGCGTCGTGCCAGCTCAGCTGGTTAACTATAGCTCTAGGAAATCCTCCACATACCGCTCTAGCCCCCAATCTGCCTGCCGCAAACCCCACAGCTTATCCTCAGCCGTCATCATTTAGTTGGGTCTGGTCTTCTCTCAGCTGATAGACGTGGGGACACAGAGGTAAGTGAAATCAACAGTAGGTTTATTCAATAATGGCAGTGGTACAAAGCAAGGTGGAGAGTCCAGGTGAGTGAGCAGGGAATGGCAAAGTTCAAAAGAGTCTTATCTGAGAGTGAATGTCCTTTTCCTTTTCCAGTGAATCCTAGGGAGTGATGGAGTGGGGAAACGATGGAGAACAGGAGCGGTGGAGAACAAGGAGAAGATCGTCAGAGCAACTGGCAGGTGAGTAAACACAGGTTAGTCTCAGGTAAGTAAAGTATGCAATGTATGTCTTGCATTGCAAACGATAGACCAGACAAAGAATGAGAGAATAGTGACTGCTTATAAAGTGAGGGAACGAGGTGGTCACTGACAGGTGCGCTGATTGGGAAGTTTTTGCAGGTGTGGATCAAGGGGAATGCTGGGAAATAGAGTTCTGAGCTGGTGACTGGCTGGTGACTGGGCAGGTGAACTTGTGACAGCATGTAGTTGGAAAGAGTCATGCAAAGAAAGAAGCAGAATAACATGTTTAGAAATAATGGTTTTCTACAATAATACAAAAAAAAAAAAAAAGATTCATGTTGCAGCTTAACACAAGTCACTGTATATATATATATATATATATATATATATATATATATATATATATATATATATATATATATTGTCATAATTTCACATTGAAACTCCAAATTAATGTAGAAATATCATAAAGATAGTATATTTTAAAATACATATTTAATGGCATCTTTTTACTAAGTAGCCTATTATTAATTCACAAAGCAACAGAACTATTATAGGATTCAGGAAATATTCAGTAGCC
The DNA here is from genome assembly GCA_039654775.1 of Spinibarbus caldwelli. Lineage (NCBI taxonomy): Eukaryota > Metazoa > Chordata > Actinopteri > Cypriniformes > Cyprinidae > Spinibarbus > Spinibarbus caldwelli. The sequence continues at coordinate 28,826,481 of CM077245.1, read as the reverse complement.
CAAAGATTTTTGTATGGTATTTTTATAGTACCTTTTTGAAGGTCTGCAACTTCTGGTCACTGTCTGTTTTCACTGTTTGGAAAAGAGCAGTGAACATTCTTCAGAACTTTTCTGTATTACTTTCAGATAGAAAGTAGTGAATTGACAGAAAGTGAGATTGAGTAACTGGTGACAGTCTTCATTTTTGGTTGAACTTTTCCTATAAGCTTACGGTCAAAATTGTTCTACATGTGTGGAGAAAGTGGGTTCATTATAGACTGAAAAGTGAGCTGTCAGCAGACTGTGGTCTCCAGCAGTGGAAGGTTTTACACTCAAATGACTCACCATGAGACACATAAAGCTCCTTCTCTCCCACAAGCTCCAGAGAAGGTCCCCGAGCCCCGAGGGAAGCCCGGAGAGAGGGGGTCTCCAGCAAATCTGCATGGAAAACCTCTGAATCATCTTTGCGAGCAAGGTCGTCTGTGGCAAGTTATGGTGGCGGTAAGAATGTGGTTTACCGCTGGTCAAAACATCACTTTTAATCCTTCAGGGAACTGTTAGTAATTGTTTCCAGAGTCTAATCATGCAATAGAATATTAAAAAAAAAAAAAAAAAAAACATTATTTGGCAGAAATGTGACAATGTGTTATGTTTTAGATCATTATTTCTGGCTCGATACGTTTTTGTTTGTTGCTCAATACAGTCCCTAATGCTGAAACAGAAGCTTGCCGTCTTTTTCACTAACATAGAGTTTGTGTTCAATTAAATATCACATGGTTGAGCTTCATCTTGTGTAAACATTTATTAAATCATTAAATCATTAAACATTTATTAAATCATTAATCACTTTCAGTTTTAATCTTCAGGTTTTTCTGCGTATTCCAAAGCACATTTCATATACATAGATTGATATTTAGTAAAATATTCAGTTATATTAGTTGTGTGAATAATGCAAGCTGATAGCCTATGCAGTGTTGTGCTGTTTTCTTGAGTAATTTTTATCTCTTGTGCTGTGCTGTATCTCACTTACCTAATTGGTATCAAAAATGACCTGCCTTTTAAAAAATGGTTTTAAATCTTTTGTTATGCTATATTATCACCAAATCTTGGATTAGAATATAAATAGCACCGTTTTGCATTTCGTTTTGGAGCTGACTGATCATAGGCCTTATTGATCTGGGCTTATGCACCTCACTGTTTTAGTGAAGAAAAAATAAATAAATAAAACATTATTTGTGGATAATTTTGTCAATGTTCACTCAATGAGGCATACAATCAATCAGTTCCAAAAACTAAATACAAAACCTATCCTAATGGAGAGAAAAAAAAACAAAAAAAAAAACAAGATCCAATATTTGGTAATAATATAGCATAACAAGAACTGTATAAGCCATGTTTTGTTGGCCAGTCATTTTTGACTGGAAACGCCACAAGTCTAACAAGGTTGGGGTATAAAATCCTAGAAAAGTACAAAAAATATCAGTAAATTTTAGTCCAATGCAATAAAATAAAATAGCACTTTGGGGAAAAAACAAAGTCCTCTCCCAGTCATAATGACCAGAACACAGCATGAAGGTTAATAATGCATCTTGGTCTGCAAATCTGTGGATTTCTGGAATACATGATTATGATTAGTCAGTTGAACCATTGTGCATTTATTTGATTAAATTTTTATTTATTTAGTTAGTTATGTAGTTTGTTAGTATAATGCCCTCAAAACTGAATAGTTCCATCACTGCTTTCATGTCTCTTCAATTACTTTGCTCTAGGAATGGTTACCATAGATTGAAAGTAAATGATAATCTATAAATCAAGCTCCCACAAAAGACGACGACGCACCATAAACACATTATAAAATTAATGTTATTTGACTTGTTCTTTTGGAGTAATCTTCTGATATTAATGAAAAGAGTCTGCATAAAGCTTTATGTACAGAGGGTATATAGAGACAGTCCACTTCTTACATATTAAGTTATGGGAACAAATTATGTAATATAAACATTCTGGATTGTTCAATTCATCACACATTCCTGCATGCAACATTAACCAAGTCACTGTGGCATTGCCCTGATAGATGAAAGTAATAACCTCCAAAGCCCTGGTATGATTTAAGCATGATTTAAGCAATAAAAGCATGTTGTTGCCATCCTCGTGCTGTTTTGATGTGTGTTGGCAGGTAGAGATGATGAATGAGGAACTCAAAGCCATGTAGCAGAGATTACAGGCCGTTTAATGCGAAAGTGTCCCCCTGCAGGGGCGAGACCACCCTCGACAAACCACAGTCTCCATTTAAATTTCAGCACATTAATGAGATTTATGCCCATGCTTATATTGTAATTACAAAACTCATTGCCAAGAGGCATTATGCTGTCTAACCTAAGATTTTTTATGTTGTATTTTGTATTTTATGTTGTTATTTGTTAATGTTGTTATAGGCTCATCAATTTTACTGGGGGCATTTTACAAAAAAAATTAATTAATTAATTAATTAATTAATTAATTTAAAAAATATCTGAATATGTCTATGTAACTTCTGAATTATTGTTTTAGCATGTTGCTAACCATTTACCTTTTTTTTTTTTCTGGGTCGTTGCTAAGCCCTTGTGAAAATAAATACACTATAACACTATAGCATACTTTTAAAAAAGAGTACTTATTACAGAAATATAATATACTTTTAAAAAACAATGTTTTCTGATGCTTAGTTGCAAATTAATTACAATTAAATGAAAATTTATTATAGATTAAATTTATATTAAAGACAGTTAACTGAACTTCAGAGCAATTTTTGACCCACTGATGTACACCTTTATATGTAATTTCATAATTATAATTATTAATGTCATTTCTATTTAAACTTGTATGTCATGTATTTAAATATATTTGTAATTATTGTTGTAATTATTATACATTTGCCATGATGAAGTTGCATTTTAGTACATTTAAAATATGTAAACTTTAAATATAACATTAAATAACCAACTACAGTTAAAAGTGCACATCTTTTTTTACAAGTTGGTGGTTTCTAAGTTGTTGCTTACTCTCATAATTTAGTTTACTTAGGTTTAGGGGTTTGTTGAAATCCTTGACCCTAGGTATGAGGATTCATAATAGTAATGCTTGCCTTAGTGAAAGCCACTAACCAGCTCCAAACAGTAGTACAATCTCACATCAGTTCGGACCAGAGCCTTCATTCTGTGGAGAATCGCAAACTCTTGGTGTGTAAATCAAGTCACTGATGTCAACAGATATGCTTTTAAAGATATCAGGGTCATCCCAGATCAACTTCAAAGTGCAGGCGTACGTCAGCAATATAACGTGCATACTTCTCAACATTACTTCAAACACATGGGTCGTGATAGATTTATGTGGCCATAAAAGAGGATTTTGGGCTTCTCACAAACTGTTTGACATCTGTGCTTAATTTCTAGCATAGCGTATATAAGGCTGCAGCAGGCCTTTGTTCTCTCGAGGGGTGTCAGGCGGGGGTCTGTGCTGCGGTTAACGGTCCAGCAGAGGAAAAGCGGCTTGATCTGGAGGTGTAGCCTACAGCAACCTCCCCTTTAAACTCTCGATACAGTTTAGCAGGATCTGCACCTGTTTTGGACGCAAGTGGAGGTTTTTCTATCCCTAGTATGATCCAAGTCAGCATCTGCCAGTTTTTTGAGAATAAAAAGAAGCATGTCAAGGAACACCAAATTAATACCTGTGAATCCTGATTAAATATTGAGGTCTTATGAAGTGAAACAATCAATCTGTGCAAGAAACTGAACATTATTTACAACATGAAAACCTGTAATCCAGAGCCTCAGGCAAACGTCACTCCAGAGTGATGTTCGGTTCACAAACGAATCATTCTTTTGCACCGGTTCTTTTTAGTGAACTAGTTGAACCACTAAACTAGTAGAACCACGCGGCTCAAGCAGCACAGATCTACAAGTTACTCACTTTCAGGTGTGATTGACAGTCACTGTCTTGAAATGAGCCAAAATAGCGGTGTATCTGATCCTATGATGAATAAACTGATTCAGCACTCCAATTCTTCCAACAGTCACTGAACTGAGCAAACAGTTTGACGCTGATATGTGCATATGTGAACCAAACACCTGAATGAAGACTGGTTTATTCACTCTATATGCTTTAGATGCTTTAGACATGTAAAACATCCACATTTCACATAATTATTTGGTGTTTTAATCAGGGCCGCTGCTGGCCAAATGGGTGCCCTAAGCAGAATAGTATTGTTGTGCCTCCTCTCTCAAAAAAATAAATAAATAAATAAATAAATAAAACACCTATTACAAGGGGTCAAAATAGAACTTTAATAAAACATAAAAGTAAATAAATACATTGTAATTAATTGTATTATTTATTAACTACAACTGTAGCTCTAGAGTCTAGACAGTTAACTATGGCTATGATTTTATTAATACCGTTGTCTGATTGATTTTATAGTCTCAAGCATTCAGAAATCACACAAAATAAAATTAAGCAGTTTTACTACAATAACATGGTTAATTTTGGTAAGGGTTGTGATGTCCACATGTTTTTGTTGAAGAAATTAAAAAGGCTGTAGTATTTCTATCGCAAAAAGGTGGCCAAAAATATAAAATTCAGTGTATAGGCCTATTTGAATTAAATGTTTGGTCAATATTAAACACCGATTTGATCATCCTTTAAGTGTAACAGCAGCAATTACCAGGCCTTTAATGCCCTTTGCAGGCATTTGTAATAATGTAAATTGTTTATTTTGTATTACATTATGTATTTTAACAGTGTTATTCAATGAAACCATATGCTTATTATTAATTAACCAGTCGCCTCGTTGTTTTATATAATACATACAAGTCATGGAAACTAGAATATTAAGTCAGATGCATTGTTGTTGGTGGTGAAATTATTACCGACATTAAAACACGTTACTAAAATCAACAGTTAAAAAAGTTTCACAGGATTATGAAGGTAGTTACCTGAAAGTGATGCACAGGCTTCATCTCGAGCTTTTTCTTTTCTCAGCGCCGAACTGCGCTGATGTCTTTTCCCTGATATACCCTAGTTGTCCATTAATTAATTATACTGCCTGTGTTCATCATAAAATATTTTTTTAATAATAATTATATATACATAATATATATGTTCATGCTTAGATTTTTATTTATGTATATGTTAATATAGAAAGTTTTTATTTATTTATTTATTTATTTATTTAGGAGCAACTGGGATGGTGCCCCCCCGGGAGTTGGTGCCCTGCATATAGGGAGCGGCGGTACTGGTTTTAATGTGTTGTCACTGCGTGATTACGTAAACAAACTAATGAATTGAACCAGTTCATTGAAACAAACTGTCCAAAAGAAATTCATGGAAAATAATCAGATTTCCCCATTTACCTGAGGCTCTGGATTACAGTCTTAAATAATGAGCAGTTTTTTTTTTTTTTTTTTGCACAGAGTGATTGTTTTATAAGGTCTCAATATATCATCAGGAGCCATGGATATTAATTTTGTGTTCTGTGATATGTTTTTATTTCTTTTCAAAAATGGGCAGCTGCTGACTTATATTTTATGAATCACCAAGGACAATGGTTTTAGTTTAAAATCTGCTTTACTGCTCTACTAAAGAAAAATAGTCACCTACATGGATGATCTAATGGTGAGCAAATCAACAGCAAATTTGAATTTTTGAACTATCCCTTTAAGACACAGTCATGATGGCTAAGTTTATGCAACTGGCAAACTTCATGGTGGCATGTTTTACACAGTCTACCACTACCGACATTTCCTTCAGACCATTTAGTTTTAGAAGAACTTTTCATGTGCTTGTTGAGATATGACTTTTTGGTCTTATAGGTATACTATCAGTATACCTATAAGACCAAAAAATTTGCAAAGACGTGTGTCCTCGACTATCATTTTAAATCCAGGTGTATGCTTTGGCTTAGGTAGCACTGGTTACAGACTGCCAAATAAACTCGCTTTGAGTCAACTTGTAACTTTTAGGAGCAGATGTACCCTAAGCAGAGGAAACAAGAAGAAGCAAGAATCCAGGTGTAGAATAGTTTCAGAATTGAGAGGTATAGCACACACAGCATGCATTTATCATTGCAGGAATCTGAACAGAAATATGCGAAAAAATGCACATGTATAGTTTATTTATTTACTGAATGAACGAAGTATAAGGATCTTGAGATAACTTCTTGAGATTTCTCCACAGGTGTGCATGGGTTGGCCTGCAGGGCAGAGCTGTTTTTCTCCTCATCAGTTATGCTGTCTTTGAACTTGTCTTGCATGTGATATGAATATTAATGACAGTGTTTTGTAATAAATTATTTGTTTCTTTGACAGATGACCTGAAGCACAGGTTGCATCATGGCAGGTTTCTGCTATTTTGGAGCAAATGCTAAATCCTGAATAACTTTTTATATGTCAGATGTGTCCTAATCTGTGTCCCCTTGTCCACTGGTGGACCTCAGATGCTTTCTCTGAAATTTCACTCATTTGGATTTGCTGCTTTTGTTTACTCATCATTTTGAGCACATATTTTCACATTTTACATCAAATTTAAATTCAATGATTTTGTACTATTGTCTTGTTTGAGATTCAGCGCCTTGTTTGTGGAGAAGCAAACAAAGTCCTGAACCTTCACTCTCATTACACACTCATGTGTCTTGATCAGACACTTTCACGCTCTTAACTTTCCGGTCCACAATTCACTGTGCAGTTAAAGCCAAAACAAGGAAGATCAAATGATTTATGTTTAATTTGCTTGCACAACTTACGTATATAGTGTGAACATACTCTCTTTATACTCACTGTGTTTGGATATGGATGTTGTTAAGTTACAGATCACACTGTTATATGATCTAAGAATAAAAATGAGCTGTATTGACACGTCATTCAGTGCAATCAATTTTATCACACAAAGATAGAATAAGAAAGCCCAAGATTATGCATTTGAAAATGGACCAACACCTCTTTAACAAAGGCAGTCAAGAACTATATTAAACCAGTAAAATCTTTGTGTGTGTGTGTGTGTGTGTTTCAAAGCAGTTATGCGATATACTGTAACCCTAAAATGTTTTTTTTGACACTTTAGCAAAATGAAAATGAATATATACAGTATGTTTATTTATTTTTTATTTTTTATTTTTTTTTTATTTTTTATTTTTTTTTTTTTGCGAGGGGGGTGGTTCTGTAAAAAGATTTAGCAACATTTGAGCACATATTCTTCTGATATTTTATTATCTAATGCAACGAAATGCAAATTTTTTTTTTTTTTTTTAAGTCCCAATACTTTCTATGGCCGCTGTATGTTTTATATAATAAACTTGTTTGTAGTCTTCAAAAAATAGTATAGAAAAGGCTGAAAACTGTCTTTCCAGTGTTTGGCCTGCCATCTATTCATGCTTTTGTATGTTTATTCTGGAGACTTGCAACAAATTTAAAAAAAAAAAAAAGGAAAAAAACTAATGAAACCTATGAAAAAGGACACTCTATTCTCCTACATGTGAATGAGACCGGGTTGACATCACAGTTGCATGACAGGAACCCAGTTCCAAGTCATTTCGACAGTATCACAACCTCCTACACAATCTTGGCATTTGAACATTTACACAGGTGGCTTTTTTGATTTCAGTGAACATTTATGAAAAGCAGAACACTCCTTTGGAAGTGTGGTCAGATCACAAAGAGAGATTTGAATGCACATGGTTATGTCACAGTTGACTATGTTTGTTTCCCTTCCCTCATGACCAAAGGGATTATCGCTACCGAAACCACCAAAAATAGGCCAAGATGTCACTGCATGCATTTGCATGCTTATAATGTTTAATGGCAGGTTTAACATTGTGACAACTTAATATAAGTGGTTCTCAATTCCAGTCATGGTGCACTTTGTATGTCTGTCTGTAACACACCTGATTCAGATCATCATCTCATTAGGAGAGACTCCATGAACTGAGCTGCATTACACTTGATAGCATCCAGTGTTCATTGAGCACTGGATAATATATGCAAATAAACATAATTTATTTGTGAATTTTAGCAGATAAAATACACATAATATAACCAAATTGTGTTTATTTTCATATTAAATTAACTTGCAGCAATTTAGCATTTAATTTATTATTATTATTATTATTTTTTTTTAAATATGGCAATTTATATGAATTCAATTAATAGTAACTTAATATTTATATCAATGCAGTATATATACATAACAGGACTGGAAGTGAGAATCATCTTTTTTTCTGCACTTTTAATGCACTTTGTTATTCTTAGTCATTTACAGTGGCTAATGAAACTGAAGTCTCAGACATTCACATAAAAGGTGCTTATGTGAATGCTTACTTCCAAATCGCAAAATTAGATGGAAACAGAAATGGACTTTCAAAGTTAACCTGAGCCTAATATTCACTGGAGTAAAATGTGCAAAAAGTAGCCCTGGTCTACACTATTCCACAAACACAAGACGATGAAAGAACATATCAAATATCTGTTATAATGTGTAAATAAGGATAAATATAACTAAAAGTGAATAACAATATTAAGAAAAAAGGTGTAGTGTGTCCATACACAGGTAAAAAAAAAATGGTTTAGCATTATATGTAAATCTTTATTTGACCCTGTAAGTCTAGCACTCTCTATTCTTAAAAAAAAAAAAAAAAAACTTGTCCCTTTTAGACTTGCACTCTATTAATTTACTAACTGCTTGTTTTCTTAAAAAAAAAAAAAAACTTTTCTAGCTTTTCTAATCTTTTTTGTATTCTTTCTATGTTTTCTTTTTATTTATTATACAATTAACAAAAGCAAAAAAAGGCCTCTAACACTAGCTTGCTCTATATAATTTATATAATAAAAAATAAACCTTGCTACGTGTACTGCGTTAAGCTAACTGAGACTTGATATAGCACTTGCATATCATTGCTCTTTTGTTGAGTTTGATTGCTTTGTCCTCGTTTGTAAGTCGCTTTGGATAAAAGTGTCTGCAAAATGACTAAATGTAAATGTAAATGTAAATTTACTGTCAAATTTATGGTTCTTGACAGTAAAAGCCATAAATTACCATACTGTGAAAAAACAGTAAAAAGACATTCACAGAGGTCTCTGCGTGAATTTTGTTTATTCTCATTTCTGTCAGTCAGGAGTTTTGTTGGATTTGCTGTTGTTTAGTTAATGTTTACTGCTATTTTAGTCACCCTGATGGTGTTTTGTCTTGTGTGTATGACTATGTGCACCATCTACATACTATTATTGGTCATGTTTATTATGACTTTTGATAAATTCTGATTCATAATGTGGCATAATGTGTCTATTTTTATTTTATTTCAGTAAACAAAGCAGATTTACGGGTACAAGTTGTAAAACATACAGGCACATATGTGCAATCCTGTAATATTTGAAACATTGTCTTAGTGTTTTTACTGTGAATTTCAAATAACTGCAGCTGCCGTTTTTTTAACCATAAATTTAACAGAATAGACACATATATATATATATATATATATATATACACACAGAGTTTTGAATTTGTGTACACTCTTAACAAAGATACACTTTAAACACCTAAAGTTCACCAACTTGATCCAGTGCCATGCAGTAGATGCATGAGGTATATACTGTTTGAGGATTGATTGGGTTGTTTCCATGACGTGTGATTTGCAAAACCCCAAACGCACGTGTCACACGTGTCTCTGCTTCTCCTCTTTATCTTCTCCCATTCACTTCTGGCTGTCTTTCCATACTTTTAAGAGAGTTGTTTTCACCTGTGGAGACAAATTTTAATTCCCAGCTGGTCAGACCGAACCCCAGACCTCTGGCTATTCTTCCTACGCTACTGATATCCCACTTCACATTTTTACAGTAATGACATAAACAACCACATTTTTCCATAACATACACACACAGGCTGGCTGGCATGTCCATTTGTCATGTTGACGTGAGTAGGTGTGTATGGTCTTGTGTAAGAGTTGTAGTGAATGTAAATAGCAGATCTGAGGGTTGGGAAGCAGCTCATTCCAGGAACAACAGTGCAATAACTCTCTTGGGACCAACTTGAACGATTTAACAAAGTCTGACCAGTGTCTGTAAGAGAGCCCACTGACGAGGGTCTGTTACTGTAAAGTATATTTATCTAGGCAACATTTCCAAACTGATTTCATGGGAAAACATAGCTATTTTACAAAGAAGAGATTTTGTATGAATTCAGACCATGCGAATCTTACAAAAACATGCAATTTTTAGAAAAAAAGTAAGAATGAAGGTCAACCCCTGGACTGTAAAATCATACGAAAACCTATGAATTAAATTTGACAAATTCATACAAATTAGCCACCAATTTTCCAAAATGTGAAAGTTAACAAAAATATGTACTACTAAAGTTTTGTTAATTCTCCCATTAACTTCAAATTACAAAAAAAGAGAGTATCACAATACGTACACATGCTTTTCCCTAAGCGTAAACAACGCTTATTGCGCAGATTATACGTTCATGCGCGCGTTCCCCCCCGAATGTAAATAACGCTGATTACGTCAAATACGTTCTTGGGTACTCTCCAAAATGCTGGAAGACGTAACTCGGGGAAGAAGAATTGTTGAGTAAATTATGCTTTTTTTTTTTCTTTACGCAAAAAAAAAGTATTCTTGTAGCGTCGCAAAACTGAAGCTGAGCCACTGATGTCACATGGACTGTTTTACTGATGTATTTACATTTCTGGACCTGGGAACATTTCAGTTGCGTTGCTGTCTAAGGAGGGTCAGATAGCTCTCCAATTTAATCAAAAATATCTTAATTTGTGTTCCGAAGACGAAGGTCTTATGGGTTTGGAACGACATGAGGGTGAGTAATTAATGACATAATTTTCATTTTGGGGTGAACTAATCTTTTCAGAGAAAATTCCATTTCATAATTTTGCAAACGTTATAGAAAAGTTACTTTAAATATTGACTGTACAAATACGATGTATAAATAACGTTTTGTGATAATGTTTTGCGAACATAATTAAAGAACATAACATTTTGAACGAACGTTCTATTAATCTTAACTCCTTCCCCACCATTGACAAACTTTCGGGCTTTCCATGTTTTCACTGTTATATGGTAGGAGGTGCTAATACACATCTCGTGAAAGAGTACTGAATCTCTGGACCAAAACACAGCAAAGAAGAATCAGAAACATCATATGTCAGCAGATGCATATGTAAAATAACACAATCATCAAACTTTAAACAGCATATAAATCAAGACTGCCTAACTTTACCCAATGAAATGTCGAGCCAGGAAGTGGTTTAGGACCGTGAAGCTTTGGGGTGTTGATGGAAGCGACGTAGTCTTTGCTGAAAATGTGATTTTCTCAGCTTTTTGCCCAAAATGTTTGCTCAAGAAAGAATGCATGAACATATAAGATGTTTTTGTTGTTGTCTAAAAGCAGAGTTTATTATAGACCTTATGCATCAGAGAAACAAGTGCGCAGCCATCTTTAGAATTTTGTCTTTGAACTTCCAGATTTTTTTTTTGTTTTTTTTTTTTTTAGCTCTGTAACACCCGCATGGAAGTTTCTAATATGCCTAGTGGGACCTTGATTAGCTGGTCTAGGTGTGTTTAACAGGTGTGTTAAAATCTACAGGATAGTGGCCCTCCAGGAGCAGGATTGGACACCCCTTGTCTAGACCAAGATTATTGTCTAAATATTAGACAGCAGCCTCAAAAACCTGTCTAGGTCACATACATAGTTTCTTTGTTTAGTGAACACATCTGTTTGATGTCTTATCACTGCCTGTCATTGTGAACTTGTTGAACGTGCGCACACTCATCACACATGCAAAAGAGTGACGTACACAATGTGAGCACAACAAGGAACTGCAGAGGAGGAAATTATCAATGTTTTGGAGTAAACTGTAAAAAAAAGTACCTTGACAGTTTTCTGTTGTATGACACTTTGTATTTTTATTGTATTTTCTACTGTTGTCTAACATAGCTGACACACAGTGGAATTTAAAATAAAAATGTGTGGTTTTGTCTTCAAAAAGTTCATAAAGACATAATAAAAGTAGGGCTGGAAAGCGATTACAATTTTTAATCTAATTAATTACATAATGTGGTGATTAATTCATTAAATTAATCGCAAATTAATCACACATCAAATTTGGCTAAGAAATTACTCCCAAAAGATAATTTAAAGTCATTGTATTGTGAAGCATCAAATAGACATTAAAAAAGTAGCTTCAGCAAGAAATATTTTGTTTGATTCAACATAAAATTTATCATACATAGCCCACTCTTTTGGACCATGAGTGTGAGTAAATGAGGAATACATTTTCATTTTTGGGTGGGTGAACTATACCTTTAATTGTATTATTATTATTATTATTATTATTATTATTATTATTATTATTATTATTATTATTATTATTATTATTTATTTATTTATTTATTTTATTTATTTATTTTTATTACTATCAGGGGCGTCGGACAGGGGTTAATAGTGGAACAGAGTAACAGAGTAAAGTCAAAAATCTAAATATTGTCAATATAGCACAGCTGACAATGTTTGGCGAAAAGCCCTACACTTTAAGCTGATGAATCTGTGTTTTAATAGTGTTTTAATAGTTTAACAATGTCTTCACTGAATATTAAAGTTGATTATTGTTTTGTGTTTATAATGAGGGCTGATATTTACAGTAACATTCATATAATTTTTAAGAAAATATTCAAGGATCTATTGAATTGATAAAAAAAAAGACTGTGAAACACTTTTTTTTTTTTACAGTAAATAATTTGAAAATAACTGTAATAACATTAATTTACAGAGTTTTTAAGCATGTTGGTGATTTTCATTGCTACAGCTTCAGTGATGTTTGAGTGACCTTGTTGCCCCAAATTTAAAGAGACTTGATAAAATTTACTGTTTAGAATATATCCACAGCAGCATTTTTACAGAAGATATCTTCTGTTCCTGGAACTCTTGAAAACCCTTTTTACTGCTGTGATATGTTTGAGTGTTTCCAGTTAGCTTTCAGTGAAAAATAACAATATTTATCCATTAGTTTTAGAAAATGCCTTGTTTTTTGAGAATATATTTAATTTCCTTTTTTTCTGACATTTACAAATGCAAATGGAAGAAATACTATACAGGTGCATCTCAATAAATTAGAATGTCGTGGAAAAGTTAATTTATTTCAGTAATTCAACTCAAATTGTGAAACTCGTGTATTAAATATATTCAGTGCACACAGACTGAAGTAGGTTAAGTCTTTGGTTCTTTTAATTGTGATGATTTTGGCTCACATTTAACAAAAATCCCACCAATTCACTATCTCAACAAATTAGAATATGGTGACATGCCAATCAGCTAATCAACTCAAAACACCTGCAAAGGTTTCCTGAGCCTTCAAAATGGTCTCTCAGTTTGGTTCACTAGGCTACACAATCATGGGGAAGACTGCTGATCTGACAGTTGTCCAGAAGACAATCATTGACACCCTTCACAAGGAGGGTAAGTCACAAACATTCATTGCCAAAGAAGCTGGCTGTTCACAGAGTGCTGTATCCAAGCATGTTAACAGAAAGTTGAGTGGAAGGAAAAAGTGTGGAAGAAAAAGATGCACAACCAACCGAGAGAACCACAGCCTTATGAGGATTGTCAAGCAAAATCGATTCAAGAATTTGGGTGAACTTCACAAGGAATGGACTGAGGCTGGGGTCAAGGCATCAAGAGCCACCACACACAGACGTGTTCCTCTTGTTAAGCCACTCCTGAACCACAGACAACGTCAGAGGCGTCTTACCTGGGCTAAGGAGAAGAAGAACTGGACTGTTGCCCAGTGGTCCAAAGTCTTCTTTTCATATGAGAGAAAGTTTTGTATTTCATTTGGAAACCCAGGTCCTAGAGTATGGAGGAAGGTGGAGAAGCTCATAGCCCCAAGTTGCTTGAAGTCCACTGTTAAGTTTCCACAGTCTGTGATGATTTGGGGTGCAATGTCATCTGCTGGTGTTGGTCCATTGTGTTTTTTGAAAATCAAAGTCACTGCACCCGTTTATCAAGAAATTTTGAAGCACTTCATGCTTCCTTCTACTGACCAGCTTTTTAAAGATGCTGATTTCATTTTCCAGCAGGATTTGGCACCTGCCCACACTGCCAAAAGCACCAAAAGTTGGTTAAATGGCCATGGTGTTGGTGTGCTTGACTGGCCAGCAAACTCACCAGACCTGAACCCCATAGAGAATCTATGGGGTATTGTCAAGAGGAAAATGAGAAACAAGAGACCAAAAAATGCAGATGAGCTGAAGGCCGCTGTCAAATAAACCTGGGCTTCCATACCACCTCAGCAGTGCCACAAACTGATCCCCTCCATGCCACGCCGAATTGAGGCAGTAATTAAAGCAAAAGGAGCCCCTGCCAAGTATTGAGTACATATACAGTAAATGAACATACTTTCCAGAAGGCCAACAATTCACTAAAAATTTTTTTTTTTTTTTTTTTTTTTTTTTTTAATTATTGGTCTTATGAAGTATTCTAATTTGTTGAGATAGTGAATTGGTGGGGTTTTGTTAAATGTGAGCCAAAATCATCACAATTAAAAGACTTAAACTACTTCAGTCTGTGTGCACTGAATTTATTTAATACACAAGTTTCACAATTTGAGTTGAATTACTGAAATAAATGAACTTTTCCATGACATTCTAATTCACTGAGATGCACCTGTATGTGACCCTGGACCACAAAACCAGTCTTAAGTCGCACGGGTATATTTGTAGCAGTAGCCAAAAATACATTGTATGGGTCAAAATTATAAAAAAAAAAAAAAAAAAAAAAATCATTAGGATATTAACTAAAGATCATGTTACATGAAGATATTTTGTAAATTTCTTACTGTAAATATACCAAAACTTAATTTTTGATTAGTAATATGCTAAGGACTTCATTTGGACAACTTTAAAGGCGATTTTCTCAATATTTCGATTTTTTTGCACCCTCAGATTCCAGATTTTCAAATAGTTGTATCTCAGCCAAATATTGTCCTATCCTAACAAACCATATATCAATGGAAATCTTATTTATTCAGCTTTGATGATGTATAAATCTCAATTTAAAAAAACTGACCCTTATAACTAGTTTTGTGGTCACATATATTTTTAATAGATTTTGTGAGAATAATTCAAAGTTTGCTTACAAATACTTGAAAGAAAACCAAGTATAACCCCAATTCCAGAAAAGTTTGGACGTTTTGTAAACTGCAATAAAATCAAAACTCTGTGATTAGTTAATTTTCTTTAACTTTTATTTAATTGACAAAAGTACAAAAAAAAAAAAATCCAATGTTTTCACTGCCCATCTTAAAAGTATTTTGTAAATATAATTTTGATTTTGATGGCTGCAACACACTCCAAAAAAATGTTGGGACAGGGGCAAAATAAAAGCGAAAATGTTATAGAATATCCAAATTAAACTGCTTTTACTGAAGCTTTTACGGGTTTGGAACGACATGGGGGTAAGTGATTAATGACAAAATTTTCATTTTGGCATGGGGTAACCCTTTAAAAAAAACTTACGAGTATACCTGCAGTATAAAACTTCTAAACTAGCATTTTACTGAGACTATACTTCAAAGTATACTAAAAATGCTACTACAAGTATTTAATTAGTAAACTATCAGTATACCTATAAGTTCACTTTTAGTATAGTTGCAGTACAAGCTAAAAAAAATTTGATGTAAACTAGTTGTGTAATCAAAGTTTAGTACTGGTATACTTAAAGTATACTTAAAAGTATATTTTATATACTAGAAAGTGGGCGAATTTAGTCCCAAGGAGTATTGAAATAGTACACTTACGAGTATACTACTGGTACACTGATATTTGTATACTTACTACATAAAGTATACTTAAAAATATACTTGAACTTTACTTAAGTATACTTAATAAAATAAACTTGAAGTATACTACTTTTTGGTAAGGGTACATTCTGATGCTAGACTTTCTATCAGAACTATCTTTACTTCTTTGTCTGGCACAGTGCTTTTTAGTGGATGTATAAAACCGCAGGAAAAGTTCATCACATTAAATATAGACATTATCCAGTAACGTTTTACATCCACAAAGCATCACAATACTAGTTTTGTTTTATAATTTCATACCTAATAAACTTATGTGAAATGTTGTTTGATTGCCTGATTGCCTGATGTGCCTCATTTTTAAGTGACAATTGGTTTTTATATTTTATCTAATGCAGTAATATTTACTTTGTACAGTATTTGCTAAGAATATGGAAAGTATGTTTTACTTCCGTAAGCATAACTTCCATATATGCTTTGTTTAATTAAAAAAGACAAACAGATCCCTTGGCAAATACTGTGTGTGTGTGTGTGTGTGTGTGTGTGTGTGTGTGTGTGTGTGTGCGTGTGTGTGTTCCAGCATCATCTCTCAGATAGATTTATGAGGCAAACATTAAACACAACTCCTTTTTTATCCAAACACACACACACACACATTTCTTAGCAACAATCTTAGTAAACAATACTGGATCTTTGCAGGTTTACTTTACTTTCTAAGATAGTTACAGTAACATTTACGAGGATTTAAACAGCTGTGTTACTATAAGACAAATGTTTCAGCACTGAAAATACAGGAGGTTGTATAACTGTGTGATTCAGTACAGCACGAAAATACCACAAATGATCAAGAATCAATCAATCATGTAAATCTGAATGTGTTGTGACAGCCTCATGGACTAGTATTTGTCACATGTGTTCAGGTTCTTAACCTGTACCTCCTGAGCACACAGAGATCATCATAATGAGAGTGTTCTAAAAGGCTTCTCTTTTGTATTGTCTGCCATAGTTTCATTTCTGCTCCTTTCGTTTCTGCTCCTTCACGGCATGTTACTTTACACTTAACATGCCGGTCGACTTGATGACGTCTTTTAAATGGCCAGCAGCTATAGGTCCCATTTCTATGACGGAATAGAAGCAGGATTAAAGTCATATACAAGCAGCGTTTCGAGCTGAGAACATTCTCTGTTTGCTATACGGAACCTGGGAAAATAAAGGATGTTTGCAGAGGTAAGGGCCTTACTGTTTGATCAGGTTATAAAAGGCCTAAACTTCCTGTGGGACAAATATAATACCAGACCCAAAGTTTAAGACTTCCAGGAGCCAAATCAACAAGGAAATAAATTGTTTTTATAAGAGGCGTAATAGTTTAACAATATGCAGTTGTTTCTACCTGATCTGACTCTTAAAATGATTTTCATTGGTGTTTCATTTGGCTGTTGATTCAGTCATAATAAAATATCTATCTATCTATATTTATATATTTAAATTTGTATAAAACCATTTAATTTGGATCTCATCACATTGAACACAGTTTAGGTTACCTAACAAAACACTTTTACAGTGCAGATCAAAAATAGTTTTCACCGCAGCTGTAAAACTGTCTCATTATATCCTGTTTAGTTCATTCAAGCTGTCATATTTTTTTCTGCTTATCATTCACATTCTTCATTTTATTGCTCTGTTCAGCTTATGTCTATATGTTGTTCTGTGAATTGCTTCCTCTACTATATGCATAATGTTTATATAATTTTGTTCTATGGTACTCCCTTGTAATAAATACACAAATTATAACTGAGAATTTCCAGTTTAGACTGCTTGAAGCCACCCAGAGTACTGCTCTAACGTCATATAAAAATATATCAGATTTCCATCATATGTGTACAAATGATATTGTATTTCTTCAGTTTCATTTCCTTTTGAAGTAGCTGAGTTCTCATGCTATGCAAAACTAAATACTGTATATTAAATTTTGTTCTAAAGAAAAAGATAACAGCTCACATAACTATTTTAGAACAGCTGCTGTAACACTACAACAGCTGATAGATTGTGTCACAATGGCACAGTAACCAGAGACAAATGATATTTGCATGACAGAGAGAAATAGACTTTTGTACAACCTAGGCTATACTCTCAGAAAAAAGGTACAATAGCTGTCATGTACCATTAAGGTCTAAACCCAGCGATTGGGTTGTTTTCAACCAACGGTTGGGTTAAATGTTTAACCTAACCTTCTGGGCAGTAACCCAACCGCTGAGTCAAAGCAACCCAATCGCTGGGTTGTATTTAGAGTGGTGCACTTTACATGCTAATATGTACCTTTAAAGTATGTATATATGCACCCTTTAGGGGTAAATAAAAGCTACAAATGTGTACCTTTTGAAAGGGTACTGCCCCAGTGACAGCTTTTGTAACTTTATTTATTGTAAATCAAACCCTTAAGGGTTTGAGTGACTCCTGACATTAAAAACACAACGTCAATGCATCATCACAGGTGTACCATTAGACAAGCTGTGTAACAAACTAACTAGCTTTGAGAATCCTGGTTTGTGTTTACCAAAAACCGAACACATGCTCCTATGTAACCGCAAGCTCCTCCCACAGCCAATGAACGCAGCGGGGATTGTGACGTAGGCGAGGTGGGCGGGCACATGGGCTTCAGTTCTTATGGACGTTCTAATTATTCATAAAGCTGACCAATTGAGCGGCGTATGTAAATGAGTCAGGTTTAAATGTATTTGTAGGCTTGTTCCAGACTCAGTGAATGAACGCTAGACTGGAGTGAGTAGCGCGATTGTGGGGAACTGAAGCGCTGTGCATCAATAAATATCCGGATTCAAAATAACTTTTAAAATCCACGCTTTGATCAAGAATTGACATTCTACTCCCAAAACGACCTAACCGGACGTCTTAAAGTCGGGGCATCCAGCTGACATCCACCCAGCAGACGCGCGTCTTCACCGGACGGGTTTGGTCATGTCCTCCGCGGGTGAGTCGCAGCAGAGCCGGCGCAGCTGTGTTTTGTCGTGGGAGCAGGTGCAGCGTCTGGACTCCATCCTGGGAGAATGTGTCCCGATCCACGGCCGAGGAAACTTCCCTACTCTCTCCGTTCAGCCGCGGCATATCGTACAGGTACAGGATCTCATAAAACCTCGGCTGAACTCAGTTTACACCAGTTCTTACACTGCGTGGGTTTTCTAGATAAAATGGAATGCAATAAGAAAAGTGGATAGAATTCCAATTCCAAATTTTGCCATAATTTGGAACGTTCCAGAAGGATTCTAATGAATTCTTTCTGACACAAAACATTATAGACTAACACCATTGCGATTGCAGTTTCTTTTTCTTCACAAATGCTCACCAAAACGTTTGTTAAACATTTAACAAACTCCTAATTTGCTGCTTATCACTGAATCAATGATGAACTGACTTTAACTGAAAATTGAGTGTTTTTTTGCATTATTATACACTACTTTTCCTGTTTAACACTGTAAAGCTGCTTTGACACAATCTGTATTGTTAAAAGTGCTATAAATAAAGGTGACTTGACTTATTAATAGTTAGTAAGGTAGTTGTTAAGTTTAGGTATTGGGAAGGATTAGGAATGTAGAATTTGGTCATGCAGAATATGTGCTTTATAAGTACTAATAAACAACCAAAATGTTAATTATAGGCATGCTAATAAGCAACTAGAGAATTGGTCCCTATACTAAAGTGTTACCAAAAATTAATTATTTTATTAGTCCACAGTAAAGTGGTGTTCTTAGGCACTACTAGAGATGATCAAAGACACTGTATTTGCATACTTAAATATAGGACTATTATTCATAATAATCAGAGGCCGTATTACAGAAACTTTACATCTTAATTCTTTATTTAAGATTTGAAAAAAAGTTATATTTCCTAATTCAAATGGTCATGGTTACTAAACAGAGTCTAATGATATTTCTGTACAGCTCCAGAATGAAAAATTCTTCCAAGTAATATAGTTTATTATCAGAACTGTAGGCTGTTTATGGTTGCCAGCGACATAGAAAGGTCATAGGTATGAGTTCATTGGCTATTTTGTAACGTTTCAACCTCATCCATGTAGAGCAGGAATGACTTGATTTATATTTAGATAAGGATCATGAGAAACAACATGTTAATCTATGCCATTTCTCCTGTGTCATGAACAGTTCACTGTCATTCAGGAAATAATTGGATAATTAATCTGGCATTTTCAGCTAAAATGAAATTATAGTATTCAGCTCATCTTTCAATAAAGATGTATTAATGTAATATGTATTTACTAATGTTTATGCATTGACATCTTGAATGCACAATTTGTTTAATAGATACACTAATGTACTGTTAAAAAATGTTTAAATTACTAGTGTTTAAATTTCTGTGGTAGTGTTTTTGAGTTTTTAAGCATTTCTAAGCATTTTAAGCAACTCATCTTCATCTAACATTTCAGCATAATTTGTCAGTTTCACAGTGAGATGCCAAGAAGATTCTTTTTCCTGATTATTCTACTGTAATAGATACATTTTAGCTTTTGCAGTCATTACTTTTGCAGTCGTACTGGAAAAGGTTTATGTGGCAGCTTTTCTTCCGTGCTGAATTCCAGCAGATATCAGCAGGTGCTTGTGCAATCACTTCACTTCTCTCACTTTAATCTATTTAACATCCAGAGATTCTTCATATTATTTATGATATTATTCCATACACACATGTACACTCAACAGATTATTTATATATATATATATTTATATATTAAAAAATCAACTAGAATGAAGATGCAGTTTTGTGTATTTTGAGATCATTTTTATTAGCAGAGATAAATATTTCAAACTTATACTTCTGTATACTTCAAAATTTTAAGGATGAGCAATTATAACACCTTTGGGTGTGCTTATTTTTTATTTTAAAAGGAATGGTTTCCCTTCATTTAGCTTGTTTTAATTGCAAGCTCACTGTTGCAAGGAAGCCAATTCACACAATTATCTATGAAACGAGATATATAGTATTTTTTACCCAGCTGTATTAAATGGGCTATTTGAAATTAGGCCACTCTCTGAAGACATCACTGACCTTTCAAATAAAAGTGCTCATTACTCTACCATCTGGTTGTATCTAATGTGAGAACCACAGAAATGTCCAGAAGGGTTTAGGTCTTGCAATATCTCATCTTTAATTAGTTTTTTTTTTTTTTTTTTTTGATTGTCTTTATAAAAACTATCCCCTTTTATTTTAAATAAGACCCTCTCAATAAGGCCAGTAGTTCATTTACATGTCATTACAGTTACTCTACAGTTCATGGTTACAACCTACCAACAGTAGCCTTGCATAGCCAGACTTTTGATTAGCATAAAATCTGGTTCACTTTGTAGTTTAGGCTGGTCAAAACTGCCCACTTAGACAGGACGAGACTGTCTGACTGACATGTGAAGCAACCAACCGCAGTTTGCCTTGTATAGGGGTGGGTTTATCTGAAAGTAATTTTCAAAAACCTGAATATTCTGTACTGAAAACACTTTCATTACTGTCCATCCAATTACATCCACAGAATTACTGTCCATCCAAACGTAATAAGTACAGATTATTTCCCAGACAGAAGACAAACAATATACAATTCTGCTCATGACTATGTAATATGCTTGCTACTAGGTGCCCCAAAAAATCTCATTAATTATCATTGTTACTCTTATTTCTAAGTCCAGTGATTAGTTCATTCTTACACAGAATCCTTTACACTGAAAAAAAAAAAATCCACCTATTACTTCAACTTAAAAAAATTTCAGTTGCTCCTTTAAGTGAAGTATAATCAATTTCAACTTAATTTATATTAAACTGACTTAAAAATTTGAGTTGAATTTCATATAACTTATATGAAAGGTTGAAATTGCTTAGCTTATTTTGATGAGTTAATGTAAAAACAAGTTGCCATAACTTAGACCATATTATTATTATTACTATCTATCTATCTATCTATCTATCTATCTATCTATCTATATATATATATATATATTTTTTTTTTTTTTTTTTTTTTTTTTTTTTTTTAGTGTAAACATAATTTTGTTTCCTGACAGACTGATAGAAACCTGTGCATCTCAACTGTTAAGTAACATTCTGGAAATCTGATTGGGGCTTGCTGTATTTTGTGTAGTTTTGTCTACAATATAACACATCTACAACCACCAGGAAGCAAACTCTCAAATTTGTTGGCCCATCAGAAGGTTGTTTGTTACATGGCATCAGTATCTGGTGTTGTTGTTGTAAAGCATTCACCGTTCTTATAACCAAGTGCAGAAAGAACTCTCTGACACAAATCACCACTATTTCATTTTTCTCAGTGGTATCATTACTGCAGTGTTGCTTGGCTTACACTGGTCTGTTTAGCAGACAAAGTTGGCTTGTTTGTGGCACATAAGGTTAACAGTGGATTAATCCTGTTGGAAACAGTAGACTTGTGAGCCAGAGCTGACACGGCATGCGTGTGGTAAAGAGGAGCCTGGTAAGTCTTTCTGTTTGGCCAGAGTGTAAACTAACTCCTCAGGATTACATTTTTTCAATCTGAAAGGATACAAAGACTCTACATCTAAGCCATTCCCATTGTTCCTGTCTTAGAACAGGTGCTTTTTCTGAGTATGTGAATGGATGTCTTAAAGGAATTTATCACTCCAGTATGTAACATAATCCTGGTTAAAACCAGGGGTTGGAATCAGTGCAAGGTATAGATTACACCATACACACTCTTACCTGCAGGGGGAGCTAATCAACAGAACCTTTTTAACCTTTTTTAATGTAAAATGCATCTTTTTTGGAAAATAGTAGTAATATTGACCTCCAGAGAAATTAAATTTCAAGAAATTCAAGAATCTAAAAGGGGTAGTTCAGCATCCTCATGTTGTTCCATATCTGTAAAACTTTCTGTCAACTATAGACCTTATGTAGCTCCACCCCTTTTCAGTACTGCACTCATTGTCTTCTGTCTTCTATTTCCACAGTGTGAAGATAAGCTCGTATGAATTTATGAATTAAGCACTCGTTTTAAAATCTTCCTGGGCTACTGACATTGTTATGACGTCCACTTTGAGCATTACAGTGCACACAATAGCTTTCGTTAACTCTACAATAAGTAAATCCACTTCACCAGCGACGGTCTATAAAACAGCTTCAGCTTTAGTCTGTTCCTCAAACAAAGCCATTATTTGCAGTGTTGGGGAAAGTTACTTTTGAAAATAATGCATACAATATTGTACTCTCTAAAAAAAGTAACTAACTGCGTTAGTTACTTTATATGGAAAGTAATTCTTTAGGTTACTGTTGCATTTTCTCATCTGGACTGGGCTTGCTTGTTTGTTTTTAATATAAAAAGTTATATTTTTGGCAAATTTAAAAGCCCTTTCACACCAAAAGTGAAACGAATAAGCCTCAGGCTGAAGGAAATGTGAATTCACATCTGTACAGTAGAGGGCACAGCTCAAAGAAACCTTTCTGCTGTGATGCTGTTCTGGATTGCATGAAGAATAGGATGCACGAGAAGAAAGTTCAACACTCTTCAGCAATTAAAAAGACATGAAACACAAATGATATGTTTATCTTTAGTCATTTTTACTTATTAATATGGTTGAATTGGATCAGCGAAGGTCAGCATCAAAGACATTGGTTAATAAAATTGGATTAAATACATATTTCAATACACAGGATATTTGTGTTATTTAACATTCAATTATTGCAGGTTTGCATCATATTCTGAGTTTGCTTTTCATTGTTTTTATTCATTTTGAGGAACACTGAATCTGATTTTGTGCAAGTGAGATGAGTAAATGCATGTTCACATTTAATCTAGATCTACAGTAACATCATGTTCACAGCGTACACAACGCCTCTGCACTTACTCCAGATTTCTCTCAACATGAGGACAGGAGAGCTGTCAGTCAATAAATGGGAAGACAAAAGTAACTTGCATTACTTTTTTGAAAAAGTATCTTAGATATTTTCTTGCAAATTTAAAAGTAATGCATTACTTTACTAGTATAGTATAGTAATCTGATTGCGTAAATCGTGTTGCTTGTAATGCGTTACCCACAACACTGATCATATAGTGCATGAGTCATGTGCACCACTTTTATGATCATAAAAGTGGTGCTCAACATCCCGAGTGTTCATTTTGAAAAAGCACTTTGGACAGGCTGGGATTGTCTTTTGTCATCCACAGAAAAAAAAAAAAAAAAGTCTCGGTTTGGAATAGCATAAGGATGAGCAAATGATGACACTTTTCGTTTTGGGTTGTTGTTTGGAAAATCAGATGAATGATTCTTTAAACAAAGTCTTTACTAATGGAGCACAGAACTGGTGTAATGGAAGTTACGTATGAGTAAGTGCTTAAAGCTTTATCCAAGTTTCATATAACACCTCGGATTATCCACATGGCCATCCAATAGCTAGAATTTCAAAGATTCCATTAAGTGAATTTTTGGGAAAGATTTAAAGGGTAAAACTCTTTATAGTCTATTCTAGAGCCTGGGCCAGTGTCAGAGACTCGTAAGTGGTTCATTCATCCCTTTGCATTTGGCAGTTCACAGTGGTTGTCGGTGTCCAGGGGGCAATGATGCTGTTCTGCTGGCCTGTTCCCCAGCCTGAACCTGTAAAATGCAGTGTGGAAATTTGCCTTACAGTCATCCTACAAATTAAACGGAGGACCTTTTTTAGCCAGATTGGAAAACAAAACAGGACGTGAGTTTACGTGTCACCAAGGCGTTGCCAGCTGCAGTCAGACCAGTGCATTTGTGGCTTTTTTGCAAGTCTTTCACATTGGGTCAAAGGAAGTGGCCTTGTTGGTTTACCTTTAAATCAAGATATCTTGTACAGAATACCAGATTTGGTTTAAACCAGGAATGCCCAATCCTGCTTCTGGAGATCTACAGAACCTACCTGCAGAGTTCAGTTCCAACCCTGATCAAACACACCTGTCTGTAATTATCAGGTGTTGGAGCTGAACTTTTCAGGAAGGTAGATCTCCAGATACAGGATTGGGCACCTCTGATTTAAATGGTCAAACAATGATTTTTATTATTATTATTATTATTATTATTATTATTATTATTATTATTATTATTATTATTATTATTTATTTTTTTATTATTATTATTATTTATTTATTTATTTATTTATTGTACAGTATAGCAAGATGTTTGTATTTAAATGTGGTCTTGATTGTACAGATTACAAAGGAGATCTAATTTCCCCCAAACAATGACAATAAATGGAGAAATTAGTCTCTGTAATCTTGCTTTGTAAAAGTGTCTTCTCCAGAGATTTCTTCTCTAGATTTGGAAATTTCAGCTGTGATACTGTGCATCAGTCCCATCACTAGGCCTTTCTATACAAGGCAAATATTGCGTGATCAAAACATGAGCAATACTTTCTTCTTTTTTGTTTTTCTTTTTTTTTTTTTCTCTCTCTCTCTCTCTCTGTGTTTCGACACCATGATGCTAGGGTGTTCTGGTGGATTGTTGGGTTTTACTGAGTGGTTGAGTCAGATAAATTTTAAGAAATTCCTAATGCAATTCTTGAAAAATTCATAAGAACATCTTATTTTATTTGTTTTTTTTATTATTATGAGGAAAAATTACTTGCTGAAGACTCACAGATCAAAGAGCTCTTCTCGAGATTTTGCATTAATTTGGCTGTCTTTTTAGAGTAAATGCACAGTATTTCTGTGTGTGTGTGTGTGTGTGTGTGTGTGTGTGTGTGTGTGTGTGTCTGTGTGTGTGTGTGTGTGTGCTGCTAGTGAACATGTCCTGTGTATGAGCACTCTTTAGTTTGGGGACCAAATCTCACTATTAACTATGATTATTTTTCTCTATAAACTCGTAATTTGCTGCTTATTAATAGGTAGTAAGGTCGTTGTTAAGTTTTGGTATGTTGTAGGATTAAAGGATCTAAAATATGGTCATGCAGAATAAGGCTTTAATATGTGCTTTATAAGTACTAATAAAAAGCCAATATGCTAGTAATATGCATGCTAATAAGCAACTAATTAATAGTGAGAATCTGTCCATAAACTAAAGTGTTACCACAGTCTCATATTTGCTGCATGATGCCAAAAATGATTAATCGTAAATAAGTAAAAAAGTCTCTATTTGAGTCTCAAATTTATGTGACTTGAACAAACCTCTAACCTAAGTATAAGCAGTAGTCAATATTCATGTATTGTTAGCCATCTGTCTTAAAGTGTTTGGTTACCAATGTAACCAACTGGTTCTTCATGCTGGAAAAATGGTTTTCCGGCAGCTCTTTTTTATGGTCATTCAAATGTATAATTCCATTGTGGAAATGGATCTGAAGGTTTCGTTTTATGTCTTGACCTTTGCTAGATCCCAGAAAACCAACATTTGTTCTGGAGCACTGTGTCGTTTTTCTTCTTGAGTGCTTTTCCAGTGTCTTGTAGTTTGTTTTTTAGCTCAGATTTTTCACCTGGTCATTTTTAGACTGGTTGTCAGAAGTGTTCAGACAGATATATGGGGATGAAATTAAAAGTTTGGCATTTAGTTTCTGAGAGGTACAGACACTGCTGGGATTATGTAACTCAACCAGACAAATAGGTCAACCAGTATCATGTTGTCTGATGGGTAGACAATGCTTAAGTCCGCATTCATAAATCAGAGACAGACAAAGAGGAAGGAAAAAGTGGAACAAACAATATATAGCAACACACATTAACACCTTATAGTCACTGCATAACAATACTCTGGTAACTACCAAGAATACAACCGTATAACAATGCTCTGAAAGCCACTTGTATCACTTTAGAAACCTCATATCAATGCTCTCTCCAATTCTCCATTTCTTCAGTGCTCTTGGATGCACTACTGGGTTGGTTAAATATGTGAGTCACTCTCAATCTATAACACTCCATTTATTTTATAGCTATTTCTGTCTAATCCCTGCATGTCAGTTGTTTTAAAAGTTGTCCATTAGTTGATGTCAGCTGGCTTAGGAGTCTTCTTGGAGGCCTTCTTGTCTGTGTGTGAGTTTGAGAGAAAGATGTACAGATTAGAAGGACCGAAAAGCAAGAAAGCTGCCAAGACCAGCAGTGACTTGTCATTTCCCAGGGCTAATCAGTTTCACAGGGAAAACAGAATCATTTCTCCAGTGAAGAGTTACATCTCAGTTCTCACCTGTGTCCAGTCTGGTAGAGGTGTGTGTGTTTGTTTCCGAGAACTCTGAGGTTGTGTGAAGAGGCTTACTAAGATTACAGTACTGCACTGCATGAACCTCAGAAAGAAAGGATGCCATTTCCTTTTATTGTAGTTGGTCTGTCAAAGTTAGTATTTCACACCAATTCCTGTTCTTTTTGAATGTTTACACTTGTAGTGCCTTAAAAGGTCAAACTGTTTGTTTGTGCATTGTGGATGTCCAGTTTTGATGTGGCAAAACATTTCAAATGAGTTGTGACCAGGGTCACATTGATCCCCACAGTTTCTGTTGTAAGCCTCATTCACAAAGTTGCAAGCTCATCATTCACAATTCACAAAAACACCCCTTACATGTTTGACTTTTATGTATTTCGACTAAATTGATTATGCTTTTTCAGCAATCAGGTAGTGAGAGTGTATTACCTAGCTCTGTTTTACACATTTTACCATTTTTAAATACATTCCACAAGATTTCAAAGATTCGAATTTCAAATTCAAATTCTGTATGCAATGGAATCATACTGAAATATGCCACAATCAGCTTTGACTTAGTTACTTAATGAAACATCGATCAGTTATATTGATGATATTGGGTAGTGACATCATCCTTTAGGAAATGACATCAGTTTTGGTGGAAAAACAACAGCCCGAGACACACTGCACGGTTTTCGGCTGTCCCAGATGAAAGATTGGCATCGTGAAACAATCGTGGCGATTTCTGTGATCGTGGCTCCTAATTGGTGGTCCTATGTCGTATAGTAAGAGAGGTTCAAAGATGGACATTGTCACGGTCTTGGGACCAAAGATAGCCTACGATAATTTTCTGACAGTGTCAGAAATTCAGCATTATCATCGCACAGTGTGTTTGCTGCTATGACCCACGTTTACTGACCAGCCAATAAAAATGCGACATGAAATCAACGTGACATGGCACTAAAACATAAAACTGCTTACCTCATTACGGTAAAATAATCCATGTGACATCATGGGTTCAACCGTAATTTTACGAAGCTACGAGAATACCTTTTGTAAATTGTAGCTTCGTAAAATTACGGTTGAACCCCTGATGTCACATGGATTATTTTACCGATCTCCTTGCTACATTTCTGGACGTTGATCGTGTTAATTCCATTGCTGCCTATGGGAGGGTCAGAGAGTTGTCAGAATGCATCAAAAATATCTTAATTTGTGTTCCGAAGATGAACGAAGCTTTTACGGGTTTGGAACGACATGGGAGTAAGTGATTAATGACAAAATTTTAATTTTGGGGTGGATTAACCCTTTAAGAATTCCATCCCCTTTGATTAAGTTATAGGAATCTGCGTCAAATTTGTAAAAAATTAAGGTTCCTTGCATATCATGCTTAATACTGTCTGTTTCTGTCTGCTTCACCTGTAGGTGGTGCGTGCTCGTCTGGAGGAGCGAGGCGTAGCGGTGCGCGATGTGAAGCTGAACGGTTCAGCAGCCAGTTATGTGCTTCACCAGGACACTGGCCTGGGCTACAAAGACCTGGACCTGATCTTCGGCCTGAGTCTGACTGATGACAGGACCTTCCGTCTGGTGAAGGACGTGGTCCTGGACAGCCTCCTGGAGTTCCTGCCCACCGGCGTGAGCTGGGACCGCATCACCGCCCTGACCCTGAAGGAAGCGTACGTGCAGAAGCTGGTGAAGGTTTGCAACGACACGGACCGCTGGAGCCTCATCTCACTTTCCAACAACACTGGCAAAAATGTGGAGCTGAAGTTCGTGGACTCCCTGCGGCGGCAGTTTGAGTTCAGCGTGGACTCTTTTCAGATCGACTTGGACTCGCTGCTGCTTTTCGACCGCTGCTCCGAGACTCCCATGTCCGCGAGTTTCCATCCCACTGTGCTCGGAGAGAGCATGTATGGAGACTTTGAAGAAGCGCTGGGACACTTACATGCCAAAATCATCGCTACGCATAGTCCGGAAGAGATCCGTGGAGGCGGGCTCTTGAAGTACTGCCACCTGCTGGTAAGAGGTTTCCGCCCAGCGTCCGAAGCACAGATGAAGATGCTTCAGCGCTACATGTGCTCACGCTTCTTCATCGACTTCCCTGACATCAATGAGCAGCAGAGGAAGCTGGAGGCGTACCTGCAGAACCACTTTAACGGCATGGAGCACAAGCGTTACGATTGCCTTGTGACTCTCCATCGCGTGGTAGATGAAAGCACCGTGTGTCTCATGGGCCATGAGCGGAGGCAGACGCTCACGCTCATCTCCTCTCTGGCACTTCGTGTGCTGGCCGAACAGAACGCCATTCCTGCACTGTCTAACGTTACGTGTTACTACCAACCGGCGCCCTATGTCAGAGACGTCAACTTCAGCAACTACTATGTAGCACATGTGCATTCACCGATTTCCACCTGTAACAACTCCTATCAGACATGGCTGCCTTGTAGCTGAGCCATAAAGGGACAAAAACACTGCTGGGGAATATTTGCAGCTTTCAGATGATGCTTGTTTAAAACCCTCGGACTTTCCGGGCGGAATCTCATTAAAACATGTTGATGTCACAATTCAGAGAAAAAAGAATATATATTTTGCGCAAAGAAATGAACATTTCTCAGTTGTGATTCTCATTGTATTCTCATATATTTTACGAGAATTAAAGTGAAAATTTATTTAAATCTGCAAAAAATGTAGACTGTACTATAAATACTACACATTTTAGAACATGGAAAATGTATTAAATTTTCCTTAAAAATGTTACAATGACAAAAAGTCGTACAAATAGGTTTAATTTTCTTTATGCAAAATATAGTTTATGTTTTTTCCTTGTGATCTGGGCTGAAATATGATCCAGACATGTTTTTTGTAAGGTGTCATGAGATTCACCATCCAATTTTACCATTTTTTTCTTTTGTGCAAAATTGGATAGAGACCAAATGTGGGGTATTGTGTCTTTATGTGGATGCCACCAAACCACCCCATTTTCAATGAACTCTACTATACTGGAAGACTCAAAATGATTCAGATTGCTCTCAAAAACTTTTTTGAGGATTTTGTGCAGTGCAGATGAAACGATAACAATGAACACTGGGAGGAAGGTGGGAAAATGTCTAAAGCACTTCTCTACTCTATGTATGTGTAACCCATTCATGTTTTATAAGTGAAACATTTTTAAGTTATGAAACAGCTTTTGTTGAAGTTATGAAAAAAAGGAAACAAAATCAAGAAAACAGTAAAGCTGGTTTGCTACTTTCCTTATTTGAAAAACTGAGGACCAAAGACTTTAGATGTAGCAGTTTAAGTGGGATGTTACTTCTGTGACTTCAAGTGCCTGAAACCAACTACAAACTAACATGTATGTAAATTAAAAAAAAAAAAAAAAAAAAAAAATGTTCTCCAGGCTTCTGTATAGTACAGTATTTTTATTTTCAGTGTCAGAGCGCTTCTTTTCCCAATCATTAAAAAAAGAAATATAGCCAAATTAGTTCCTAGTCTTTTTGCCTGTATTTGTAGAAATTCATGTGCACACAAGCACATGTATCACAAAAAGAGTATAGGAAAATAATCTTATTCATGGAGTGTTACAAAATAAACATAACATGAATGTTCCTAAAATAGGCTAATTTTATGGTGGACACTATTTTTCTCTTTGTGTTTGGACACTTAAGTGCTAATTTAGTTCCCTTGCATTAGATAACAAGATATCAAAAAATGCCATTTTTTAAAACGTTTTAAGATGCATTATGACACTAATTAAATAGTTCATTGCTAATGTGATGAACCTATGGTTGCCCCATAGTACACCTATGTGAATTTGCAGAGAACTTCCTTCACACATCCACTAAAAATCTCTAGTTGATTGAAAGACATTGCAAAAAATTACCTGGACGCCAAATGATTAAAAGTAATTTCAAAAATGGCTCAGAAAAGTAAGATATAGCAGCATTTGAGCACAGATGCCTTGTTATTTTATCTAATAAAGTGACGTTCAGACATTTTAATGTCTAAATACTTTTTGGGGCCACTGTACTGTAGATCTGTGGGAGGTGGAGGGTTTATATTTCTCATAGGGCAGGCTGTGCTTGTGTTGGCCGTGTTGTGCTCATTGTTGCTGAGGACACAGCTGATGAACAGCTGTTAGGAGAGCAGTGAATGTGCTTGCTGAATATGCAGTTTAGAAACAGCCGCTCCACATGTTGTTGTACTCTGTGTATATGCTACAGGCCATCATTCAAGCACTGGTGTCATTGTACCTAATGTACCTTTGACTAATAATATCATTCGGTGTGACAAACAGGAAGCTGTGCCGTGGGCTGTTCTTAAACTGAGATATCAGGTGTGTACAGCACATGTGTTCAGCTCAGAATGGATATTTACTGCTTTTAACCATTGTGAAAAGGAAGTGCAATGAATGTGCACTTGTAGTGTACTTCAAATCTTAAAAGGATATTAAATAAATAAATAAATAAATAAATAAAAGATTAATTAAATAAATGGCCCTTTAAGTGTGCTTAAGGAGAGTTCATGTTAATGTTTCTTAAAGGGATAGTTCACCCTCCATAGAAAGCAGGGGACTACCATGTTAAAGGCCCAGAAAGGTAGTAAGGACTTTGTTAAAATAGTCCATGTGACATCAGTGGTTTAACCTTAATTTTATGAAGCTACAAGAATACTTTTTGTGTGCAAAGAAAACAAAAATAACAACTTAATTCAACAATTTATTTTCTGATCAGTCTTCAAAACGCATACCGGTGTCCGAATCAAGTGTCCGATTAAGTGTCTGAAAACATCACAATCAGTTTTCAGTTCTTTTAAAGTATATTATTTCTGTAATAAGTACAAGTTTTGCATACTTTTTCACAAGAGGTTTGTTTCATAAACACTGCATTAACATTCTGCTTCTTCCTTTTCAACTTAAATTAATTCAGTTCAAACCACTTATGCTGTTTTTTTTTTGTTTTTTTTTTGTCTTTACAAACTTAAATACTAATTTAGCCATTTAAGATTAACATTCGAATATCTCTCTTTGATTACATGGATGAAATCTAACTATAGTAACAAATGATTAATGGTAATTTGTAATGTCTGCATATAGGATTTTTTTTTTTTTTTTCTAAAGTCATGCCATGTCATAATTGTCAAATTAATTGAAGATGAACATGATATGTTGAGGTACTAATGGTCCAACTTTGTTGACACCAAAATACATATTATATTAATCACAAAAGTGTTTAAAAAAAAAAAAAAAAAAAAAAAAAAAGAAAAGAAACAAAGTGCACCTAATGCTAGCTAAAATACAATTTCATATCAAACTAAATTATGTATAGAGGTTACTACCTGACTTTTGAAGCCATTTTGGCTGTTTTTACGTGACATCACGAGAGAGAAAGTCAAAGCTGTCATAAAATCCAGAATTTCCAACTAGATTATAAATTGAAAGACGCAAATAGGCTTTTTTTTCTATTTGAGAACTCTTAATTACTGTAATTCTGAAATGATGCACACTGCACAGAAACCACCTTTATTTATTCATCTGTACTGCTCAGTTAGGGTTAACAACTTTTCAAACTCATTTTATTGAAAACTATTGTTTTGTTGCCTTGCACTGGTGTTTGCTTCAGGAAATCCAATCTAATTAGTTGTGTATCTGAAATCATCTCACCCTCAGTAATACAGACAAAAAAAAATCTGTCGGGAACTCTGGCCTAGTTTCATCCATTACAGAAGTTGTGAATGTCACATAAAAATAAATAAAGAGAAAGACAGACTGGTGTACTAGACAGAAAATATCTTATTTCTTAAACAAGTTAATGATTTCTGGGCAGCAAAGGTCGTGTCTTCTTGACTCACTGTAATAGCACAGCATGAGTTATAGAATATGAAATTGCAATTAATATAGGAACAGTAAAAACCACTTGGTGAAAAAACGATGGCTAGCGGGGCGCCTCGACCATTCGAGTGTGACAGATCGTTCCCTGTGATATTAATTTAAGACTCTTATGGGAGCATGAATACAGCTTGCTGTCAGTTTGATGTCCGATTCAGACAGCCGTGCATGTGTACCATGAAGCATGGTCTGCTGTGATAAATGCTTGATAACTGATTCTCCAATGATCGGATTGAAGCTTATTTTGATTACTCAGTCCAAATATTTCTGTTCAGAACTGTTCATAAGCAATGGAATCGTGATGTAAATTATGAAACTGACTGTTTGTGGAAACAAAACGTGCCCTCAAGGGAACCAGGCTGAGATGGAGGACCATATGTTTTGCAGTTCAGAATATTGTTTACATGCTCACTGCTGTTTTCTGCAAGTGGTGTAAATGACAATTGACAAAGTATGAGTTGCACAGAGGCATCTGGTTAATATCTGTGTCTGAGGTTAAAAAAATCACACAACTTTTGCCATCAGAATTAGCCCTTTGTCTTTTCTGTTCATCTGTGTTTCTCTTTTCATCTTCGTCTTTCTCTGTCTAGTACTGAAGCTAATTGGGTCAGAACATGATTCATAGTTTCAGATCTGACAAGCAATTATGGGAAACCCTCCCAGAGTGACAGTGATGTTAAAAAGATCAGCATATGCTGTGTTTTGGATGCTGTTTTGGCATTGTTATTCTGTTCCACCAACCAGACCAGCATAAACCAGAACTACTGTAGTCAAAACTGGTCTCTCTCCAGTAAGGAAGTCCATATGCTTTCTTAGCTAGAGATGCATTAGCTCCATTTTGTGTTTCTGTCTCCATTTATTTCTCCTTTCCTTTTTTCCCCAAGTTTTTTTTTTTTTCCCCTCTCCTCACATTACCATTGAATGACAGAACAGGGCTTTTCTCTAAACTTTTGTTTAAAGAAACCTCTTCTAACTATCATATTGTTTAAAGTTAATTAAGTACTGAGTAATATTAATTAACTACTGTACTTACTATATGGTTAGGGTTAGGATTATGGTTTGGTCAAGGGTTACTTGCATGTAATTATACATAATTTATTGTTAATTATAATAGTAATTACATGTAATATGTGTAACAAGTATACCTTAAAATAAAGTTTTAACAAGATTTATTTATATATATATATATATATATATATATATATATATATATATATATATATATATTATAAAGCCCATTATAATAAATATGTTTTTTCTTTAGACATAAGCCAAAATATTACTAATATAGGTCAATATTTTAGTTTCTTGGCTTTTTACAACTTCATTTCACCATAAACCCAAGCTAGCTATAATAGCAAAGTAGATTTTTCTCTTATGACAAATTAAAAACATTTTGTTAATCAGTTATTAATTTAGTTATTTGCATACTAAATAAAGACAAATACCTTAGTATTTATTCTTTTTTGTTTTTTTAAAAAATAGGCATCATATTTGATGTACTAAAAAACAAACAAACAACCAAAAAAAAAAAAAATGGGTGTCAAGCAAAAATACTATTTAAACAAATTTTAAACAAAACAGTTTTTTATGGGGGAGTGTTATTATATATATACATATATATATATATATATATATATATATATATATATATATATATATATTTTTTTTTTTTTTTTAAAAGCTTGACTTACAGACATTGATTATAAGTATACAAACAATTTATTTTATGTTTATTGCAATTTAGATTTAAATATACACTACAAGTAGTTTGTCTATTTAGAAAATGAATGGGATTTTTACCCTACTGTAAAACTCTGTTGCAGTTTCCCATAAATGAATGAATGAATGAATGAATGAATTAATTAATTAATTAATTAATTAATTAATTAATGAACACTAAATACAGATTCACAGACTAAGAAAAATATGTATGTATAATAAAGCTATATTTTAATAATCTTTCCAATAAGATACAAAATACACACAAAATCCAATAAGATGTTTTCATACGTTAATATTTTCATTAGTTTTGAGGGGAATGAAATGGTCACCTTCTCTCTGTTTGTAAATATGGGTTGGTGGGTGCAGGGCAAACATTCAGTATCAGCCCATTGCTGATGATTTCCAGAAGAGAGGTGAATGTCACATGACTGAGCTCTTTATACCAGCAAACCACAATTACATAATTCTGTTGCGTAAGACTCCGGAATCGAGGGGCTACAGAATGGCTG
The DNA here is from genome assembly GCA_039654775.1 of Spinibarbus caldwelli. Taxonomy (NCBI): domain Eukaryota; kingdom Metazoa; phylum Chordata; class Actinopteri; order Cypriniformes; family Cyprinidae; genus Spinibarbus; species Spinibarbus caldwelli. Next base: position 28,791,399 of record CM077245.1, on the reverse strand, counting down.
GGACTGAAAGCTTGGTCAGAAAGTTGGCCTGTTGTGTATTCCAGACATCGGTCAATCAATCACACATTTGCACCTTAAAGCTGGCTGTCATCAGAATGTCTGCTCCAATAAGGCCTTGTGGGTTTGTGACAATAAAACTGAATGGGATCCAGATTTGCAGGTGATCAGCATGCCAACAAATCTTTCTTTAGTGCCATATGTTGTCGTACAGTCACAGGAACCTAAAGCACTAATATCCCTGTCCTTCCTTTATGAACTCCAGCATACAATGCAGCAATAATGACCCAAATGTTCATCAAATGTTCATTTACTGACATTAAACACAATGAAGCTGTGTACAGGTTTTGGTTTAGCTGTATTTGACACTGTTGAATGAGAACTCAAAATAAGTGAATTTAATTTAACTGCCCTTGTGTAAAGAAGTACACTTTAGCATACTTTTTAAAAAGGGTACTTATTACAGAAATAAAGATAATTCAGTACTTAAGTGAAAACTGAATGTTTTTGCATTAATTACATGTGAATTGCTCATTTTAAAAACATTTAAATTTAGTTTAAAATTATATTAAATGTAGTTAGCTGAACTTTAAAGAGTTTTTTAACCTCCTTATGTAGGACTTCACTACATCTTTAAATGGGATTTCATAATTACTTTTATTGTATTTGAAATATGGTTAATATACTTTAATGTAATTTCTATTAAAATTGAATGTCATGTATTCAAATATAAATACATTTTTTTTTACTGATGAAGTTGGAATTTAGTAAATATTTTATTAAAATATATTAATTTTAATTACTTTTAATATTGAATAATGCACTACAGTTAAAATGGTAATCAAATGTTTCATATGTGCTTTAGTATGTTAATCATCACATCAAAATAAATACAACAAAAGTTTATTAAAACATAATGATTTAAAATTTACTTCTAATTTGAAATGATTAAAAAGTAAAACTAATTTGAAATTATTACAATACTTACGTGTGTTAAGAAACACAGTCATGAAAATGTCTTTAAGTACACTTCGGTGGCCTTTTATTTCATTAATATGTTATGTACAAGTACAGTTTTATATGTTTTAGATTTGAAGTACACTACAAGTGCACTGTCAGTCATGTCTGTCCTGTGTGTCATGTGTTTCCCTCCTTGCCCATATTTGGTTCTTCCTGTTCCTGTCCTCGTCAAGTTTGATTGTTTATGATTTCTTTCAGGTGTGCATGTTTAATTATCATGTGTATTTAGTCCCTGCCTGTTCTGTTAATTTTCGTCTGGTCTACTCGTTACGCCTGGTGTTCCTGTGTGTCAGTCTTGCCTTGTCTGGATTTTATTAAAGACTGTATATTTTGAGTTTACCTTCGTCTCCTCGCTTCCCTCGTGTGTGTGTGTGTGTGTGTGTGTGTGCGTGTGCGTGTGCACCGTGACATGCACGTTCAATACAATTAAACACACTTCTTTTTCACAAGAGTAAATTATGAAACTATCTTCTGTAAAACTGCTTTATAGTCTAAATTAAAATTGTAATTACAACCAAATGTATTGTTTCCTAATTGAAGAACATTGCAGTATTGACTGATTATTTTTCCTGTTTATTACAGTAAAGCTGCTTTGAAACAATCTGTGTTGAATAAAGCACTATATAAATAAACATGACTTGACTTAGCAATGAATTACTGGATATTGAGACACTGTAACTTTAAATGAACACCTTCACACATTCACTGATCTACAGGGTGTGTATGTGACCATTATTACTCAAACGCCCATTATGTAATAACATAATGACACATAATTACCTTGATTAAATAATGAGAGATTTATTATTTTTTGCGGGAGGGACAAAGAATCATTTAGGTGAACTTGGTTGAAGATATTTAACAAATATTGCCATTTCCCCCACAAATTATTTTGAGCTCAAACAATAATGTGCTAGATGGAAGAAAGCTAAAGGAAAGTAGCAGAAATGGTTCTTAGGATTGACTGGATAATGTGAGTCATGGCTGATCCTGACACACGAGTCTCTCAGTCCTTCAGTTTCTGCTCAGGGTCCCCTTTAAGATTAGGCCTTATTAATATTCAGAAGGCATTGGCTGCATATGGGGCCCAAGAGAGACGCACAGAATGAGCTTTCATAGAGGCCGTGTTTAGATAGCGGCACACAGGATGCAGGGAAGACAGGGGTCCCCCGTCCTTCAGACGTACACGGTTTCACATATGCTGTGAAGCGCTCAGGAAATTCAAGTGAGACTGAGCAGACTCATGTGTGACGTGCTGTGCTTTTCTGCCTGTCTGAATGATTTTCTCTATACACTTTTTTTCTGTAATGAGTTTTGTATTTCAAATTTGATTTGAATTGTGTCTGTTTTTCATTTCATTTTTTCGCACATTTTATTGGTTAGAATGCACAAAAATGCTCTATTTAATAATGTAAAGTATGTTTTGATTGTCTGTGTTGTTGTAACTCCATATAAGCATGAAATCACTTGGTTCGATCGTCATGCTTCTGAACTGCTCGTGTTCAAGTGGAAACAAAATGTCAAACATGTGAGTGAAATGTATATATAAATCCACACTCATACAGCCTATCTCAACCTACTGAATACTGAAAGGCTCATAATTGTGGTCTAATAAATGGTACAATGGTACAAAACATGGCTGTTTTGTCAAGCAGGGAAAGAAGAAAATTCAGTTTATATCACTAATATCACTTATAATGCAATACACAACCTATAGTATGAAGATATATCAATGTCATGCTAAAAAAATCCGAAGTCAAAAAATTGATATTCCAACTGATATAAAAATGTATATAAAAAATTGATATACCAATATTGTGCCTGTATAGGAAGTACACAGAAACATCACTGTTCAGGTTTGACCGCCTCTTCATTGACAAATAGATGCATTTATTTGTTACTTATCTGGAAAGCAGATTTTTCTTTCAGTTATTTATTTTTTAACTTTTTGAATAAAAAGGCCATATTTTAAAAGGGCATGATGATTATGCCTGCTTTGAAATCACTGCTGACCTTTACTTCAATAGCCAGTCTTAAAGGGATATTCACCCAAAATATTTTACTTACGCTTGTGCTGTTTCAAACCTCCTTCTGTCACGGATCAGCCAGGCTCATTCACCTCCCAATCACAACGCACTCCATCACCTGAGTATTAATTGCATGCACCTGCACATCATCAGCACCCTCATCAGCCAGCATACAAAAGCATACACCTCACACCAGTTCAATGTCTGATCTTGTTTCATTCGAAGTGGACTGATGCTACTACAGCTAGTTACCTGTTTACTTACCTTGATATCCTACTTATCTTCTGTCTCATCTCCAGTGTGTTCCTTCCAGCCCTACTCAATCGTCTGTGTTTTCTAGAATCTCCACGAATGTGTTTCCATCGTCCAGGATTGTGAGGTGTGTGCTCCGTTCCCCGTATCCACGAGTTCCTGTGAGCGCAAGAGAACTTCCATTATCACCATCATACTACTGTGCCTGTTCTTTGAACTTTTTACTCCCTTCCATCAGCTACCCGCTGACTCCACCGATTTCAATAAAACTCACCTGTTGTATTCTAACCATCTGTCTGAGTCTGCTTCCCTAATAGAAGATCGGACCAAAACCGAAGGATACGGCAGGATGAGTCAGCCCGATCCATTCCAGGAACTCGTGGACAATCTTCGAGCTCTCCTCACCCCCACAACAGCTCCGGTACCTCCCATCAAAAATACCACCTCTTCTTCACTGTCAGTGATTGCCAGTTCCATGGCCAAACTGGCGCCCTTCACTGGTGTGGCGGAGGAGTGCAACGGATTTCTCCTGCAATGCTCGTTAGCTCTGGAAATGCAGCCGCATCTTTACACACAGACAGAGCCAAGATAGCCTTCATCATTTCCCTGCTGACAGGACGAGCGCTCCAGTGGGCCGAGACCATCTGGACCCAATCCGGTACTGTGATCCAATCTGTTAACACTTTTGAGCATTTCAGAAGTTTTTGGCCGGCCGGCTGGTGATTCATCCATTGGAGAGCAACTGTATCATCTCCGTCAAGGATCTGTCAATAACTGATTATGCTCTCAAATTCAGAACCCTTGCAGCGGCCAGTGGCTGGAATGAGCACTCGCTCCTCACCACCTATCGGCAGGGATTGGAGCCAAGAGTGAGGCTGCAGCTCTCGGCATATGACGATTCCTACGGTTTGGAGAGAGTCATCCAACTCTCCATCAGGTGTGCTAACCGTATGAAATCTTGTTTTACAGAATCCCAAAATTCTACTAGCTCTTCACGCCTTCGCCACCCAGCGACACTCAGCACTCCAGAACCAGGCCACGAACCCATGCAAATTGACCTAACCCACCTTTCTTCCACCGAGCGGCAGAGGCGGTTGACCCAAGGCCTGTGTTTCTACTGTGGTGCTAGCGGGCATGTAATCTCCACATGCCCAATCCGTCCTCCTCAACCTATGGTGAGTGTGACCGTGAACCTTTCGTCAGGATACCACCCCCAGTCGAACAGGCAGACTGAGAGGAAGATTCAGGAAGTTGGGCGCTTCCTCTGAACCTTCTGCCATGGCCACCAGAACTCTTGGAACCAGTTTCTAGGCTGGGCCGAGTATGCGCAGAACTCCCTTCGCCAGCCCTCCACTGGACTCACTCCCTTCCAGTGGGAGGGAGTGAGTCCAGTACTCTGTTACCAGCCTCTATTCCCCTGGTCCGGAGAACCATCCGCTGTCCCATCCATCGACTACTGGTTCCGAGAGAGTCTGGGACGCCACTCACCATCAACTACAGTGTGCAGGCGCAAAATGACAGCAGACCTTCGAAGATCTGAAACTCCTACTTCCCAACCTGGACCGACCGTCTGGCTGTCAACAAGGGACATCAGAATGCGCCTGCCCTGCAGGAAGTTAAGTCCCAGATACATTGGCCCCTTCATAATCACCAAACCGATCAACCTGGCCACTTACCAGTTGCAACTTGCAACTCCTCCGTACACAATTCATCCTTCCATGTATCCTTACTCGAGCCTTACCACTCTCCTGTTTCTCCCTCAACCGAGCCTGGCCCGACAGAGGAACCCCCTCTTCCTTTTGATTCTGGAAGACGGCGCTATCTACAAAGTCAATGAGCTCTTGGACTCCTGGCGCCGTGGTGGTTCGCTGGAATATCTAGTGGACTGGGAAGGATATGGCCTGGAAGAACGGTCTTGGGTTCACAGAAACGACATCCTGGATCCCACACTTCTTGAGGAGTTCTATTCAACCTGTTCTGACCGACCTGCACCCCGAGGAAGAGGTAAACCACCATGACATCGGGGTCCTCGCCCCTCAGGAGTGGGCTGTGGAGGAGGGGGTACTGTCACGGATCAGCCAGGCTCATTCACCTCCCAATCACAACGCACTCCATCACCAGAGTATTAATTGCACGCACCTGCACCCTCATCAGCCAGCATACAAAAGCACACCTAACACCAGTTCAAAGTCCGATCTCGTTTCATTCTAAGTGGACTGCTGCTACTACAGCTAGTTACCCGTTTACTTATCTTGATATCCTACTTATCTTCTGTCTCATCTCCAGCGTGTTCCTTCCAGCCCTACTCCATCTCGTGGGGGTGGTTCCCCGTATCCATGAGTTCCTGTGAGAGCAAGAGAATTTCCTTTATCACCCTCCTGATACTACTGTACCTGTTCTTTGAACTTATTACTCCCCTCCATCAGCTACCTGCTGACTCCACCGATTTCAATAAAACTCACCTGTTGTATTCAAACCATCTGTCTGAGCCTGCTTCCCTAACACCTTCTGCAGAACATGAAATAAGATGCCTTAAATTGTTGGCAAGCAAACCGTTTTGGTTACTGTATGTCCAGAAAACGGACATTTCTGCTTTTGAAAACCTACAGTAAATGCATATTTGTAGTTAATTTCAAATAAATTAATCTATACTACTGTAAATGCTGTTAGATGAACTTTTTTAAATTGACCTTTCGCACAACGGTTAAGCTGATGCTGCCTATCCATTTGTGAATAAACATGCTCGACTCTGACTGGGGGGAGGGGCAAATACACTGTGACCTGATCAATCGCAATGCTTTATATGCGTGCATATATTTTATATTTTCTCTCTCTCTCTGTATATATTGTATCATTAACTGTTCATTTTCTATGCATCTGCATTTAATCAATTATTTTTTTATATATATATATATATATACACACACACACAAAACATGAAAAATATTTGAAAGGTCTAGTCATTTTATTAATCACTTGGTGCCCCCGGGCACTCGCCCAATCTCGTCTATGGATAATCCGGCCCTGCTTTACAGATGTTAATTCTGAAATGCACATGCGTAGTAGTAGTAAACTTGCAATTTAAAGCATATTATTCATTTAAATCTTCATCTACAAACATTTGACTATCTTTAATTCCACTATATGCATTTTAAGTTAAATTGTAAGAAACATAGTCATGAAAGTATGTCTCTTTAAGTACACTTAAATGGCCTTTTATTTAATATATTATCTTAAAAGTATACTAAACGTGCACATTCAATACAATTAAGCACACCTTTGTCACACGAGTTGCTAATAAATCACAAAAAAACTCTCAATCAGAATCAAAAGGCATATAGTAATGTTTCAAGTTTTGATCATGTCGATCATTTAGAGACCTTAGAAATTTACATATCAAATATGATACCGTAGGATTTACAGGGTTAAGTACTGAAGCCTATATGTAGATTTACTATGGTAAACATAGTTATCACTGTAGTGACAGACAGCTAGATTTAAGACAAACTCATCACCAAACAGCACATAAAATCAAATTTTTGGAGCTGTGTTTGGTCTCTTTACATTTCGTTCAGACAATCTCTTCCCATTAAATTTGGTGCTTCATGGCCAGAATAAGCTCCAAAGTGAACCAGACTTTAGACGCAAGTCAGAGGTACTGAGGTCAAACGTTTAAACAGGAGCACTTGGACTTCCTTACATTTTCCCTCTCGGTTAACGCCAACAAGCTAAACGTCAACAAACACCTGTGAACTTTGACCTTAAAAAGAGAAATCGTAATGACAGGCATAGTGTTCATCAAAGTAGGCTATGTTTAAAGAAGGTAACAAGGTGCTAGCAACCCATAGTATTTTTATTTTTTTTTTTTTAACTTGACTTGAGGTTTGGTGTTGTTTAGTCTGTGTTTGTTACTTTGTTTTATTTGTTTTCCTTTGTTACCCTGGAAACCACTTCAAGTGTTTTAAAGTGGGATGAGGGGTGAGCATTGAAACAGTTTGGTTCTTGTTGCCATGGGAACAAAGATGCCCTCTTCTACACACACAAACACACACGCACACACACACACACACATACATCTGGGAATTCCTCTGCATGTCATTGCCAGAGAATGAATGTTTTTCACCATTAAACACACACACACAGGCATGTGCTGTCCTCTATTCAGGCACAGTCACACTGACTGCAAAAAGTGACAATGCATTAAATAACAGTTGATATGCTGTGGTTGGAGTCGCCCACCCAAGTGGCTGCAGAAACTGAGTGTCGACACCAGTTCCTCCCTATTGTAGAGGGCTGTGTTTCCTGAAACCTTCTTAACACTACGTCATTCTTAAGTTATACCTTAAGCTGTCCCTTAATGTTAATATGTGTTTCCCAAAAATGTTCTTAGTTAAGTATACCTTCTGTTAGTCACAGTTTCATAAGGTTGATCTGGACCATTCTTAGCTATAGCTATATCTTAGCACTAGGTGCATTTCCGTTACAGATTTGCGCAAAAATTTTGTGATACTTTATAAATGTCTATAAAAAAAAAAAAAAACTCTTGCGAAATGGCTGTGTTTCCATTAACCGATGTTATGTGACTGAAACGCAATTTTTTGTGATGATAAGTCATGTGACGGATGTTGGTAGGTTTACGTATATCGTATTCACTGCACTAGCCATTATTTTTAATCGAAGGAGACATAATGCACCGCAAATGTGTGCAGTGTAAATAAGGGGTTATCCAAGCATTAATGGCAAGGAAAGCCCCTTATACTTGAGAGTGACCATGTATAAGGTGTTTCTTGGAGGTTATTAAAGCAATAAGCCCCAAGAAGCCGTGGTTTACAGTGAATTTATAACAGCTAAGTGGCGTTGTTAGGCACGACGCAAAGTGGAGTGCCTAAAACCCCCTTAGCTGTTAGAAATTCACTGTAAACCACAGCTTCACGAGGCTTATTGCTTTTATAAAACGGTTATTCCATACACCGTGTGCCGAATTATTAGGCAAGTTGATATTCTGGTCATATTTATTTCCAAGAACATTTTACCAGTTCCAAACCACACCAATCTTAATAGCTACTATTGACTTTGTATTTAATCATTCATAAGTGATATATAATTGTCCATGAAGGCTGGAAGTCAAAAACTCCTTATATTCAGGTGTGTCGAATTATTAGGCAGGTTTTCTTTTACAGATAAAATGAGCCAAAAAAAAAGAGATTTTACTCAGACTAAAAGTCAAAAGTTATTAAAAGCCCATGAGAAGGATGCAACACTAATGCAATAATAGAATTTGCAAAGTTAGGGCATGACCACTGGGCAGCGAAATACTCATTGGGTCAGGAGAGTCAGAAAAAACAGGTGGAGAAGAAAGACACTTGTTAACTGCAAAAGAATGAAGAATTAAGGTGAGGAATTAGGTGAGAAACCATCAGGAACCATTTAGTCTCCAGCGCCATCATTTTCCAGAACTGCAACCTTCCTGGAGTCTCCACAAGTGCAATGTGTCAGGTTCTCAGAGACTTTGCTTGGGTAAAAAATCCTAACAAATGACCCTCACTTAATAAGAATAGCACGCTGAAGTGTTGTGAAATACATTAAGATTTTTTTAGTCAATATCTGCAAGACAGACTTTTCAGGATAGAAGATGGACTAAAAATGTGCACAGATAAAATGCACAACAGCTGTAAGGACAAAGATAAGCACTGGGGTGAAATCGACTCAGTTTTGAACATACCGGGTGAGTGTAGACTAGCTAGCTAACATATGTAAACATTAGGCTTGTTCGAGATGCATTGTTCGAGATACATCAAAGTACCGCAAGATGTGCCACTTTTGTCATACAACGATCGATTGGCGCAGCGCAAACAACCAACACCTGGTTATTTTAGGCAATTTAGAAATCCTGTGCAGAAGGTGTCCCTGGGAAGTAGTACATCTGGTCACCTTACTATAAGTTGCTGAAATGTCATTGGTGATCTGCTGTGTGAGATCATGTGAGGTGCTCCCTCTGGCACGATAATCTTAATAATATCTTGTAGTGTATGTGATGCGCCATGATTTTCAAATCTTATATTGTATGCATGTTTAAGATTTGGGGGAAGAAAATCTGCAAAGATTCACCTTATGTGTGTGCTACAACCAGATTTTAACCCTTTCACACGTGAGTTTAAAATATTCTAGCTGAGCCCCCAGCGTGAGTTTTTTTAGGCGACGGTCGTTATTTTAGAATGTTTAGCCTTATTGTTTCCATGGCGACGCGTCATGCTTGTCATGTGACAAAACACAGCCATGATAGCGCCGTATGACACATGGATCACGTTTATTTTGTTTTTCCTTTTTTATTATTATTATTCATAAACATACTCACTATATTCTGAAATATCTGATATTCCGCTTCAGAAATATGTGCAAGTAAATGTATTTGGAAGTTTAAACACTTTTATAATGACTGTGATAGTTGATCTATACTGGGTGATGGGCGCCGCCATGTTTGTTCGCGCTGAATCCGAGCTGTGGGATTTACAACACCTAAATTCATCATCTCCTCCCGAAACACGTTAAAGTAAGTCTCTGGTAAACTGGTAGAAGAGCAGATTCAACTTTATAGTTATCTACACAATCTGTACATGATATTAATAAAACAAACTATAAATGTATGGTTTTGCTAGTACTTATGTGTATTTAAATATCTGAAACCTAAAATAAGCATTATATGGTTGAAAACACTGAATATTTGTGATAATATGACAAGTGCTCGAGCATCTGATCTGGCTCCGCGCCAGCCAACGCGCAAAAGCAGATTTGATTTCGGCAGTTGATGACGTGACGCACTGAACATTCTAATCACACCAGTGTTATTGTACGCGTTAAAGGGTTAAAACTCCTATAGTCTGAGCCTGGCTTAAGTCATAGCCATGGAGGCTGTCCATGCCTGTTTTTCCATCTCTCAGTGTTTTGTTTCTGTTCTGCCATGGCCTCCTGTTCTGCAGGCTCCACCATGGTGGTCTTTTACTACACTGTGGTGGTCATCTGCTCCACTGGATCTGCCCTGGTGGTCTTTATCACCACTGGCTCCACCATGGCCACCTGATCCTCCATGGCCTCATCTACTGATCCAAAGGTCCACGGTCTTGTCTACCGCTCCATGATCCAGGCCCACTTCTGCTCCACAGTCCAGGTTTGCCATCATACCATAAGCCAGGCTCCTTTCTGTTCCTTGGTCCTATTCTGCCACCATGATCCAGGCCCACTTCCACTAAATAGCATAGCCCTTCATCTCTCCCCCTTGTCCTCCTCCAATCCACCATCCTATGGTCTCGTCCACTGCTCCACAATCCAGGCCCGTCTCTGCTCCATGGTTCAGGCCCTGCACCCCACCAGCCCCCTGGACTTTTTCCTTGTTTCCTTGTCCTTGCTTCTTGGTGTTTTGTTTGGGCGTCTGGAGCTGGCGTTTAAAGGGGGAATATGTCACATCTATTTATATTTTGTTTTTGTTTCATGTTATTAATTCATGTTTATTATGTCATTTCTTTTATTTTGAAACATGTCTTAGTCTTGTCTAAGTCTTGTATATTTAAGCCCTCTAGTTTGCCATGTTGCTTTTGTTGTGTACTGAAGTATGTACGCTTTTCCATGTTCCATGTTTCATGTTCCCTGTACCATTTGTCAGGTCATTGTTTAAGTGAATTCAAATCAAGCCAAGCCATGCTTATTGTTCATGTTCACGTTTATGCTTTGTTTGTCATCTATTCATTTTATAGTTTAGGTTTCACATTTTGGATCAATGTAAATAAACTGCACTTGGGTTCTTTACACCAGTGGTTTTCAAACCCTGGGTCTAGACTTAAAAAATGGGTCTCCAGGATGATTTAAGGAAAACATATGTCTGTAACAAAGATCAAGATTCAGGTAAGAAGGAAGCGGGAACCGGCAAACTTAACTTTAATAATTAATAAACATAAACAACAAAACAAAAGTAAGCGGCAGCCGACTTAAGGCAGAATCCAATGTATATTTGTGACTGCATGCTGTTTTTGCTGTGCTGAACATTGTAGCCAGTCTGTTAATTTCTGTAACCCAATGGCCAGTCTGAGGAGTTTCATTTAGTCAGAATACACTCACCGCTTGTTCAGTCCTGAGTTCTGGAAGTTTGCGAATCCTCTCATTATAATGTGCAAAGTGCAGAGGTGATGTAAATAAGAGATTAATTGTGCTGTGTTGAGAGATTCATTGATTATAGCAGAATTTTCTGAAATCGCAATAAACGAGTGAGATAAATGAGTGACAGCTTTTCAGTGATTAAGGGATTGCTCTTTGCACGCATTCTTTGCTATATTCCATTCAGAATTTGAATAAAAGTTTCGTTTTTCATGCTGATAAGAGGACCATTATGTGGCGTACTTGCTTTCTCTCGAAATCACAATGACTGACATACTGATAATCATAACTATGGACTGGACAAAATATGATATGTCAAAGTATATGTGCATGAAGGCAAAGCATCACTAATTTCAGAAGCACCGGCAGTGATTGGATTCTGGAACAGATCCTTCCAGAGCTCTGTGGCGCGGTTGTCTTTCTTTCTTTCTTTTTCATATATATATATATATATATATATATATATATATATATATATATAGGGTCGCGTCAGTTTAAAAAGCAAAAAATAAGGTCGCTCTTAAAAATTTTTGAAAACCACTGCTTCACACCATTGTCCTCGTCTGCTCCTTGTCAGCTAATGATATAGTTTACACGTGCTTAAGTATGTTAGCTTGCATTAGTATGTTAATTCTTTAAAGGGGTCATATGATGCGTTTTCATGTTTTCTTTCTTCTTTAGTGCATTACGTAGCTGTTTGTGCATGTATAAGATCTGCAAAGTTACAAATCTCAGTCTCCCACCTTCTACCATACAAAAGAGAAGGCTTAGCGAATCTTTCCAAAAACGCCCCAACTGAACTCTCCCTCACATATCTGCGTCATATTTGCATAATACCGCCCAAATGTATACACAAAGAAAGAAGCCATGATTTCAGGTATCGCAGTAGTGTTGTTTTTTAGATTGTTGTGGAGACGTTGTGTGTTTCTATGCGAAAGCAAAAGCACTTTATTGGCTTGGTCATCTGCATTTTTAAAATCGGACTGGGGCTCGAACTGATGGTAAAACTGATTACATTATTAACTATTATTATAATTGCTTTGGAAGCTGAAGCTTAAGATTATGGTAAGGGAAATTACATTTCCAACACACGCTTGAGATGTTCGACCAATCACAACGCTTTGGGTCAGCTGGCCAATCAGAGCATACTGCTCTTTTCTTTGAAGAAATTGACATGTTTTAAAAAGACTGGGCATAGAAGAAACATAATGTATTTTTGAGCATTTAAGCATGCTAACCTATTCTATTACACCCAATACACAAAATAATGAACTTTGAAAATAGTATCATATGACCCCTTTAAAGCACAACAAAAGATTATTAAAGGAATAGTTCCCATGATTATCTCATGATTTACTCACCCTCAAGCCATGCTAGATGTACATGCCTTTCCTCTTTCAGACAAACACAGTCTGAGTTATATTACATAATATCCTGGCTCTTCCCAGCTTTGTAATGGCGATGAATAGTGCCCAAGTTTTTGAAGCTCCAAAAAGTGCATCCATCCATCATAAAAGTAATCTATACGACTCCAGTGGGTTAATGAATGCCTTCTGAAGCGAAGTGATGGATTTTTGTAAGAAACATTTCTATATTTAAAAGTTTATAAACTATTATCACTGGCTTTCTGCCATACACAAGTTCACAAGAGTCAAGTTATGACGTATGATGTTGGCACAGCAGAAGCTAAGGTTAGAACTGATGCCTCTCTTTGGAGTGAGTTGTTTTGGCTATACTGTAGAGTTTGTTAGTGTCTGCCTTAAAATGCATTTCCGCTTCCACTATGCCTGCATTATTTGTTGTAACTTGACATATGGCAGTTGCCAGAATCCAGTGATAATAGCTTCAAAAGCCTCAAAATCTCAAGAAACATACTTACTTACTTACTCACTTACTTACTTATTATTATCAATGTGGAAAACAGTTGTTGCTTCATATTTTGTGGAAACTATGATACTTTTTGTTCAAGATTCTTTGAAAGGATCAGCATTTATTTGAAATATAAGTCTTTGGAAACATTGTAAATGCCTTTACTGCCCATTTTGATCAATTTAATGCATTGTTTCTGAACGGTAGCACTAATTAGACTGATCACACTGTTGCATCATCAATTGCACTCTTATAAAGTCTTCATAAAGTGAATTTAATTGGATGAAGCTAAAAATCTCCTTAATCACCTCCTTTTGTGTTTCATGGAAGAAAGAAAGTCAAACAGGTTTTGAACGAGGACGAGGGTGAGTCTGACTTTAATTTTTGTGTGTGCTACTTCTTTAAATGTATAATTACAGTGTAACAAGGACACCTTAAAATAAAGTGTAACCAAAATCTTTTAATTTTTTTTATGAAAGTTTTTTGTCTTTGGAAAAATAAATATTTATATTAAATCTAAAATTTAAGGTTTGAGCCAAACCATAAATGCAATTTGAGGGAGTAAAAAATAAAATAAAATAAAATTGTCCTTAACAAATTACAGTATTTTTCTGAAGTTCAAAGTTTTTTTTTTTTTTTGTTTGTTTTTTTCCTTCAGTGCAGTTTGTTCCCTGTTTTCCCCTTTTTTGTGACTTTAAATCAGCATTTATAAAGCTGTGATTCATTTCAGCTTTGGTTTGGTTCATGGCTCAGAACTCTTTATTGAAGAATGTTTTGAAATACCTGTGGAAGAAATGCCTATGAATAGTTGGTTTGGGAAAAATACTTCCAGAACCATGAATATGAGAAAAACAAGTTTAAAATGCTGAGAAAAATTGCCTGTTCTACTTGTACGTCAAGTAGTTGTGAAATTCAGTTGGAAATGGGTGCTTGTCTTGCCCCATCATATGTGAAAGTAAACTTGTAAATGAATCTGTAGATTATCTCATGAATAGCTAATATGCTGTCAGTGTAAACAGGTACCCTGTTCACATGTTGTATTTGCATAAACTTTTGCTCGCGTCTAGCACGCCAATTAATTAGAGATGTCCATAACAACAGATATGTCATACAGGACGGAAAATTGTGTTTGTCAACCATTTCATGGCTTCTTTGGATATGTTTACTTCACAACCACACTGTTTACCACACTGACTCATAATGATTGATGGTGATCATGCTTTTCCATCTGTGACCATTTATCATGGTAATAATCAGGATATCTGGACATCACTCATGCACATACACAAATTCACACGGGACTGATGTGTAATCGGTGCTGTTTTCTATCATCCTCAATCCTGTGCTGACATGACAGGAAATGATAAAGTTACAATTGCTCTATAAAACAATCTTGAAGACATTATTCAGGCATGGAGAGCGATAGATTGAGTTAAGTCTGGGTATTTGGTGTAACACAAGCTTTATTTTTCCCATGCTGCCTCAGTAGATGAAGAAAATAATAATAACCCAGTTATTCCCCTGCCTATTACTTTTGCATTTGCGTTTGGGATGTTAAACTGAGAGTTCAGTTACCCTCTTTTTCATTTACTGTAATACTACTTACATAGCTTTAAATTTAATAAGCCCTTCTGTCATTGATATCAGAAGAGGCATTTCATTTTTAGTTCTTAGCCCATTTCTTCCCTCTTTCTTCTTTCTTTTTAAGAAAAAAGGACATTTAATTGCTCAGAGGACTGAAACCCTTTAGAAGAAATACAAATGGAGATAAATGAATCAAACTGGCTTTTCATAGTAGACTTTGATATCTTGGCAAATCTAAGCACAGCTTGACACATTGTTGAGATCTTTTCTGAAACTCTAGAGGAGACACGTGTGATAAGTTTTCTTTTTTTTTTTCCAGAAGAAAAAAAAAAATGTGAGAGGCAGACTTAAAGGAATAGTTCACTCAAATGTATAATTACAGTACAGTAGCTCTCATTTGCAGCTTTAAATTTGGCGTGTCACAGAAGAACATTAGTTTTATGTGTTTTGTCACAAATGACGCAACACGTTTGAATATGCAAAAGTGCAAATGTAATATAAGAGGTACAGAGATTTTTTCTTTTCACATGAAGCTATCCCATGGCTTCAGGATACCTGAACTAAAGAACTACCTTCATGATATGTCTATTTTGTTTTTTTAAAGCTCCTGGAAACTTTAGAAAGTGAAAGTGTGTTTTAATAAATGAAATAAAACAGACACTTTCATGTGTATGTTTCTTAACACACCATTAAAAAAAAGTGTATTTTGTAATAATGCCAAATTTATGTTTTACTTTTAAACACATTTGAAATCAATATGTCTTTATCTTTTGTCGTGCTTTAATGAAGCAAACTTCTTTCTTTGTTGTGTTGACTAACATACAATGAAAAGTACTTGATTATCATTTTAACTGTATATTACATTTACATATACATTTAGTTATTTAGCAGACACTTTTACCCAAAGTGACTTACAAATGAGGACAATAGAAGCAATCAAAATCAACAAAAGAGCAACAACATGTAAGCGCTATGACACGTCTCGGTTAGCCTAATGCAGTATAAATAGCAAGTGTTTTTTGTTTTTTTTTTCCTTTTTTTTGAAGAAAACAATTAGATAGAATATTTTTTTAAAGAAAAAAGTAGATAGAATAGAAAAAAGAAAGCTAGTGTTAGTTTTTAAAGAAAAAGTAGCAGTTAGAGAATAAATATGCAATTGATAGAGGGTCAAGTGTGTGTGTGTGTGTGTGTGTGTGTGTGTGTTTTAATAAAAAGAAGACAGATAGATAAAATAGAATTAGAATAGAGAGTGATAGAGTTAGAGGGTCAAATAAAGATGGAAGAGATGTGTTTTTAGCTGTTTCTTGAAGTGATTTTTATATAATAAAAATTGAATAACTGTAGTGTATTATTCAAATTTAAATTAGTTTAAAAAGTTAATAAAGCAATAAGCCCCAAGAAGCCGTGGTTTACAGTGAATTTATAACAGCTAAGGGGTGTTGTTAGGCAAGACGTGAAGAGGAGTGCCTAAAACCCCCTTAGCTGTTATAAATTCACTGTAAACCACGGCTTCACAGGGCTTATTGCTTTTATAAAACGGTTATTCTATATATGTAGAAAGGTTTCACAAAATAAAACAAAGCAAATAAAGTGTAATGATATTAATAAAAAAATATATATTCTTCCGCCAAACAATGTAGTTCCTTAGAAATGGTTGTGGTTGCAGCAAAGTGGTTGCCGAGCAGCACACAGATGTAAACAAAGGTGTATGTTTATAGAGTAATTTACAATGGCTTCGAACGCGGCTCAACCAATCAGAATCAAGGACCGGAACTATCCGTCTTATAATATATATTTAAACACACTAAAATGCAACTTCATCATTATAAATGTGTAATTACAAATATATTTAAATGCATTACATACATGTTTTAATAGAAATGGCATTAAAGTATATTTTAGTTTACCATAATTGCTTGTCAGTGCATTCAGCAGTACACTGTAAAAAAAAAAAAAAAAAAAAATTGTGTAATTTTAACTGTAAAATATTGAAAAAATTCTACAGAAAAAAAATGTTTATAGGTTAACAGTAAGTTCTCGTACTAAATAAAGGGAAAATCTGTAAGACATTTCTTGTAATTTTAGAGTAAAATGCTGTTAATTGTTAGCCTGGTAATACCAAACTCTACTACTTCGCTTTGCTTCAAAGACAGAGTCTGAAAGGGCATAACTGACAAGCGTTTACTTTCTCATGGGGGGGGGGGACACTTGTCTGAAGTTTAAAATCATTGGTGTACCCGTAAGCCAATCACATAACGTTTGGTTATGACGTATGTTATGCGCTGGCTCAGCCGCCTCGAACTTCCGCTGTAAACACAGGTATGCGGCGAAAACAAAATCATCGAGCGAAATACCGGAGTGAAGATGGCTGTGAACGACTTTTGCAGATTATGTAAATCTACGCATCCACGGTAAAATTAGTGCATCTAAACTAATATTTGACAGTAGAGACAAACAAGAAAATATTTGCAGCCAACTGTCAAAGTTAGGATTAGTTCTGTTAAACACAGCTCTTCGTTCATTTCGAATCTGTCAGAAATGCTGCAACTTAATTGCAAGATTACAGCATGACATGGTAATATTCAAGGACTGGAAAAGAAAGGAGACACTGACCTGTCAAAAGGGTGCTATTTCGAGCTCGATAGATAAAAGAGATACACCCTCTAAAACTCCAAGGACCATAAAAAAGCCAAGGAAGGCCATGGACTTGCCATCACAGAGCAGTGTCACCGAGGTGGATTAAATTCACAAATCACAATTATCACCTTTCCTCACCAGTTTCTAGCTGACGATCGGTAACAGTTGATAAATTAAACTTTTCCCAAAACCTGTCGGAAGTAGTGCCACAACATCACCTCCATTCAAAATGTGAACCAAACACTCTTCTTGTTCGGGCTTCAGTTGGCAAATGTCGGGAATATTCTCCACAACAGAGCGAATAGCATCCCATGTCTCCAAGTCCATTGTCGTTTTAGATTTCCCTAACCTAAACTACAATCTTAAATTCGGGGCTTAGCGTCTACGTCACGTCTCTCAGCCCGCCCT
Source organism: Spinibarbus caldwelli (assembly GCA_039654775.1). Taxonomy (NCBI): domain Eukaryota; kingdom Metazoa; phylum Chordata; class Actinopteri; order Cypriniformes; family Cyprinidae; genus Spinibarbus; species Spinibarbus caldwelli. The sequence continues at coordinate 28,773,460 of CM077245.1, read as the reverse complement.
CTGTTCGTTGGTTGGACGGCTGGTGCGGAGCCGGAGTTAATCTGGGAGCTGGTTTGCTATATCAGACTGAGTACAGAAGCGAACTGAAATTCAGCGGAAGTACGAAGTCTGACGTAGTCTGGCTAGTTAATTGTACTAACTGATGTAAAAAAGAACAAATAAATGTATAATTTAGAGTCAAAAACTGTAAACTGATATTACCAGAATTCCCTGCGTGACACTCTATAATTTAATGTATTTTGTTTAAATAATCATGTTTCTTAATAGTTTTTGTTATCAGTTATGCACATTTGGGTTTTATGTTACATCTCCTGTTGTTTAATGAATGTTTATTGGATTATTTTGGCATCATTATGTGTTACCATTATAGTGTTTTGTGTTTGTGTGAATGTATACTTCAGCTTGTGGAAAAACTTCTTATAATGACCTTCATGATTCTTCATGCAGCTTCCCCTTTTACAACCTACATTATTATGGTAGTTGTCAGTATATGTTAAAGGTACAAAATAGATATTAGTAGCTGTGTGCATTGTTGAATTTACTGGTTTACATTAAAATCTTCTGGTTTGTAAATTACAGTTTTATACTGTAAAATTTACCATTTCTCATGTAAATGGGTTTACAGTTTTTCTGTATTTTTTTACAAAATTATTCTGGCAACAACAGCTGTCAAAATAATTTTGTGGAAACCATGGATTTTTTTTTACAGTGTAACTTTAACCATATTTCAAAGATAATAGAATTAATTATGAAATTACATATAAAGATGTACTTAGGTCCTACTTAAATAGATTAAAAAAACCACTCAAAAGTTTTGCATTTAATTTCAAACTATAATACATTTTCATTTAATTGCAAATAATGTGCAATGAAGTGTCCAAAAACATTACTTTCAGTTCATGCTTTTTCTTTTAAAGTATATTACTTCTGTAATAAGCATTTTAAAATGTATTTTTTTTTTCCACAAGGGTATTTTTTTATTGAAAACAGAAGCGCAAACATTTTTCACATTTTCTTTTGTGTTCCACAAAAGAACAAAAGTCATACGAGTTTGGAACGACATTAAGATGAAAAAAAATGATGACAGAATTTTATTTTCTGGCTAAACTAACCCAAGAGTCTCCTCTTGCTCACCTTTTAATCTCCTGCTGTCTAGGAGAAACAATTAAGACTTTAAAGAGATCTTTTTCTCCTCCACTCGCAACTCAATCAAATATTTTCTCTTCCTGCTGAAGGCTCCTGTTTATTTTACAGAGTGTATATTTGGTCGTGGTGGACTTGTGCCGTGACACCACGCCGGCTCTTGAGACGTCCGTGTGTTTGGGTTAGTGGTGAGGGAGCTGAGAGCCGGCCTGGAGCTCACTGGACTATAGGCTGGGCTACAGACACTGCATCCATTCAGGCCTGGAAGCACACACAGGATAGAGTCGGGATTGTTTTCCAGCTCTTGTGGCAATGCCAGGAATGCTGAGCGCTGGTTCCTCTCTGGGAAAAAAGAAATTTTGATCCCTTCCCCACTCCAGTCCATTCCTTTCTCTCCCAAGATCCTCTTTCGCTTGTGAAGGACAGATTATTGGCGTCGGTAGGTGTAGGTGCTCCAGCATAACTCAGCTTCTCTTTCCTACTGAGTTTTAGCTAACGGTCCACACAGAGCTCCAGTATGTCCCGCTCCTGACGCAGCATGCCTGGCTCAAACCTGCACATAGGAATGTTCCGTTGAAACAGCTTCAGTTCTGGGATCACAACGGAGTCTCCCACAACCCAAACGAATCACTTGCCAGTGTTTACTTTCCTTACCTGGAAGATATTGCAAGCAAAATATGTGTTCCCAACTATGCTACTTTAGTGTTAATTTCAACTGGAAACTGCAGTGATTCATACATATAGGTGTGTTTTTTGAGTTTTGCAGAAATGTAGGTATTTCTTTTCTTTTTTTTTTTTTATTAAACAGTGGTTTACTGAAAAGTCTGTCATTACTGCTGCAACACTGCAGTTTATAGTTCTGTTGTAAATGAAGAGAAGAGATCTGAAGTTCTTCCACTTTTGGAAGCAAGAAAATTTAGCAAAATGTAGCAAAATGTAACCCATCTATCTTTTAGTCAGAACTATTGCACTCTGTCTGTTCGATGCATATGGATGTGCCAGAGCTCCTTCAGTGAAGTCTGTAAAATCTTAAGGCCAGGACACACAAAGCCGACGTTCAGCCGTCGGTGAGCTAGTTTTTTTTTTTGGTGTGTTTCAGTGTTCCAGAAAATCTTTAAAATGTCAAACATACCAGCAATGAATATTAGCAGACCTTTACTAAAAAAAAAAAATAAATAAAATAAAATAAACATTATATAACATTTAATTTAAACACGCAAATCACGCTGGGAACTAGAAATCCACCACCCAGTTTCCAAAGTTAATAAGATTACTTATTAAGGCTTACTTAATAAATCAATAAATCAGAATTTTTAACATGCATTTACTTTAGTTATGGTAAAATGTCCCCTGAATTACTGTTCAGAGTGCTGGTAAATGTGACCACACATTAAAGGTTTTTAAATGATGGCGCTGCTCATGGCAGCCTCCGTGGCATTGTCCGCAGTTGTTTTTATGTTTTTGTTAGTTTGTCCTGTCTTTAGTTATATCCCTGCAATCAGTTTCACCAGAGACGAATTGCTGGACATTCGGAAGTACTCACCACCCGATATTTCACCGGTTTTCGACTATTCTGATGTTTTGCTGGACATTGTAGTTGGCAGAGCAGCGGCGCTGTTCAGACGCTTCAGGACGCGCAGACGGGGGAAACGCGCCGGCGCGCTGGTGAAGCTCAGACAGCGCGGATTTCGGACAGCACTGCCTAGCATCCATCTGGCGAATCTCCGCTCTCTACCCAACAATACGGAAGAACTGCTTCTGCTTTCCTGGATAAATAAGGATTTTTCAAACTCTGCTGCTCTGTGTTTCACGGAAACCTGGCTGAATGACGCCATTCCGGACAGCACGTTAAGTCTGCCGGGCTTTCAGCTGTTTAGAGCGGACTGCAACGCAGAATCAACGAGGAAATCACGCAGCAGCGGGACGTGCTTTTACATCAATGAAAGGTGGTATACAGATGTAACTGTGTTAAAGAAGATGTGCTGTTCAGATCTAAAAGCGCTTTTCATTAACTGTAAGCCTTTCTACTCACCGCGGGAGTTTTGCTCGTTCATTCTCGTGAGTGTTTACATTCCTCCTCAAGCGCACGTGAGCTCAGCTTTACAGAAACTCACTGAACTTATCACAGAGACTGAGCAATAACACCCAGACTCTGTTTTAATCATTCTCGGGGACTTTAATAAAGCAAATCTCTCCCGTGAACTGCCAAAATTCAGACAGCACATTACATGTCCCACCAGAGACAGTAATATATTGGATCACTGTTACACAGCAATAAAGGAGGCATATCACTCTGTCCCACGGGCAGCTTTAGGACTCTCAGATCACTGTTTGGTTCATCTTATACCGACCTACAGGCAGAAACTGAAATCAGCTAAACCTGTATTAAAGACTGTTAAAAGATGGACTAATGAAACAAAGCAGGTTTTACAAGCCTGTTTCGACTTTATTGATTGGAGTGTTTTTGAGGCTGCTGCAAACGATCTGGACGAGCTCACAGAGTCTGTAACATCATATATCAGTTTCTGTGAGGATATGTGCATTCCTACCAGGACTCATTTAACTTACAACAACGACAAACCGTGGTTCACTGCAAAACTCAGACAGCTCCGTCAGGCCAAAGAAGATGCTTACAGGAAGAGGGACAAAGTCTTGTATAAACAGGCCAAATACACACTGGAAAAGGAGATCAGAGTGGCAAAGAGGAATTTTTCTTAAAAAATAAGAATTCAATTCTTTTCCAGTGACTCAGCATCCGTGTGGAAAGGTCTGAAAGAGATTACCAACTACAAGGTACCATCCCCCAGCACTGTGGAGAATCAACAACTGGCAGATGATCTGAATGAGTTCTACTGCAGATTTGAAAAAACACCCCACACCCACCCTGAACACCTCTCCACACAACCATTAACACCTCCTGCAACCTCCCTCTCCCCCACACCTGCACTTCAGATCAGCGAAGACGATGTGCGCCAGGTCTTCCAGAAGCAAAAGAGAAAGAAAGAACCTGGCCCAGATTGTGTTACACCAGTCTGTCTGAAATCCTGTGCTAACCAGCTGGTCCCCATCTTCACACAGGTCTTCAACAGAACACTGGAGCTGTGCGAAGTCCCTTCATGCTTCATACGCTCCACCATCACCCCATCCCAAAGAAACCCAAAATTTCAGGACTAAATTACTACAAGCCTGTGGCTCTAACGTCTGTGGTCATGAAGTCTTTTTAAAAATTGGTGCTGGCCCACCTGATGGACATTACTGGACCCTTGCTGGATCATGAACAGCATTGTAACGACAGTGGAGTTATTCAGGTTCCTGGGCACCACCATCTCCCAGGACCTGAAGTGGGACATTCACATTGACTCCATTGTTAAAAAGGCCCAGCAGAGGTTGTACTTCCTTCACCAGCTGAGGAAGTTCAACCTGCCACAGGAGCTGCTGAAACAGTTCTACTCTGCCATCATTGAATCCGTCCTCTGCACTTCAATAACTGTCTGGTTCAGCTCAGCTACCAAATCTGAACTAAGAAGACTACAGAGGGTAGTCCGGACTGCTGAGCGAATCATTGGTACAACCCTCCCCACTCTCCAAGAACTGTACTTATCCAGAGTGAGCAAAAGGGCTGGCAAAATCACTCTGGACCCCTCACATCCAGCACACTCCCTCTTTGAACTGTTGCTGTCTGGTCGACGCTACAGAGCTCTGAGCATCAGAACAGCCAGGCACAGGAACAGTTTCTTCCCTCAGGCAATCCATCTCATGAACACTTGACAATAATTGTGGAACACACACTATTTATACACTTATTTATCTAACGCACATATTTAGTCTACATTTCACTTGCACATAATATACCTGTACATACAACTGTCTATTGTTATATACCTGTACATACAACTGTCAATTTGTATATTGTTATTCCTTATTTACTTGTTCTTTTTTTGTTGTTGTTGTTCTGTCACTGTACATGGCAATAAAGCTCATTCTGATTCTGATTCTAAATTTGGTGAGGAAGGGGGTCCTTCATCACACATTCAGAGATCTTTCACAGCACTATTTGTGGTTTCAACTTCAAAACGTCAGCATACACCAATGCTGTTTCCTGTACAATCATCACACATGTGAAGAATTCTACATGCAGCAAAAATACAGACCTCCGTATGACTGACCTTCTCTACCATATTACCAGGGTAAAGGTCATCTTTGGAGCTTGGCCATGATACAGAAAACCTTCATGAGTATATATGAAAGCATTCCCAACCACAGTAAATGGCTGAACTTTGTGTCTTGGTTGGATTGTACAATTTACATAAATGATTTGGAGTAGTAATATGTATATCTAAGGTTGTAATATGTACTCTTATGGTATTATTATTAACTGTTTAGGGGTAAAGAAGGTGTCTCTTTGAGGATACTGCCCCAGTGACAAACAGTTGTACCTCTAAAGGCACAAGTTTTGCACATTTTATTCTGAGAGCATAGGCAAATATTAACAGATACTGGACGCCTGTGTAGAGATCAAAATAGTGGTATAATATGGGATAAATTCTGGAGGTTTAAAACACTCAGGCTAATTGAGTGTTTTGGTTATGGCAAGAAAAGTTGTTTTTGTAGAGTGACTTGGTTTGCTCCCTCATTCACAGTTGTCAGCAGATCATTACTGGCAAGAACATTTTAAGTTTGGTTAAATACATTGTGTTCCAGAGATTAAGCCACATATGAAGGAAGACGACAAGCCAGGAGATTCTGACATCAGAATGAGGTTCTGCAGGCATCTGATGGCACACCACTATTAGATAAATGTGAAACGGGGTTAAGGACATAATGGATGAAGCTTGTGTGAAAAAAACTTTGTTCCAAGCAAACCATCAGTGATGGTGTGGATGGGAAAAAGAGGAAGATTCTAAGTGGATAATTAGTAGACGCTTCATCCAATGCAACTTATCATACATTAGACATTACAGAGACATTAACCTTCAAGCGACTGGGTAAAAAGGTCCTTGCTTGTTTCTTGTGAAGCTTGAATTAGCAGCCTTCGGGTTACCAGCCGTGAGCTTTAGCCACACTGACTGTCCTCCAGACAAAAGGTGGAAAATGTGTCAGAATATGTCTTCTTCTGTGGTCAGGTTTTTTTTTTTTGTTTTTTTTTCAGGGCAAGAACTGTCATAGCAAAGCAACAGTTTGAAGAGAATTTTGCAAGTTGGAATGTGTTGGCCAAGCATTCAAGTCTGTGTTTGTGTTTCTGACTTAAAATACATTTACATTCACACTTTAATATTTAGACATTGTTTCAAGTAACAGGCTCTCTTGTGAAAAATAAGTTCACTTAACTGTATCGACTGTGCACTTGTAGTGTAATTCAAATCCTAAAAGGATATAAAAACAAATATACTTAAGCCTCTTAGGTGTACTTTGAAAGAAAGACACTTTCATGACTTTTAAAAAGTGTGCTTTGTAATAATGTCTAACTGAAAGTTTCACCTTAAAGTACAGTTTAAATCATTGTGTTTTAATAATCATTTATCATGATTTAAAGAAGTACACTTATGTGTTGACTAACATACTAAAGCACTTGATAGTTAAACTGTAGTTTAACTGTTTTTCGATATTATATTTAAATGTAGTAAACTGCAGCTTCATCATATCTTTAAATGTATATATGTATGTCATGTATACACACACACACACACACACACACACACACACACATTTAGATATAGATATAACTAAATCCTACTTAAGCAGAACAAAAAAGCACTCTAATGTTCAGCTTGTACTGAATATAAATTTTAACGATAATACATTTGAATTTATTGCAATTAACACACACTTAAGTGTCCAGAACATAACATTTAGCTTGCACTTTAACATATTCTTATATAATTTCCGTAATAAGCACTATTTTTAAAAGCATGCTAAAGTGCATGTCTTTTTCCACAATGGTTGTTTCAAATTTACATTTTTCTTTTACAAATTTTTTCTACATTAAAGGATGAGGGTCATCCTTTTTGTTACCCAAAATTGTAGCAAAAACATCCTGAACTGTGTGTATTGTGCTGTGTTAGAATACTGGATGGATAATAGTAAATATGGAAGAGCACAAAGACACACAGTGGCTGTCCGGAGTCCACATTTAAACCTTGAGACGTGCACCATAATATCAAAGTGTGCTTTGAGAACACTCTCATTACAGATGTGATCAAAACCAACATTTAACTTCACTTTATGATGCGTCTGTGTGCCAACAGGGTAAAACAGAGGAAGAGAAAAAAAGAGACGTGTGCCTTCAAACTGACCAAAAGAATAACACTAAACCAGCAGTGAAATCTCGATGTGGGCCGCTCGCCATGCTCTGATTACTGTGATCTTTTATGAGAATAGATCTTTGTTCTGCTGTCTCTCTTCATACAGTATGTGTGCGTTATGAGGTCTTCTCTAATCTATGTTCCACCAATCCACCTCATCAAAACACTACAGAATGAATTACAACCTGGTGGCCACAAAAATTACTCAAACAGCTGTTTATTTTCATTCTTATGTTTACTCTGGATGAAGTGCATATTTTAAACTGTTTTGTTTTACCCATTATAACATTTCCATCGGTAGAATATGAATGATTTCTTAGTTTGTGCAGATGAGTTTCTATTAAAGAACGCAGCAATTAAAGAACGACCTCTCTGTACATTGCATGGAGATTTCTAGGAGATGCAAGCAATTTGTCATTTTGCACTGTTAAAATTTCCGTTTAATTGAGGCAGTATCTAGTACTAGTACTAGTTTATGCTAGTCATTGTATCAATCCCTCACATTCAGAGCGTGTGTAAGGCATGCCCTGGCCATGAGTTGGAAATTAACAGGGGCTTGGGGCCACCAAATAGGAAAAAAAAAAAAAAAAAAAAAAATGCCACTGCAGAATTAAACAATCTATTACAGCTGTCACGAGTAAAGTGAAATGAAAATGAAACATATCAATTGTGGCATTAAATTTAAATCTGCTTCTGTCGCATAATAATTATTTTGACATGTTTTTACAGTATTGCGCATTAGTCACACACAATTCCGTTGAGTTTATGAATGCAGTTTATGAATTTTGTTCAGTGTGCATGTTTGCAGACTGAATTCTGCTCTCTTGCAAATTATCTCATCATAAACAACAAAGTGTAGATGCGAATAAGAGATTCATTTGACAGTATAGACAGCTTAAATGATTATAATGGGAGTTTTTTGAGAGTACTTTAACTCATGCTAGACTGAATTCAGTGATAATGTTCTGTGATATAAATGTTCTTTGCTTCTTTTCTGTAATATTTGCTGTGCGAATAAGGAAGGGGAGGAAGGGGAAGTGGTGTGTGGCCAAGTATGGTGACCCATACTCGGAATTTGTGCTCTGCATTTAACCCATCCAAGTGCATACACACAGTAGTGAACATACACCTGGAGCAGTGGGCAGCCAATGCTGCGGTGCCCGGGGAGCAGTTGGGGGTTTGGTGCCTTGCTCAAGGGTCTCACCTCAGTCGTGGTATTCACTGCCGGACCCGAGACTCGAACCCACGACCTTCGGGTTACAAGTCCGACTCTCTATCCATTAGGCCACGACTGCCCCTTATAATAATAATAATTGTGGAAATAAAATAAAATACACTCTATTTATTAAATTGTGACTACACTAAATACAAATCCTGTTCTGTTACGCTACTGCAGACCAAATGAGAATGGAAGGATATAAGATACACTCTCTCTCTCTGCACACACTATATAAAGACTTTGGTAGATGTAAACAGACTGTGTTGTCACAATTATGAATATAGGACTGCTAATATAAACTCCTTGAATTTTATATGTACAATAAGCAAAATAATAACAATATATGGTTAGAAAGCATGAAGCTCGTGTTGTCAGAATGCCAGTCTGGAGCACACAGCAGATAAAAGTAAACGATAAATAAATGGGAGATTGTTACAAAGTGCATACCGCCATACCGCTCATAACGCCACCTACTGCACAACACCGGATCGGGATATGTATCGGGCTTAGGAGAGCCGATACCGATCAATTAAAAAGACGCTTGATCGGCACCGTTCCCGATCCTTGAGATCGGCTCGGGACAGCCCTACCTTTAACTAACTATTAACTATGACTTCTGCCTCAATAAACTGCTAATTTGCTGCTTATTAATAGTTAGTAAGGTAGTTGTTAAGTTTAGGTATTTATCTCTATATAGGCTATACTTTAGATTATTGAAATGTTCCTAACACTAAGATAAATGGTCTTTGTTGAACCCAGAATTAATGTTCTATAGAATCACAGCGAAAACCCACTTTATGGGAAACTTTATTTTTAATAGTGCATATACGAAAAATGTAGTCACGTAATTACAAACCTGAATGATTTCTTCTGTGGAACAAAGATAAAATATTTTGAACAATCGTCACAAAGCTCTAGATGCAATGTAATACAATTCATAGTAAGCATGATTTTCAGGCTACAAAATTTAGTATATTACAGTTCCAACTGGAAAAGGCAGCCGATTCTTCATTTCTGAGGTTTGCACAACTCTGGTACATGCTATCTTTGTTCAGTACCTCAAACATCTCTGATACTGATGCAATCTGTAAAATTGTATGAGTTTTAAGTTAATGGTTTAAAAAGGGCATATTGTTTGATTATCTACAAACTGGAATTGGTTTACATTACACTGCAATCCTGAATATAGTTGTGTAACTCAGCACTCACAAAATGCATCACTATGAAGAGAATAAAATAAGAATTATTTGTATCTTGAGAAATACAGTTTTCAGTTAGTAGAATCTGGCTGATTAGCTCAATGTAGTTTCTAGTGTGGTATCCCAAAGTTCCAGTTTGTAATTTATTTTCTCTAATGTCTGCCCTGTTTTTATTTATTTAGTTTTAAACATTTGTGCATGAATAATTAATGCTGAAAGTATTAGTAAATCTAAAAAGAATGTCTCTTTTAACAAATGCCTGTTAAATTCTTTTCAAAAGATCTTTTGAAAAGCAGTGAAATTAAATGCAGTAATTCTGTTTTCTGTCTAAGTGAAGTACGAAACATTAGTCATGTCATTGGTTAGTCACTTCTATTCCATTTTTATCTCAGAAAAAGTGGCCTACACTGCTCTCTCTAACGAAGGCAGAAATTATTTAGCATGTTTTAATTTAAAGCTGTGACTCCACAGATTAACTGCTTTTATTATTTGCGGAAAGCATCTCATTTATCTTTTTAAACCATTTTCATAGACATTCATCTGTCTTCTCATGTTCAAAGGGCTAATAATCTGCACTTATGACCCAACAACAAATTTAACAAGAGCTTATTACCCCCGAGCAACATACCGACACCCTTCATCTTCAGTTTCCCTTCATCTTCAGTGGAAGCACCTCTGCTGTTAGCACTGTAAACCACTCCTTACACTGAAAGCTCTGTATAACTTCATAATTCATGAACAATTATTAGTCAGTTGCTGTCAGAACAAAACAAAAACTGCAAGGCAATCAATCTAACAAACCTGAGCACATTAAACCCTGTTGCAGTTCTTATCATATATTACAAAGATATTGTATATTTTCTTACTTGATTCAAAATTTAGGGCAGATGTTACTTGCTGTGCTCCATGTAAAACTATATTATGTATAACTCTATTTATTATTTTAATTAATTATTGCTATTTTGAATGCAACTCACATGGATTTTTTTTTAGGACTACATGGAATTTCTTAACATTTAAAATGAATTTGTCACATCTGTTTATGTTCTTGGTTCATGTTTATTATATCATGTCTTTTATTTTGAAACATGTTATGGTCATGCAATTCACTTTTCCCCTCTTGTGGCCCAATAATGTGTTTCATGTTATATCAAGCCAAGTTCATAGTTCGTGTTTTCTGTTTCATGTCGGGCTCGAGTTATTAAATGTCATGAAACAAAGCAAACATTTCTATAATATCCTAATACCCGGTTTCATAGACAAGGCTTAAGCCTAGTCCTAGACTAAAATGAATGAACTGAATGAAACTTGCACTGACTGATCTTAAAATATATCAGAGCCTTTGTTTTGTCTCAAAAAGCACGCCAGTAATAATTTTTCCAAGCACGTTTATAAAAATTACTTAAATGTCCTAATTGAATTATGGCCTAATCCTGGTTTAGTCTAAGCCCTGTTTGTGAAACCGGGCCTAAGTGTTTCTCCTACACAGCTTAAGTGGAAAGCAAATGGAGAGATTTGCTTGCGAGAGTCCAACATAAAAGACCCAAATCTCACACGTCTCCTCTAGAGATTTAGAAGAGGTCACTACAAAACATAACTATTTTGCAAGATGGCGATTCAGCATGAATTTGTACATAAGAATGTAAAAAAACAAAAAAAAGTTTTTTTTTTGTTTTTTTGGTTTTTTTTGTTTGTTTTTGGAATAAATAAATAAATAAAAAGGTAAATGAATAAATAATAAGCATGAAGGTCCACCACTAAACCTACTGTAACTGTTATGTGTAAGCAGATTGGACAATATATATATATATATATATATATATATATATATATATATATATATATATATATATATATATATATTAGGGATGCACCGATAGGACTTTTTTTTTTGGCCGATACCGATTTTAACAAACAACTACTGGCCGATTCCGATTCTGATACCGATACAGATATTGGTCAGTTGCATTAAGCAGGGCTTAAAAACAGAAAAAAATAATCGACTGGTTCTCTCCAGGCAGAATTGGAATTTGAACATATCTGTTCCTGCTAGGGGTGTGCGATATTGACAAAAAAACAATATCTCGATATTTTCTGGGATTTTTTCGATAACGATAATTAGACGATATTTTGCTGAGTGTGTTATTGTGCTGATATCTTAAAGACTGCCATGGACAGCTGACTCCTAAAGTTTTTGATATTTTTCATATTCTGTGTGGTGGTCAGTTCACAGCAGTGATAAAAATTAATTTTAATTTAACTTTAAGTTTAAATTGATTTTTACCTTTTATGGGCATTTTTACCTTTATAAAGCCATTTTTTTCTAAAAGTGTGCATCACCTTTTGAGTCAAATTCTTATATTTATTCAGTCAATTAGTATAATAAGACATTTTGGCTTTTACCAAACAAATGAAATCAGTATCAACAAAATTCACCTTTGCAATGCAGAGGAAACACAGAAGCTGCATCTGAAGTGGAATAGATATATTTACTCACTGATTAATGCAGCTCTGAGGGACATGGAATCCTTTAACTTGCAGTTACAAATGAATAAATAATGTTTTGATACATAAAACGTTGAATACTGATATTTGAAATTATAAAAAAAATAAAAAAATAAATACCTTAATTTCAATTCAATTCAAGTTTATTTGTATAGCGCTTTTCACGATACAAATCGTTGCAAAGCAGCTTCAAGGGAAATTAAGTTTCTACAATATTTATATATTGTAGAAACTTAATATATTTAACATGTGGCAAAATTTGGTAATTCTGTATGTTGTCTGAGGGTTGGCATCTTCTGAGGTCCTCTGAGTGGTTGGCATCATCTCTTCTCAGGTGTTTGGTCATCTCAGATCATTTAAGGTTTGGATCCAGACTGAAGCTTGTGTAATTCCTAGTTACCACAGGATGTTAATCCCGCGGCAGAAACAGAGAAACAAGCAGAGACATAATTAGCGTAGCTGCTGTTCCATCCAAGCAAAAATGATTTGTTCAACCTAAGCTAAAGAATAATGTGTGTTTGATCAGATATAACTGCAGTATGATTATGAGATGCATTAGAAGAACGCTTGCCTAAAGAGATGTGTCTTTAATCTAGATTTAAACAGAGAAATGTGAAATAAAAACCGCCAGTAAGTGGCATCAAGTCACTGTTAATGAGTGAGTCATTGCGATTGAACCAAATCATTTAAACGGTTGATTCATTCAGGAACGAAACACCGTCATGTTGCTCAGAGACGCAAAACAGTTCTGTGGCTGTGTTTGGAGTTATTTTTGTTGGTGAAATAGAACAAAAATAGGCAATATGATGTCTAAAACATAAGTTTCTTAATATTAACTAATTGTTTATTGAACTGTTATAAAATCACATTTGTAATCATCATGATTTTTGGAGCAAAAAAAACGGCGCTCGATCTTCGTGTGATATTGTTTAAGTATAATGATATCAATATATACATTTTCTGCCCTCATATCTTGAATTTTCTGATTATTCTTCATGCATTTTAATACTGAATCATGCAGTGAAAGAACGCACTCGCACGTGCACTAGTCTAACCTACTAGACTTCTTTATGTGTGCACTCTGTCTTTTGTTTGCTTTTTGCAATATACTCAATAATGTCAAATCGCACATAGTATTATTATTACTGATATAGCCTATGTGAAGGTTGATGTTACGTATTAATCTGTTAATGAAAGAAAATATATTTCGTGTGTAGGCCTATTCCTTTCTTATGTAGCCTATTTTATTCTGTTTTGTCCGTTCACAGACTACTAACGCATAATGGTGAATCGCCATTGCGACTTACCTTTGATGAATTTACAGCTAAGCGTGGTCATTTCACATATATTTTGTACAGATTTTATTTTGTTTTATCAAGTATTTAATTACCCTGCCCAGAGAAAACCGTTGGATTTTGCGACAGGCATGCAACTCATTGTCTCCATGCAGTTAATTAATGAACCATCGGTATCGACCAGTATCATGCTATTTCCGATATGCCGATGACTCTAAATTAATCAAGAATCGGCCGATAAATATCGGCAGCCGATATTGCATCCCTAATAAATGCCAGATGACAAAGCTGATTCTTAAATTAAATATGACTGACAAATTCATTATAGCATTTTGCAGAACACTCTCTGAGCAATAATTAGTCAAACTTCAGTTTGATGACTAATTCTCACTATTAACTATTAACTATGAATTTTGCCTCAAGAAAGTCCTAATATGCTGCTTATTAACAGTTAGTAAGGTAGTTGTTAAGTTTAGGTATGGGGTAGAGATTAAGGGATCTAAAAAATGTTCTTGCAGAATAAGGCATTAGTATGTGCTTTATAAGTACTAATAAACAGCCAATATGCTAGCAATATGCATGCTAATATGCAACTAGTTAATAGTGAGAATTGGTCCTTACACTAGAGGATTACCATGCAATTTTCTCTGCGTAGGTAGTATTACAGAAAAAAAAAAAATTAGAAATATATGGTCATTATAATTTGTGTTAAAATAAAATTTAATTAAATGAATGGAAACTGAAGGAATTTCTAAGAAAAGTCTGGGAGAAGGCAAATTAAGCCAGGGTGGTGGCTCAGCGCTCTTTATTTTCATGGGTTTTTTGGAGCAAAAAGCGTCCCAGCTGTTTTTAGCGCAGTGGCCGTGTGAGGTCAATGGGTTTGTGTAGCCTAAACGAGAACAAGAGAGTGAAATATCAGAAATTAAGCTCACTAAAAGAATGTTTGCCATTTTATTCTCACAATCCCTGCTCAATTCCTTTCATTTCACATACTATACCTCAGTGTGTGTGTGTATGTGATGTCTGTCCAGATGTTGTGGACACTCTCACTGTTTGTTAGAGACCACACACTGAGACAACACGAGAAAGGAAGGCGAACTCAACAGACTAAATGGCAAGATGACTGTGAACATCACATTAAACAGCTTGCTGTGGTCCAGTAGCTTTGAACTTCTGCTCACAGACCACTCAAACATCCTGTGGTGCATTAAAACCGACAAAGAGGAGACCAGCTGAACTCCCAGAAAGTGACTGAGGATTTGTTTGCACCATAACTCAGAAAGAAATATACCCAAAAGATAAGAGCTTTAGGCTTGTGCTGGAAGAAGATGAGTAGTTTTCCATAGCCATATTTTTGACTAGTTGCATAAAGTCTGGTCCACAACTGTTGTGTCCATACCTAATAAGATGCTCAGGTAATAGGGGGGTCAGATTCACTGTAGCTCCAGGCAGTTCAGAAAATGATGTTGAACTCCTGCTGACAGTTTTATATTTCCAAACGAATGCAGAGAACTCTCAGACCATCATTATTTTCCAAAACTTATGACTGTCTTACTTCTGTGGAGCTTTGTAGATGGTACAGGTGAAACGAAGCTTTTGAGTTTAGAAAAGGGCACAAAACATAAGAGAAATAGTCAACCCAAATCATTCAAGAGTTAATTCTTTCCATCCTTATTCACCGGAGTGAGCCAGTCATCGAGTTCACTGACTCACTACTCCGGTTATAGCAAACGGCTCACAAGGGAAGAATACCACTGAAAAAAAAATAATTAAATAAAAAATTTGGTCCATTTGTCACACAAAGCTATGGTATGACTTCAGAAGAGGTGGAATTAGGGTTGCCAAGTCTGTGGTTTTCCTGCTACATTCAATCACTTTTTAAACTGTTGTCACAGGTTGATATTTTTATACTACGGTTTGAAAGTTTGACATATTAGACAAATTAGATTTGAATGTAAGGATTTTTGACCAACTAACAGGCATAGGTGTAGCATGGGAAAGCTTATTCTCCCAGCCTTGGGCATGATGTGAGAGTACAGTATATAAATACACCCGTAACTGCTGGTCTAGGGTCAGTTTACTCTTCCCAAAGCCAGAACGTATTATTTGTGAGATTTAACTAAATCAGTCACTACATGCCACTTTTTTGCATCTATGTTTAGATAAAATGGCTTAATAAAACCACAAATTAAACTTGTTAAATGACATGCTTATCCACAGTTGAAAGCAATGAAACCACACTCACAATCAACTCACAACAAGCCTGACCATAGATGACTTTAGTTGCCCTTGTGGAAAAGAAGTGCGCTAAACTGTATTGAATGTGCTCTTGTAGTGTAGAGAAGAAATTGTTGAATAAAGTCATTATTTTAGTTGGTAACACTTTATAATAATGTTCAGTTGTACGTAATTTATAAGTGATTAGTTAATGATTAACTAATCATTTACAAAACATTTATAAGCAATTAATAAGTGATATGCTAACAATTTGTGTATGCTTTGTTAATTCATTTACAAGCCATTTACAAGCAATTAGTTAATGATGAACTAATCATTTACAAAACATGACTATGCATTCATAGATGATTAATAAGTGATATGTTAATCATTTACAAAACATGACTATACATTCACAAATGATTTGTAAATCGTTAGCATATTACTTAATCATTTGTGAATGTATAGTCATGTTTTGCAAATGATTAGTTCATCATCATCTAATCACTTGTAAATGATTTATAACTTAATCTACAAAACAGATAAAAATATTAACATATCACTTAATCATCTGTGAAGGCAGTCATGTTTTGTAAATGATTAGTTCATCATTAACTAATTACTTGTAAATGACTTGTAAATGAATTAACAAAACATACACAAATTGTTAGCATATCACTTATTAATTGCTTATGAATGTTTTGTAAATGATAAGTTCATCATTAACTAATCACTTATAAATGACTTACAACTGAACTTTATTATAAAGTGTTACCTTTTAGTTTTCTTTACACATAAAAAGCATTCTCGTAGCTTCATAAAATTAAGTTTGAACCACTGATGTCAGATGGACTATTTTAACAATGTCCTTTGTACCTTTCTGGACCTTGAACGTGTCAGTTGCATTGCTGTCTATGGAGGGTCAGAAAGCTCTCGGATTTCATCAAAAATATCTTAGTTTGTGTTCCAAAGATGAACAAAGGTCTCACGGGTTTGGAACGACATGAGGGTGACTAATTAATGACAGAACTTTCATTTTTGGTATCCCTTTAAGTGCCTTAAAAAAAGCACTCTAAATTTCATCTAATTGCATTTAATTTAAATGTCAACTATAATACATTTTCATTTAGTGAAGCGTTATTATGGATTATAGACTCATATTTTGGCCAAAAACAATTGTTTAAAGTTAAAACATCTTAATGATGGATTTGTTTCTTTAAAACATGCAGCTTTTCACTTCACAAGATGTTAATTGATGGACTGGAGTGGTGTGGATTACTTGTGGATTATTGTGATATTTTTATCAGCTGTTTGGACTCTCATTCTGACGGCACCCATTCACTGCAGAGCATCCATTGCTGAGCAAGCCATGTAATGCTAAATTTCTCCAAATCTGAAGAAGAAACAAACTCATCTACATCTTGGATGGCCTAAGAGTGAGGACATTTTCAGCAAATTTTCATTTTGGGATGAACTATTGTCTTAAAACATTATAGTCAGTTTGCACTTATGTATGTTCTTTTAAAGTATATAATTTATGTAATAAGGCAACTTTTCTAAATGTATGCTGAAGTGCATTTTTTTTTTTTTTTTTTTTTTTTTTACAGTAATGTCCACTGTATTTCCATATTAAGTTGAGGTATTGGGCTGGTTTTGAGCTAGTTGTTTGTAATATAGACCTGATAACCCTGGCTGGATTATATCAACATTTTTCAAGGTTAAAAGTTTCAGTCCCCATTCACTGTAAACACTATATATGGAACAGACTGACCAGCACACTTCTCTAAATTTCTGCTTTTGTGGTTTTTGGAATGGCATGAAGGTGAATAAATGATGAAAGGTTTTCAATTATTGAGTGAACACTTCTTTTAACAAGAAAAGCACAGAAAGTATGATACTGAATACAATGTAGTGGGCAAAAGTTTCAAAGGACTTTTAATGACAGAACAGATGTAGAATCCAAATGTCTGAAGTCAGAGCACAGAAAGTTGAGGAAAAAGCTCTTGGAGCGATCGAGGAAGGTTTAAGACAAATTTCCGAGAGACTGATTGATGACAGATTTTGGTTCATTTGTTTTATTCTACATTAAAGAACACAGAAAAGCCTGATGCCATAAAGCTCTCATCATCTGTAAACTCAACCAGTGACTTCATTTCTCTGCACGTGGCAACTGGGCTTACAGAAATGGCAGCAGTAAACCAAGCTTGTATAAAACAGTACATTTTACTGTTCTCATAGCCAGTTCACCCCAGCAGAGAGAGAGTGTGTGTGTGTGTGTGTGTGTATTGAATATATTGGGTGCATCCAGAGATTAGGAAATGCAACAATGAAGACTGCTAATTGAGTAGGGGGTGTGACTGTGTGTGACCTCAGTTCAGAGTCTTTAATTTACTTCTTGATTATAGTCTCTTTCTGTCTTTGGTTGTGGATGAGTGTACATGTAGGCCTATATGCGTAAGGAATGGGTATTCATTTTCTCTCACTGGCCTCATTGCAAGTGAAATTGCATTTTTGTGTGCTTATGTATAGCATTCATGTGATTTAGCAGTAAACAATAGAGTTCAGTAAGCATCTGTGACTCAACAAAGTGTCTAGATAACAGCTCTGTTCCAAAACCTAAGGAACTGCCTTTCTGTCTACTGCCTACATAGGCAACTACCTCACAAGTGACTGATTTTAAAGGCTGTACGTAGACAGAAAGACATGTAGGTGACTTAAGTGGCATTTGATTTCAATAGAGACTGACGTTAGCATGATGTTAAGTTAACATGCATAGTACAAACAAAATTAATTAAAATAGTCAAATAAATAAACATTTTCTTGGTTAAAATAGTCTATTAAAATATTTAGTGATGTATTTGGTATTCAGATAAATATAGAAGTTTCCATTAGATTAGAAAAAAAATTAGTCACCCATGTTTATATATAAAAAATATATATAATTTAAGCACAGGTTAAGCAAAGGTTTTTTTTTTTTTTTTTTTTTTTCACTGCATTTAATAAATATCACTACTCTGTGATTGCCTGGGTATCTATTGTAAATATTTCTTATAATTGTTGTGAAATTCAGTGGGAGTGTCAAACATTGTGTATGGACAGTTTATTTCAGACAAGTCTGTTTACACACAAAATACACAGATGGAAATAATTGTGTAGAAATACTCAGTAGATTGATATTACAAATGTAAACACTGCCATTGTATTGCAAAACGAAGCTGATATATGTTTGTTGATAAAAACTGCAGTCCAATATTTGCCTCTACTGTATGTATCATGTTTTCATATGGCAAATCTTGATCAGCAGATGGATTTTTACTGGTTAAGAGCTCATTAGTCATTTCAGGCCAACAACAAAAGATGCATGTGTTGAATTTGGCAACTCACTCCTGGATGCTTGATACTAGAACTTGTGCCCCATGAGGGTGAGAAAAATGTGGACAATCAAGTACAGTGTTATAAACCATGCATCTGGTGATTCTGTCTGAACTGAGCATTCTGATGTCGTATGATGTTTTGTAGGGACAAGGTTTAGTTGTGGAGAGAAAAAATACATATATAAAATAATCAATCAATCAACCAATCCATCAATCAATCAATCAATCAATCAATCAATCAATCAATCAATATTAAGAATTAAAAAATAATAATTTTATATTTCTGTCATATTTCAATGATTGTCATCATCCATGTCAGACTACTGTACATTTCAAGCAGAGTTAGGTTTCTCTGGCGCTCTTTCCTTTTGTTTGTACTTATACAGGCCTCATCAAGCTCTATTATAGGAAACATTTTAGTGTGAAATATTATAAAAAGTATTGATTGTGAATGGTGTCATATAATGATATTATGATTATTAGCCATTTATTTCCCCACTGAATGTCAACACAATTCAAAAACTTCTCAAACTTCTGGATGTAACTGGTTGAAAAAAAATTGTGCAAAACCAAAACTGTGATGTGTTTTTTATTAAAAGATTGAAAGCATCATTGTTTCATTGTTTACTCAGTTATTCAAAGTGTAAGTCGATGAACTAGAAACTTATACAATGACGAAACAACAACAACAAAATTAATTTTTGATTTAATATTAATGAAAAATACATATTTTCCCAAAGACAAAAACATTGATACAAAGTAAAATTTTATTAAATATTATCAATACATAATGTAGTTATTTATATTTATCAATTTATAAGAGCCAAAATGATATTTAGCTATAAATTAGATTTATATATATATATATATATATATAATATTTAAAGATAAAAATAACTATTTTGTTAGTCAGTATATATATATATATATATTAGTATCTCACAAAAGTGAGAACACCCCTCACATTTCAGCAACCATTTTAGTATATCTTCTCAAGGGACAATACTATAAAAATGAAACTTGGATATATTTTAGAGTAGTCAATGTGCAACATGCATAGCAGTAAAGATTTACTGCCCTCTAAAAATAACTCAACACACAGCCATTATTGTCAAAAAAACTGGCAACAAAAGTGAGTACACCCTAAGTGATAACAGCTATACGTCGTTTAACCACGCAAAGCCACGTCCTGTTCATCATGTTCATGTTTTTGTCTGCTTGACAGGACCATACAAATTTGCGTATCTTGTATTAGAGCAGTTAAAATTTGGTGCTTTGAGTACAATTCTCTCATAATGACCACTGGATGTTCAACATGGCACCTCATGGCAAAGAACTCTCTGAGGATTTGAGAATTAGAATTGATGCTCTCCACAAAGATGGCCGAGGCTATAAGAAGATCAGTAACACCCTGAAACTGAGTTACAGTACAGTGGCCAGTGTCACACAGAGGTTTTCCAAGACGGGTTCCACTCGGAACAGGCCTCGCAAGGGTCGATCAAAGAAGTTGAGTCCTCGTGGTGTGCCTCAGGTGCAGAAGCTGGCTTCAAAAAACATACGCATGAGTGCTGCCAGCATTGCTTTAGAGGCTGCAGAAGTGAAAGGTCAGCTTGTCAGTGCTCAGACCATACGCTGCACACTGCAACAAGTCGGTCTGCATGGCCGTCGTCCCAGAAGAAAGCCTCTTCTGAAGCTGGCTCACAAGAAAGCCTGCACACAGTTTACTGAAGACAACCTGTCCAAGAGCATGAATTACTGGAACCATGTCCTGTGGTCTGATGAGACTCAGATAAACTTGTTTGGCTCAGATGGTGTCCAGCATGTGTGGTGATGGCCTGGTGAGGAGTATCAAGAAAATTGTGTCTTGCCTACAGTCAAGCACGGTGGTGGTAGCATCATGGTCTGGGGCTGCATGAGTGCTGCTGGTACTGGGGAGCTGTGGTTCATTGAGAGAAACATGGATGCCAACATGTACTGTGAAATTCTGAAGCAGAAGATGATGCCCTCCCTTCAGAAACTGGGTTTTCCAACATGATAATGACCCCAAACACACGGCCAAGATGACAACTGCCTTGCTGATGAAGCTGAAGGTGAAGGTGATGGAGTGGCCAAGTATGTCTTCAGACCTGAACCCTATTAACCACATGTGGGGCATCCTCAAGCAGAAGGTGGAGAAGCATCATGTGTCTAACATCCAGCAGCTCCGTGATGTCATTATGGAGGAGTGGAAGAGGATCCCAGCAACAACCTGCAGCTCTGGTGAATACCAAGCCCAGGAGAATTAAGGCAATGCTAGATAACAATGGTGCCCCCAAAATGTTGACACTTTGGACACAGTTTTGACATGTTCACTTAGTGTGTACTCATTTTTGTTGCCAGTTATTTGGACAATAATGGCTATATGTTGAGTTATATTTAGAGGACAGTAAATTTGTACTTCTATACAAGCTGCACATTGACTACTCTAATATATATCCCAGTTTCATTTGTGCATAATTGTCCCTTGAGAAGATATACTAAAATTGTTGCTGAAATGTGAGGGGTGTACTCACTTTTGTGAGATACTGTATACACACACACACACACACACACACACACACACACACACACACACAAACATTTTTTTTTAAGGTAAAACTAAGACATTTTGTTAGTCAATGTTGTTCATTATACTTACTATAAATAAAGATGACTTTGAGCATCCTCAATGCTTATTTTTGTGTCTATTTAAAATATGCATCACCTTTTCTTTAAATAAATAAATAAATACATTCTGCATTATTCAATTTTTTTTTTATTTTGGAAAATGTTATTTGATTTTAGACAAACTAAACAAATCAGGTTTAATCCAGAAACCATGATTTTAATAAATATATAACAACATAAACATATATAATATATAGCTACACAATTAAAATAGTATAGTATTGGCAGCATGTTTAAGGTGTAAAGAACAGTAAGTAACATTCAATTTGTCTTTAATCCAAAATTGTTTAAAGAGCAAATGGAAATGGAACACAAATATGGACCAAAAAACTCAAACTTTGCCTCCTCATTCCAGAGAGAGGCAGAGAAAGTAAGATTTGAGCAGGCTTACAGACAGTAGTTTTGTAAAGAATGTTAACCTTGGACCATCAGGAATCTTTTGTGTCTGTCTGTATTCATGTATTTGTCTGTATTTGTGTTTGGGTTTCCAAGAGGCTTTAATATAGTACTTGCCATTGTAACAGTGTGTTTGTCCGTCTGGTCACCTCCTCCTCCTTGTCTGGATCTCTGTGTTTCATTTAAGTCCACCACCCAAATGCAGAATGTACACTATTTGTTGTTTTTTTTTTCCTTTTCTCATTTTCTAATTTTCCTTCCACACAGTTAACCGGTGCTTCCAGTGAGGGTGGAACCTGCAAGGTATCCAATAGAAGTGCAGCCGAGAGGTTTAATGAGTAAAACAGGAGCTTTGAGAAAATCACAGTGGCCTTGCATTAAAGATGACTATGGAGGCCAAACAATAGTGGCTTTGTGAGTCTGTCTCTGATTCCTCCTCCTCTTCTTTTCCCCCAAGATTTCTAATCCCAAAGAGCAGGGATGGTTACCTCCATTGCATCATGGGACGTCAGGTTTAGTCATATCAAAGGAGTGCTTACACTGACATTTAAGGAAAATTTTGCCCAAAATGATAATTCTGTCATTATTTACTTACCCTGATGTTGTTCCAAACCTTTTTTCTTCCATGGAACACAAAAGAATAACTTTTGAAAAGTATTCAGTAACACTTTATTTTAAGGTGTCCTTGTACATGTAGTTAATTAATATTACTCAATACTTGTGTATAATTGTATAATTATACACAATGTATATGTGTATTATAAATGTATAATTACACTGTAACAAGGACACCTTAAAATAAAGTGTAAACAAATATTCCAACCAAATACTGTTCCACGTAATGAAGTCTCTAAAATGACAAAAATGCACCATAAAAGTATTGTAAAAGTAATTCATATGACTACATTCTAATTCATCAAAAGCCGTGCAATAGCTTTGTGTGGGAAAATTTAAAGTTCAATTAAAACAAAAGCGAATTTCCATCAATCCCTGTCATTGATGGAATTTTACATCATTTATGAGAGAATGCCTCCATGTTTTCACTGTTAAGGCCTGTTTACACTAAGCATGATAACTATAATGATAATGATAGCCATAATGAAAGAGTTCTAAAAATCATTCTCAATATTAAAGAGTAGTTCACACCTCAGCTATAATAATAAAGGCAAAAAGAATCTATATCGTTGGAATCACTTTCAGAACAATTTTTTTTTCTCCAGCTGATGAACGATAAAAATATTGAAACCCAATCAGAATCAATCATGCTATAACGAGCTCGAGAATTTAAAATGGCAGAAGAGCGTGAGCTTAGAGTAAACAGACGATATTGTCCGCTGGTGTGGAGGCTGATATAGCTATCTTTGTAGTTATCGTTCTTGGTGTGAAATTCTGAAAGAGTGTTGAACGTCTGGATCAAACACAGGTGAAGAAACATAAACAAGTGATCGTGTATGTAAGAAGTAAAATATCGCAATCATCAAACATTAAACAGCATATTTTTCAGTCATTTAGGAGACGCTTTTAACCAAAGCAACTTACAAATGAGGACAACAGAAGCAATCAATTGTAGTATTAAAACAACTAAAACAGATCCAAAACTAAAAGCTAATGCATACAACAAAATTTCAAAACTTAACATTTAAATGAAAAAATAAAAAATATATAAAATAAAGCTAAAAACAATTAAAAATATTAAAGAACAAATAAGAGTATAATAATGATTCTAACATAACACTAAGCCAAACACCAAAAAACAACTACATATGTGTATGTACAACCACACACACATACATATACATATATACACATTTATAAATTCAATATATATATATATATATATATATATATATATATATATATATATATACTTTCATTCCCATGTAGTTTGTTGAAGTACTAAAATAACTCAAATTAAATAAAACTAAAATGTAATAAAAAACCTATACAGACATAATAAAAAAAACAAACTAATAAAATGACAAACATTATTCCAACTTTAACTAAAATTAAAATAGATAACAAATACAAATCAAACTACATTAGTTTATCAGTAATCCTAAAAAAATAACACTGAGCCAAACACACATGCAAGTAGTAGGAAAGAGGAGAAATAAAAAGCAATACTTATATCCTTTGCCGCTGTCCCTGCCCGGTGGAGTCGCACGGTAGAGTCGGTGGTCTTTACCCTCTTCGGTCTTGCCGCAACCGCTGCCACGGTAAACTACGTTTTTTAGACCCATCTAACAAAATACTAATTGAATTCAGCTGGACACACTTTCCTTTTATCACAACAAATGGCCAAGCAAGCGCACAAGTCGACACTGACAAGGCAGTACAAGACCAAACACTTATATAAATATAAATCAAAACTGCCTAATGGTACCAAAATGGAAGTGGTATATGACCGTGCAATCTTTGGAGGTGTTGATGGAAGCAATCTAATCAACATATGTTTTGATCAGCATTCTGAATTCGATCTGGACCTGTTCTTTCTTTTGACATATTGCATGTTCACATACTCATACAACAAAATATTCTGGGGGCCATGAAAATTTTGTGAAAATGATCAAAAATGCTGGCTGTGGCTTTTTTTAAACGCTGGCGAGGAAAAAGTTAAATGCTATTACATGGTATAGTATAGAGGAACAATTAGTCATACAGTCATACAGTCATATTTGGAACGATATGAGGATGAAAAATGATGTCATTTTGGCTGAATTATTCCTTTAGACTCCTGTAGAGTAGTCTGAGAATCATAGATTATGTGGAGACTGGCAAGCACTTGAAAAGTGCTAAATGTCACAACATATCACTATATGGTCTCTTTATCAGGAGAATCGATAGAATCATTTATGTTCCTCTGGTTGCATTCTACTGTTAATGCATGGGTCTGGCTATATGATACTATATGGGTTCCTCACAGACGTGCTTCATATGGAAGATGAAATGTGGTCCTGTTTGATATAAACCTGTTAAAATGAGCGATAGACACAATCATGTGATACGATGAGACTGAACTCACTTGACAGCATTTCTTCATGCTCTGGAAGGAAATTGTCTCATATCTTATTTCATCTTTACATGATATATTGGAAAGTTATCGTGATGTTTGGATGGAAACTTCTTCTTGGATGGATTCTTGGATAGCCTGTCTCAAATGCACATAAAACAGGCAAGCCTGAAGTTGGACGAAACTGGATGAAGCCGCTTGGCAAATGCACACTACCAGCATATGGCATTCTTCTCCGCAACCTTCAGACGCCACCTTACCTAATATGAACTACCTTGTAGAGGTCTACATTCCCGCGGGAGTCTCTCTACAACACGTGTCAAACTCCCATCATGAAGGGAAACTGTCCTGCAGAGTGCAGCTCCAAAAAAAAAAAAAAACACCCCCTGCGATTTCTAGTGAGTCTGGAGACCTTGATTATCTGGTTCAGTTTAGGTTTGGAGTTAAACTCTTCAGAAGAGAGGCCGTTTGACACCCCTGCTCTACAAGGTAGTCCTACAACCTCTAAAAGGTTGTTCAAATAGTTTAGCTATGGAGTTTAGCTCCAACACGTTTGCTTGCATGTTTCTAGTTATCCTGAAGCCATTGATGAGCTGGTTCATGTGCGTTTAATTAAGACTGGAGCTAAATTCTTCAGGAAGGTGAACCTGCAAGAGCAGGATTGGACACCCGTTCTAGGGGTTTGTAACACTCTTATAGCAATTTGTAACTATATTATGTATTGGTGAATTTGTAGCTAATTCATATTCATTTGTATCATGTTATTTTACATTGTCATTCTGCTTATGCCCCACTGACCATTAGGTTTAGGGGTGGAGACTGAGGACCTTCATGCTTACTTTTTAATAAAATAAAAAATAAATAAAAAAAACTGTGTTTGCATACAAATCTCATGGTAGAACTTCTTATAAAAACACCACATCGTACACTCTTAAATTATACGCAAACCTCAACAACCTTGCTTCCCCTTAAACCAAGGTGTATAACTAGCTCTGGTTAATCTTGAAATCGAGATCAGTCGATGTGTACAACCTCCTCCTACATTCCCCTTAAGCTTCAGGTTCTCCCCAGGAGGCAGGAATTACGGGAGCCCTGTGGGATCCCTATATATGAAACACCTCTTTGCCTCCAAGTCTCATGCTCATTAAAACAACACCCTCTACCCCAAACCTCAGCCCCCATTTCCTGCTGAGGTCAGACTGCTGCGCTCTGAGCCTTATAGGCATTTTTTGCTGGTGCTCATGGTTGGGGGGTGGCTAGATGGAAAATTAAGCAGTGGCTGATATAGATCCTACCGTATGTGCCCTCTTTGCACTCTTCAAAGATCCTGTGTTTGGAGAAGAAGGGACCTCCAGGTTTGAGGGTAAAAGGGTGGGTGGCTGGGGACCGAAGAGCAGAGAGACCAGCAGAGCGGATTGGAGGAATATATTTTGTCTGTAGCTATGTTTCTATCACCCTGTGTTTATGTGCATTTTGAAGTTTTACATTAGAAAGGAGTGATAGGAAAAAAAAAAAAATTGCCAAAAACGTTTTTGCACTCACTTGAGGTGGATTTGACTTGAGCAAAAAAGAGCTAATATGAATAATGGGTGATGGAAACACATTTACCGAATAAATTCCTGCATGCGCATCAAAAATGTCATGTGACTTTGAGCGATGGGATGACATAACTTGACTAACCAGTGAACCGATGTCATTGCACAGCATCTAAAATGTTGTTACGGTCGTTCTGAAATGGCTGAGCAAAGTCTGTTGTCACAGCGTTTCTGTATGGGCTAATTGGCTCCCAGAACTGTCTTACTCAACTGCGCTCCCAAAAAGCATGTATCTACCTCTGAAAGCAATGACCGCATTTATTGTGTTTCGTCTGCTTGCTCACAAAGGAATCATTTTATATGAAAATTATTATATTCAGTCTTCTCCTACTTTTCTTAGTGATTTAGTGCCAGTTTATCAGGAAGTGATGATTTTGTTCTCTTTGACTCGTTAGGGTGGAAACGGTGCTTTATTTGCAGAAGTTAAATGAACAGCTTTGGATGTAAACATAAATAGTGATGTTGTTTATAGAGTAAACTCATATTTCACATGAGCGTTAAGCAAACCAATTCTCAGTTTAATTTTGTTCTAAAAAAGCATGTACGTAAATTTGATTAATAGCATGACTTTGGTTATGTTTACATTTAGTCTTTTTCACATTTTTTGGACAAACAGCAGCTAAATAACTCTTGTATTTGGCCGCTTTGACAAGTTATGAATCATTAAAATAAAAAAATAAAAAATAAAAGAAAAATAGAAAAATAAAAATCTTGGATCTTAAATCTTGAATTCTTTCAACTCTTATAATTATATTACCCGTCATAAACCCTTCATAATGCTTATAATCCACTCTATTCAGTGTTTTCAAGAATCCAATTTAGATAAGGGTTATGAAATGTTTGGTGTGGTTGTTTGATATGTGCCCTGTGTATCTTAGGCAGGCCAATGACACAATGCCATGGGATTAAATAGATAGTTCACCCAAAAATAAAAATCCTATCATCATTTACTCACCCTCAAGTTGTTCAAAGCATGTATGAGTTTATTTCTTATGTTCATAATAGAAGATATTTTAAAGAATGCTGGAAAACAGTTGTTGGTAGCCATTGACTACCACAGTATGGGACAAATAATAATAATAATAATAATAATAATAATAATAAATACAATGGAAGTATATACTATGGGGACCAGAAACATTGGGGATCATCTACTGTAGAACAGGGGTGTCCAATCCTGCTCCTGGAGGGCCAGTGTCCCGGTTTAGCTCCAACTTGCCCCAGCACACTTGCAAGTTTCAAGTCATCCTGAAGACCTAAACTATTATGGCAGTTTGTAATTACGTAGTGGCGAATTGGTGGCTAATTTCTATGAAACTGTATTATTTTGTTTACATGCAATCTGCTTATTCCCCACCGTTAGGAGTGGACCTTCATGTATGCATCTCATGGTACCAATTCATGAGAAACAGCACCTCGTACACTCGAAAAAAGCTGGAACTATTGAGGAAGCTAGGTTAATTTGATCTTATTTAGGGTAATAATCCTTCACAATCAGTAACCCAATGATGCTGGCTTGGGAATACAGACTTGGAAGAGAATATGAACGTCAAGTTCCAACCATTATCTGAGTGCCACTTTATCTATCCATGTTTGTAGTACTCATGACATAAATATGTGTGGAAAATAGAGCAAAATTAATTAAAGCAGAGAGGAAAGATACATTTTAAACTGACTGCAGTGAGGAGTGTGTTCTTTTAAAACTAGAGGGTTTTGTCTGAGTGTTTTTTCTCACACCAGAATCACTCAAGCAGTGACTGGTGACTCCAAATGGGAACAGAAAAAGCATGGCGTTTGAAAGTGCTTGGTTGCCAAAATGACCCAAACTTGATTGTTTTGACCCAAATCCTCATCAGTGTTCATGTAATGATTAACACTCCCATCAAAATACAGCATGTGCTCCAAGTTAATGTAATATTCAGCTGAATTGCATATCGAGTTATAAACAAACCAAATTTTGGTCACAGCTGACAATGAGTTTAGACTGCCTAATTTGTATGAATAACATTTTTCTAGTCCAAATGACTTTTGACTATAATTCCAATTCATACATAGTTTTCACATCACAATTCATCTGTTGCAGATGTTTCTTATGTTGAGATCACACTAATTTTCCACAGTACCAAATATCACTGTAATGTAAAGCCTTGCCCTTACTGATTGTAGGTTTTTAAACAATGAATTCAAACTGTCATGAAATAAAAGGGAAAATCTGTTAAAAACTACACAAATTTGCCATTTTGTGCTCATGTTACTTTTTCCCACTGGTCTGTTTTGTCTCACTTTAGTTTGTAAATGCTGGCTTTTTGTTTTCATTTTGGAAACGGATGAATGTTTACATACATTTTTTGATTGGGGCTGTCTGTCTGAAAAGTTCCCTTGGCGCAGTGGTGCTTTTCCACTGCATTAGTCTGTGGCGCATTGATCCCATGCCCAAAGAGCTCTTCTTTGGTTACCGTTGACAGGCCCGTGAGCTCTGCGGATGGTCTTTATGATGACATGCCTTCACATGTGCTCATTAGCTCAGGGTCTCTGGAATTCATCTCAACGCATCCACCTCAACAGCACTCTCACTTTCCAGGGAAATTGTCCAGTCCTAATGGTTCACACATGCCACTTGTTAAGTGGAGCAGCTGAAAGAGAAGGGAAATGAATCTCAGATTGGCCTCCTCCTCTGTTTTCCTGCTTCTCTGGTCCCCGCTAGACAACAGACTCTTCCCATGTCCATTGTCATTTATTGATTGTGTGTCCTTGACT
The DNA here is from genome assembly GCA_039654775.1 of Spinibarbus caldwelli. Taxonomy (NCBI): domain Eukaryota; kingdom Metazoa; phylum Chordata; class Actinopteri; order Cypriniformes; family Cyprinidae; genus Spinibarbus; species Spinibarbus caldwelli. The sequence goes on along the minus strand of CM077245.1, from coordinate 28,743,742 downwards.
CCTCGCTTGGCGAGACCTTGGCTGTGGGTTGGACATTCTATGAAATATCACTCGAAATTAGACAATCTTAATGATATTTGGTACCAGAATCGGAAAACAGAATTAGGGTCAGTCAGCAACTGTGGAAGTGAACTTCTCTCTCCAAACCAGCCCTCATTTCCACTGATTTGAGGGTGGAATGATGACATAACTGTCTTCAGTACTACATAACACACCCACAAACAAACATACTGTAGTACATCGTGGAAGTTCTGTAGTCAAGACCGGCTCATTTGAGTCCAAGTCAAGACTGAAACCAGAAAAGGGTCGAATCCGAGTCAAGGCCGAGGCCACATGCTCCTGAGTCCAAGACCATGAAAATGTGTTCTTTGATTTGGACTTGAGACAGACCATTCTTGAGTACTGCAATACTGTTGTTAGTTGCCACTGTTGCCACCATTCATACTTAACACACCCAAAATAAAACACCTGTACATGTACAGTTACTGTCAGTTACTGATGAATACTTGATATTTGTTATCATGACAGTTCCATCATGTAGGTGCTAGTCAATTACAGTTCCATAGCTCTTGAGACCAGAATCTTGGTCTAGATTTGGACTTGACCCTCTTCTGGTCTTGGTCTTGACTTGGAATTCTTGATTTGGACTTGACGCTCTTCTGGTCTTGGTCTTGACTCTGACTTCTTGATTTGGACTTGACCCTCTTCTGGTCTTGGTCTAGATTTGGACTCGCCCCTCTTCTGGCCTTGGTGTTGACTTGGACTCGACCCTCTTCTAGTCTTGGTCTTGGACTCAACCCTCTTCTGGTCTTGGTCTTAACTCTGACTTCTTGATTTGGACTCGGCCCTCTTCTGCTTTTGGTTTAGATTTGGACTTGACCCTCTTCTAGTCTTGGTTTTGACTTGGACTCAACCATCTTCTGTTCTCTATCTTGACTGGGACTTCTTGATTTGGACTCGACCCTCTTCTGATCTCAGTCTTGACTTGTACTCGACCCTTTTCTGGTCTTGGTCTTAACTTGGACTCAATCCTCTTCTAGTCTTGGTCTTGACTTGGACTCAAACCTCTTCTGGTCTCAGTCTTGACTTGGACTCGACCCTCTTCTGGTATTGGTCTTGACTTGGACTCAACCCTTTTCTGGTCTTGATCTTGACTTAGCCTCAACCCTCTTTTGGTCTTGGTCTAGATTTGGACTTAACCCTCTTCTGGTCTTGGTCTAGATTTGGACTCAGCCCTCTTCTGGTCTTGACTTGGACTCGACCCTCTTCTAATCTTGGTCTTGACTTGGAATTAACCCTCTTCTGGTATCTGTCTTGACCCAGACTTCTTGATTTGGACTCGACACTCTTCTTGTCTTGGTCTAGATTTGAACTCGACCCTCTTCTAGTCTGGACTTGAATTGGTCTCTGCTACAAAGCTTCATCACAGTCCTTGTTTATAAGTTTCACTCCTAATTCTGAGAACATTTTAACTCTTTCCTTGCCAGATTTTTAATTTTTTTTTTTTGTTGTTGTTTTGTTTGTTTATTTATTTATTTATTTATTTATTATTTTGTAGCCACCGCCAGATCATTTTGATCATTTTCACAAAAGTTTAATGGGCCCCAGAATAGTTTGTTGTATGAATATCTGAACATGCAATATGCCAAAACAAAAAACTGGGCTTCTGCTTTTAAATAAATGAATGAATGAATGAATGAATGAATGCTTGAATGAATAAATAAATACATAAATAGTTTTATTCTAGCTTCATAACATATTTTTTGAATATGAGTAAGTTTCATTAATAAAGCAACATTTTGAACAAAAAGCTGAGAAAATCGCGTTTTTGTAAAATACTTTGTCTGGATCAGATTCAGAATGATGATCAAAATATAGATGGAATAGATCACTTCCATCAACACATCCAAAGCTTGCACAGTCCAGTGGTGTTAAAGAATTGTGCTATAACAAACAAATACTCATTATATACACTACAAACACTTGAAAAGAGACAGAGGTTTGTGAAAGATATTTTCTCTGTTTTGGAGGGATGATCATTTTTAAATCATACCATATTTATTGCATCAAAATTTGTTAATACTGCACTTTAGTTAGGGGAGGGTAATTTTATCAGTTGTTTATTATTCATGCAACAATATATTACTGTTATAGTTTTTATTAATAACCATTGTTATAGCTGATAACTTTGTCTTAGTGCTCTTATGAATGTTTATGTAACGGGGCTGATGAGACGTGAGACGTGCGGATCCATATGCAGGCTTTTATTTAAAGACATGGTCATAAATACAGGCAGGGTCGAAACAATGGCAAACAGGTATGGCAGGGACAAGACAAAAAGTAATCCTAGGGCAAGCGTGGGTCGACGATCGGTGAACAATATCCAACGGGGCAAGGCAGAGCAATAATCCAGGTACACAAGCAATAATCCAAACGAGGTGCAAACAGAGTCCGAAACGGCAAGGCAAGGGTTAATCCAGGAAACACGGGCTAGAAGAAAACACGGGAAAACAGGCAAGGCAAGACTAAGACAACTAAGTGGGCTCCGTAGAGTAGCTATCGCTAGAAGAGGGATGTGTGCGTACAATACTGGGCGATCTGTGAGAGGAAGTCCAGGGTTTAAGTAGGGTGTGTGATTGTGTGATAGTTCTCAGGTGTGAGCATGTGATTGGTACAGCTGTGTGCAGTCAGTGCAATGGATCATGGGAAATGTAGTGCAAGGTAACGCGAGACAGTCTGTGTAGTGTGAGAGTCAATATGATGGACGGATGACCTCTGGTGGAGAGTGAACAGAAGGGCAGGCACAGGATTCGTAACATAGGCCCCCCCCAAGGAGCGGCTTCCAGACGCTCCTATACAATCCAGGAGGGCGGTGGAGCGGAGGCAGAACAGGGGAAGGGACGGAGGGCCAGGTCCACTTGGAAGTGGAGAGGTCGAGGACCGAGGCAGAACAGGGCACCAAGCCGGAGCAGGCGGGACTGGAGCCCACCAGGGCGGAGCAGACGGGACAGGAACCCACCAGGGCGGAGTAGACGGGACAGGAGCCCACCAGGGTGGAGCAGACGGAGCAGGAGCCCACCAGGGCGGCGCAGACGGAGCAGGAGCCCACCAGGGCGGCGCAGACAGAACTGGAGCCCACCAGGGCGGCGCAGACAGAGCAGGAGAGCACCACAATGGATCAGGCTGATCAGGAACCCACAACAGGGGCTGGGACCTAGGGAAAACTGAGACAAAAGAAAGAGGAAAAAAAATGCACAGACCCAAGGACTGAGGCAGGGAACATGGGAGGTCTATCAAGATTTTTCCTAGTGGCAACTGAGCGGGCAGGCAGTTCACAATCAGCCACCATGGCTAGTTCAGAACGGGGTGAGAGTTCAAAGGCGGGTTTAGAGCAGGGTAAATGTTCAAAATCGGCCTCCGTGGCCGTGACAGGGCAGGACGAGAGTTCATAGACGGCCTCCATAGTCGTGACAGGACAGGTCGAGGGTTCATAGACGGCCTCCATAGCCGTGACAGGACAGGACGAGAGTTCACAGGTGGATACCACTGACACCTCTAGAGGTTCTGCAGCAGATGCCGCCACCTCCGGAGGTTCTACAGTGGTACCATAGGGAACGAGAGAGAGTTCTTTGCTGGGCGCCACCACCACACACGAATCTGAAATAGGCAACAACGCTTCTGGAGACACAGCAGCGAGCGACACTACCCCAAAAGGTTCTGCAGCATCAGCCGCCACCTCTGGAGACATCACAGTGGACGCCGCCACCTCGAGCAGTTCTGTGGTGGTGTACGCAGCCCAAACGCAACATAAAGCGATCCCCATCATGGGAAGCGCTGCGGACAGGGGACTCAGTTCAGGGACAGGAGGGCTAAAGTGAGTGGGTTTGGGGATACCAGCTGCACGTGCAGACACCAGTGGTGCATCCCTCACACTGGATACCAGACTAGGATGCTGAAGGACTGACCTTGAATATCTGGGGGTGGCAGACAGGACGTGACATGACTCTGGCTGATCAGCTGTGATGTGAAGTGACTCTGGATGATCAGCAGTGACGTGCTGGGACTCTGGATGATCAGCAGTGACGTGCTGGGACTCTGGATGATCAGCAGTGACGTGCTGGGACTCTGGACGATCAACGGTGAATTGGCTTGATTCATGAAGATCCACTGTGACCTGACTTGATTCATGACAATCAACTGTGACTTGACTCAGCTCGTGATTGGCAGCAATGACATGACGGGGTGTTGCTGAGGCCGCCATTATGTGAGCGTGCTCTAGCGCAGCTGCCATTTCAGGCTCAGACGCGGTGTCGTGATCCTCCTCCGAGACACCCACAGTAAACAAAGAGCCAGCGCACAGCAATGCAAAGTCCATAAACTGTGCTAATGATGAACGCTGACCCTCTCGGAGAAGCTTTGATCTGAGCGGTTGATTAACGCCGTCACAAAATAAATCAGTTAAAAAACAGTCCAGCAACTCAGAGTCATTTGCTAAAATTAAATGTTCCTCTATACACTCCTCAAGTGATCGGGTACCTTGCTTGAAGCATAACAGAAGTAGTTCTGTGTCCATACCTGGCCAATGTCCACATGAAAAGCTGCTGGATCCTTGTGTGGCCAAGTATTCTGTAACGGGGCTGATGAGACGTGAGACGTGCGGATCCATATGTAGGCTTTTATTTAAAGACATGGTCATAAATACAGGCAGGGTCGAAACAATGGCAAACAGGTATGGCAGGGACAAGACAAAGAGTAATCCTAGGGCAAGCGTGGGTCGACGATCGGCGAACAATATCCAACGGGGCAAGGCAGAGCAATAATCCAGGTACAAGAGCAATAATCCAAACGAGGTGCAAACAGAGTCCGAAACGGCAAGGCAAGGGTTAATCCAGGAAACACGGGCTAGAAGAAAACACGGGAAAACAGGCAAGGCAAGACTAAGACAACTAAGTGGGCTCCGTAGAGTAGCTATCGCTAGAAGAGGGATATGTGCGTACAATACTCGCGATCTGTGAGAGGAAGTCCAGGGTTTAAGTAGGGTGTGTGATTGTGTGATAGTTCTCAGGTGTGAGCATGTGATTGGTACAGCTGTGTGTAGTCAGTGCAATGGATCATGGGAAATGTAGTGCAAGGTAACGCGAGACAGTCTGTGTAGTGTGAGAGTCAATATGATGGACGGATGACCTCTGGTGGAGAGTGAACAGAAGGGCAGGCACAGGATTCGTAACAGTTTATAACATGATTTGTGAATATTTAACTACTATACTGAATGACATAGCATAGACTTCTTCATGGCTAGTGTCTGCGTATTTCATTTCATTATGTAACCTACTTGTTTTACAGATCTGTGTACTAGTGTTAAATACTGTTTTTGACAGCATTGATAATAACGTTTCTGACAGATAATATCATGATATTTATGCTTTTCCCTCACCGAATGTCATATCCTGTCAGCAATAACCTGTCTATGCCATGGGCTTTTTTGATTACTGTCAGTTTGAGTGCCTGCGATGCAGTGTTGCCAGATATTGTTATTAAAAACAAAAAAATAAACCGAAATTATTTTACTTTTTTGCAAATAAGATAAGCTAAAGATATCGCTGAGCCCAAACTACAAATTACTGCTTTATTAACTTTCTAAAGTGTAAAATTAATTGGAAAAGACAAGTCTAAAAACGATAATAATAGCTGGATCTGGCAACACGGATCTGCGCCCACGTCCTCCCTCACAGCTCTCTCAAAGAGACTAGTTTACTTCGTCAGCATCTCGCAATGATCGTTCTCATACCACAGACACTAAAATTCTTGCAGACTGTCTAAACTGAATTATACATGGCATGCAGATATTCATATGAGGAGCTTAACAGTAAATTAGTCATTCAGAGTACAAATTTTAGTTTTGAACATGAAACATTTACCGAGGTCTGGACCATGGTGGCCTCATAGCTGGCTACGGGTCTGCTCCTACCGTACACCAGTGAAAACAAGGAAAGCCAGAAAATTCCTTGCTGGTGGGGAAAGAATTAACATCTAAAGTAATTTGATTCAGTCTTTATTCCACTTCAAAAGGTTTGGATGAAACAGTAAGAATAAGAATCCAAGACAACATTTGGTTTTCCAGAATGACCCAAATTAATCTCCCATCAAACACATGAAAGAATCTCACAGTATTATCCACAAACTCATTAAGATATAGACCAAAATGTGGCATATTGTGACATTGACTAGAAATTACATTCTGTTCTTGCGTTTCTAGTTTCATAAGCCACAGAATCACTGAGCACTACGTATTCTCTCGAGGCCAATTTTGGGAAGAACATTATGTCAAATATGTCCCTATTCCATTGTCAGCTTGCCTTTGTATTATTTAGCTTCAGACAGGTTATGCAAATGGTATTTACTAAGCAAAAACTGTCATCTATTTGACACTGATATGAAATGACATCAACACAGTCCTACCCTTAAATTTGAGAAGTATCAAATTCTTTGAAATTCACATCAGATAACTTGACCTTTCCAGCCAGCTATTCATACAAATAAAAGCCTGTTTCATTGCTAAAGTTTAGTGTATCAGAGTCTGTGAACTCACTTAAGGTTTAACTCAATCTTACCTCCACACATTTATCAGTAATGATAAATTGGTTTATTCCTGGAACAAATTATTATGCCCATTAACCTACTGACATTGTTTGGTTTCTTTTAATCATGTGTTAAACACGTCAACTCAGTTTATAATCATATTCTCCTTCCACAGTCCTCGCCAATTGCATCCATAGTGCCAAATCAGTTTACTCTTTTCTTCACAATGACTTACATTATTTCAACAAGGAAACCTTTGAAATGGATGTCCAAACAAAATTTGTAGAAGAGCATGCTAATGTAAATCACAATCACCAGTCATTTATAAACAACTGCTTAGACCTTCCAGCAATTCTTCCAGTAATCCTACGCTAGGAATTCTAGAATAACTTGGAAAAAAATTTTATTTGTTTCATGACGTATACATCTTTTTTTGGTCACAAATTATTACTTTGAAGCTGCTTTGAAACAATCTGTATTGTATAAAATGTTATATAAATAAATGTGACTTGACCAGTCATTTATAAACAGCTGCTTGTTTTCTATTTTTATTTGAAAGTGGTCCCCTGTAAACGACCCCTTTGTTTCATTCTGCATCTCTCCTATTTGCCTTAACACATACGTTTTCTGCCCTGCATCATATACTGTACACTTCGTCATATACAATATATACAATATGTCTCCGGTGCACCTTCATTTTTAACATGACATTGTTAATTATAAATTTAAATAGCTGATCGTTTGATTGGTAAAGCAAAACAACTGACTCTAGACGACTGAATAGTTGAATTGCAGTCAATTATTCTTTATTTATAACATGAGGTTACATACAGTATCTGCAAAAACTCCCTATTCCTGGCATCAGGTAAAGTGAGGCACCGTCAGTTTAGTAGGAAAACTTAGAAGGAAGAAAGAGAGGGCAAGGAAGATAAATTGATGAGAAGCACATGGGCCACGTGCTCATATTTTACCCTCTGCATGAAGCTAAGACACATGGGACCTCTTTATGACCCATTACTGTAATTTGTTCCGTCACCCTCTGCCAGCATTTAATCCCTGTTTTAAAGAGGGCTGCTGTTGCCTGGCAACAACCATCGCCACGGTCACACTAGTATCCGTATCCCAGCAGCCTGCTGAAGTGGATGAAATGTGTGCGGATGACACCTGTGACTGAACGTCCTGTCAGGGACAAAACACGAGTCATTAGCTGCCATGTCATGAGCAAACACTGCTTCAAAAGACTAAAGGGGCTCTTCAGCTCAGGATTAGATTTATGTTCGTCCCAAAGAAGCAAGGCTGGGCGAAATTCAGAATTTATTTCAATTTTAGTTCACGAAGGTGAATTCAATTTGCCACATGCACCAAGTGATGTTGATTGTGATGTTGATTAGAATAGGGAACACATATTCGCTGTTAATTAAGGGTTTTCCCTCAATAAACTCCTAATTTGCAGTTTATTAGTAGTTATTAAGGGGTTAAATTTAGGTATGGGGTGGATTAAGGGATCTAAAATATGGTCATGCAGAATAAGGCATTAATATGTGCTTCATGAGTACTAATAAACAGCCAATATGCAAGTAATATGCATACTAATAAGCTACTAGTTAATAGTGAGAATTGGTCCTTAAAATAAAGGGTTACTGTTTTTTTTGTTTTGTTTTGTTTTTTTTTTAACTATACCACATTCTGTGTGTATGATAACATGTTTATGGGTAATTTATACTGAAAAAGTAAATATATTGTTAAAATTAAAATTAAATAATAACTAAATAAATTTAAAAATTAGAAAATTATTTTACATTAACTATATTTTTAACATATTAAATAAGAAATTCAGCAAATCATAATCAATTAATCATATTTATTTATTTTATTTTATTTTATTTATTTATTTTTTTAGTTATTTATATTTTTTTCAGATTCCCAAATTATGCAACTAGTTCAGTCTGTAATCAACCACTCGATTCTAAACCATATAATGAATCATTGCCTTGAAGGAAAGCGTCCAAAGAGCAAAGCTTTTGGGGATGGGCTTCTGTTTTCCCAAAGATTTTGCAGATTTTCCCCATAATTGGGAGAAACGTTCCATTCTCATAAACACGATGTAACCATCAAAGGCCTTTGCCTTCAGAAACCATCCAGAAATCACTACCCAAGGCATTTCATAATTTGCTATTTTGACATAAACCTGAGATGAATGGGAAGCAGAATCAAACTCCACAGGCAGAGATTTATGTTTTTCTCATCAGAAAATACACCAATTGATGTTCCACTCACACGTAGTAGCTGATGCCTTGCCTTTACTTGATTACTGTGTTCTTACAAATACAGAGGTAGTTACTTAACAGTCTGATCGATTGCGATGTAATGTATTTGTAACCTTCTTGTGACCCTTAAAACAAGAGATAATCTAGATAATCGTTTGTTGCACTTAGCATCAGCATGACTTGTCATGACTCATCATGACTGATTCATTGTTTCCCATATTGAGATTCATATATCATGAATGTTTCCTCCATTTCTATTTGATATTTTAACTCAAAAAAGCTACTTGTATTGGAAATGGTGGTAGTCTGGAACAACATGTAAATTCTATTACAAGACAAAAGTCAGTCACTGGTCAAACTGTCAATAGCTGGAAAACTGTCAAGCTGGAAAAGTCCTGTGAGATTCCTGCTAGGACAGAAGAGCATCATAAAAGTAGTCCATATGACTTGTGCAGCTTATTCCAAGCCTTTTGAAGCCTTACAGATCTGTGTGAGAAACCAAAGAAAATATTAGGCTCAAAAGCCAATAATGAGCTGTTTTAAGTATAATGAGCTAATATAATAATATATAATTATATATATATATAATATAATAATAATGAGCTCTTTTTTTTATTTTTTTTTTTTTATAATTAATATTTAGTATGTTCCTTAAGGTTTACTTACAGTAAATGTTAATAAAAAATAAAAAATAAAAATCTGCACAAAAAAAAACAAATAAATATGTGGAAAAAATATTATTTTGATTATTATATACAAGAAGTCAGTTTGTTCAATTAACTGTATCTGCAATAACAGTGGAAATAATATAGCCTTTTTTTTTTTCTGAGATTTTAAGATATGTGCCCACACACGTACCCTGAGGAATATTCACTGGAGTAAAAAGTATGACAGCTCCCCTTCATATGCACAAGTAATTCCAGTTTTTTTTTTTTTTTCATGAAAAAGGTGTCAGTGCCCTGCCTTTTTAAATCAGCTTCATTTTACGCCTAAAGAGCTCATCATTTTGAGCTATTAAGAACTTCAAAGATCTGGAAAACTGAAAAAAGGTGATATTCGATTGAGACAGATTTCCTTTTCTTCAAAATGTGCTACTGAAGGTGTGATGAACAGGTTCCCTGCTGAGCAAGTTTGATAGAGCCTAATATGATTCAAATGGGCTCCATGTGGGTAAAAGAATAATGAAGTGATGAGCTGGTGTCAACCTGAATAAAACACATGCAGGTGTTCTCATGCACAGAAATCTCTCTAGCTATTATAAGTTACAGTTTCAGAGCTTGAGAAAATAAGACCTGATAGTCAGAGACTGAGCTCAGCTTGTGAATAATTTAGCCAATAAATACAAAAGACATGGGCTATTCTAAGTATCATTCTTTTCACGATTTTGCCCATGTTCCAAACCATTTGATATTACATAGCCACTAGGATTAACCCTTTGTGCTAATACTAACCACTGAAGAAATTACACATTACAGTAGGCACTACAAGAAAGGAATGCTGGGATTGATCTTCTTCATTTAATGAAGAAGAGTAACATATATTCTTAAAACTAAGGTTTCAAAAACCAAGAACCATTTTTGGTTCCGCAAAGAAGGTTTTTTTTTTTTGTTTTTTTTTGTTTTTTTTCTGTTTAAGTGCTATAATCGGGTCCCCGGTGCATCTACCAACCCAGAAAATGTGAAAAAAAGAACAACCCAGTAATTTTTTTGGTAAGCCTTTCTCTGCAGGCTTGTGAAAAAACGAGCAAGTCAGATTTCGCTCCCCCTGTGACTTAGAAAGGGGATCTTATTATAATATTACCGCCCCTTAATCTGCACGTTTCCACCCACGGTGCCGCCACTGTGTTTTTGCAAGGGACAACGGTGTACCAGTTCCAAAGCCATGGTGAAAGGTCACACAAAGCATGCTTACTGTTCTGTCTTTGGCTGCACTGATGAGCACTGAACATTATTTACAGTCTCAGCCACAGAGGAGACAAGGGAGCAGTGGATTTATTCATTTATTTACTGTATATTACACTGATCTAATATAAATATGTGATTTCTTTCCCAGCTGTTTACCTTCACAGACATAACCGACTGTTTTTGTAACTTGTGTGTTTTTAACATAAACTTGTGTGTATTTGACAGTTTAAGTGCAATAAGACATGATAGAGAACTCACTTAGTTAGTACTCAACTTAGTTTAGTACTCACATGCCATGTGACAGCTGTTTTCTGTACGTGTGCTTCGGATGTGTGCGCTCAGAAAACCGTATATCAGAAATTTAAACTAATATTGTTTAAAATGCATGATTTCAGCGCGATAAACATGATAATCAAAACCAAACAGATGTTTTTTAGCAGAGTATTTGAGTTACAAGCTGTAAAGGCACAGCCCTATTCAGGAAAAGTGGGTGGGGAGCAGCAGCTCATTTACATTTAAAGAGACGCATGAAAACAGTGTGTTTCTGCTTCCACTCAAAATAGGCATTTTCAAAATGATATAATAAATGATCTGTGGGGTATTTTGAGCTGAAACTTCACAGACATATTCTGGGGACGCCTGAGACTTATATTACATATTGTAAAAGGAGGCATAATACGTCTCTTTTAAAGAAATGAGTAACACAAGATTTGACATTCTCAGCCATGATGCTAGCGTGTTGTGGGTGGTTGCCAGGCCATTGCTATGCAGTTGCTGGGTGTTTTTTTTTTTTTTTTTTGGTGGTCGTTAAGACTTTTCTAGGTTTTTCTGCCCACCAGGCCAAAATATCTTCTCAAAAATTCACTTCAAGTTATTTATCTTAGTAAAACTGCAGACAGCAAAGAAGGAAAGAGAGCAAAAGAAAGAGAGTTTCTGAGAATCTCTGGAGGAGATCACACAGATGCTGAACCTTTGCCACTTATACGATGAAATATGAGCCCGCTTTATCTTTCACATTGGTCAGTCCACGGTCTGTCTGTCATTGCTGTTTTGCAGGCGTTTTCCTCAGACAGGCTGAAAATCAAAAAAATCACACTGGCCAACCAACGTAAACCACAAAGACATGCTCACAGTCTCTGTCTCATCTTTACAACCCAGCAGTACAAAAGCCTGCATCTGAAAGATATTAACAGGGGAAACCTGGTTTTGGTTTCCTAAATTAATGTATTGCAAATGAGCATGTCGCTTTACATTTTAACAAAATATAGAGAGTATCTCTATCAAAACAACAGGAGCAAGTTTAAAACATGGAATACAAAATAGTAACTGCTGCTGATGGGCCTTGGCTTGTTGCTTCAAAAGAAAACTGGAGCTGCCAAGAGCATTAAATGCCTAAACATATCAAGAGTGTTTATTTACTATGATTACGTGCAACCTGATCTCATGACGAAAACGTACATGTGGGAACTTTTTCACAAGACGAAAATACATACCGCCATTTATGTTTCGTGACATATTCAATGTGAAATGTCCACTGGGTGGTGCTAAAAGAGTGTTCATTTTTTTTCCCTGGAACAGATGAACTTACATATGGTACATTTTATGTGACATTGGTTTTGTACGTGTCACCACAGTTCTGACTTGAAATGTCCTTTGAGTGACGCTATAACTGTAATGCTCTGTTACGTTTTAAAATAACGTACCATTTGTACTACACCTAAACCTACCTGACAGTATGAACAAAGAAGCAAATGTGATGGAAAAATCGCAATCGCAATCATGCCGTTTTAGCTTGTTTTTCGATCTCTCATCTGTCAGCTCTTTCATCATGAGTCATGTTTTTCACAGGATTTGTACCCAAGGATTTTGTATCCTAAGTCCAATTTCATGCCGGATGAGCTACCAATAATAACAATAACAAATTTTATTGCATTATATTGTAATATATAAAGGATTCTATCTCGCATTAAAGTGAATATGAAATCAAAACTGGCCCTCTTTTTTTTAAAAAAATAAACATTGCTTATTGTGATCTTATTGTGCATAATTCGCTGAAGAACATTATTCCATATTAAAAAAATAAATAAAAATGTGACACGTCTGGTAATATGACAACCAGCTGAAGGCAGTGCTGTCTGTGGCTGTAGGTGAGCACCTCTCCAGCCAGACGTCTATGTGTGGGATGCATAATGAGCTAATTAGAGGGATTATGGAAGGAAAAAGGAAAGATGACCTTGCACTGTCCTATTAACCTGACACACACACACACACACACACCTGACTGTAGGCAAACACAGAGGTACTGTAAACACATGCACGTCCACATCCCACAATCCCATTCACAGATCAGGGACATTTGTGACATCATAATCACTAGGCACAGTCTGCTCAAATTGCGAAAGAAATAATCACAATAAAGCTGATGTAATGGACTGAGTAATCACTACAAGTGAATCAAAGATCGCTCATGTACGTGATGCATATAGAGCGGTGCCCAAAATAATTTGACATTATAAACAGTATGTCATACTTAAAAAGTAACTGAATGTTCTCATTTTATAGCACACATTATAATCAGTATGATCTGTAAACAAATGATGTTTCATTTGACCTCTTGAATTTTTATCAGAACTAACTTGTCTGAGTTACAGTAGCTCTGGATTATTTTTTGTCAAGGTCATCAGTTTTTTAAATCTAATGCAACAATATTGAAACATTTTACACTATAATTCAAAAGTTTCTGCATTTATTTGATCAATAATGAATGAATCAGGCATTAAGATACAGGAGTATTTAAAAATATAATTATACATTTAAATTTGCTGATTTGCTGCTCAAGAAACATTTCTTATTATTATCCATGCTGAAAAACAGTTCAAAAGTACAGCTTTTATTTGAAATAGTATTTTTTGTAACATTATAAATGTGATTAATGCATCCTTGCTGAATAACAGTATTAATTTCTGTGCAACTAAATCTTACTGACCCTAAACTTCAACAGTATTGTTGTGTGACTTAAGTGTCCAACTATTTTGTGTCCACTTTAAATATATCTTTCAATCAACAATATTTTTTTAAGTACAATATTATTATTATTATGATATTATTTCAGATTAATCATTTTTCTCGTTTCCACAGACAGTTTCCAAAGTCACAGATGTGATTTGCATTTACAGGATGAACATTTCCTTTAAAATGCAAAATAAAAAGTTATTGAGAAAGCAAATCCTAGTATAAAACGATTGGATGAATAATGTTTCGTTTTCAACTTTAAATGGCTCAGTTTTATGGCAACAGTATAGCCTCACTGCAGGTGTCCGACTGCTAAGGTCTGGACTTTGAATTACACAAGATCTAAGGAAACAAGAGAATGAGGCATTGTAGCAGAAATGGCAAACTGGTGATAGTTTTAAAAGAAAAGTCAGTGGCATATTTCCATTTCTATGTCAGATATGCACATTTTTGATGACGTCACATTCACTTGCCTGACCTTATGCCTAACATAATGTATTTATTTATTTATTTATTTTATTTATTAAATTATTTTTTTCTGTACTGTTTTGTCCTATTTTTGTCCAGTTATTTTTTATCACAATGGTCATTCTTATTAAAGCATTTTGATGAATGTGTATGGTATCAGGAAAACAAGAAGGAAACTCAAACCATATAAGTACCGATGTAACGCCTCTAGGTTACGTATGTAACCCTAGTTCCTCGAGGGAACGAGACGCTGCGTCGAAACGCTATGGGAACGCCTTCAGCGTGACCGGCTCTGAATACAAGTGTAATCTGTCCAAAGGATGGGCGAGACGTCACGGGTGAGGTGACGTAATGACCAGCTGGTATAAAAGCACGTGCGGTGAAACCGGCATCAGCTTCTAGGAGTGAAGCAAGCGCGGGCAGGGATGCCGGAAGTGTGGCCTCGAGACGCAGCGTCTCGTTCCCTCGAGGAACTAGGGTTACATATGTAACCTAGAGGCGTTCCTCTTCAGGAACTCGAGCTGCGTCGAAACGCTATGGGAACGAGATGCCCACGCCGCCAGGCTTCCAAGTCCCTGCCCAGTGTGTATCCCTGCGGAGCACATCTAGGGCGAGAGGACGGAAGAGCCTGGAGTGGCCCGCATGTCAAGGCCATAAAACCTGACAAAGGTCAGGGGCGTAGACCATCCCGCAGCGTTGCAGATGTCCTGTAATGGGACAACTGCGAGAAAGGCCTTGGAGGCCGCCACACTTCGTGTGGAGTGAGCTCTGACTCCCATCGGCGAGGGGAGATCAGAGGACTCATAGGCCATGATAATGGCCTCCACAATCCACCGACTGAGGGTCTGTTTGGAAGCAGAAAGACCTCTCTTAGGGGGACCATAGCAAATCAGCAGTTGGTCCACCCTTCTCCACAGGGCAGTTCTGTGGACGTATGCATCCAGCGCTCGCACTGGACACATACAGTTATGCTTCTGCTGGTCTGGCTCCCTGAAGGGAGGAGGACTGAAGGCCTGCAGTACGACAGGCTGTGGCGTGACAGAAGGAACTTTGGGGACGTACCCTGCACGAGGGTACAAAAAGGCTTTGGCCATACCAGGCGCAAAGTCCAAATGAGTAGGGGCCACTGAGAGGGCCTGCAGATCCCCAACTCTCTTAAAAGAAGAAATCGCCAGAAGAAAAACAGTCTTCAGAGTGAGATGGCGATCAGAGATCTCCTCAATAGGCTCGAAAGGAGGCCTACAGAGAGCATCCAACACCACAGCCAGGTCCCATGGAGGAACACGGGACCGTACTGGAGGCCTCAGCCTCAGCGCACCGTGGAGGAAACGTGTAACCAGGGGGTGTCTGCCCACTGACTGTCCACCAAGAGAGGTGTGGTAGGCCAAAATCGCCGCCACATAAACCTTCAAGGTGGAGTGGGTTAACCCTGTGGAGAGTCGAGCCTGCAGGAACTCCAGCACTGTACCAACCGGGCAGTTGACTGGGTCGAGCTGGCGGTCTCCGCACCATGAAGTGAAAAGTTTCCACTTCAAGGCATACAGTTTCCTCGTTGAGGGAGCTCTGGATTGAAGGATGGTCTCAACAACCTCGGTTGAGAGACCGGAAGCTATGAGCTGTGCCCCTTCAGGGGCCATACCCACAGCTTCCACAACTCCGGGCGGGGGTGCACAAGGGTGCCCCCTGCCTGTGAGAGGAGATCCCCCCTGACGGGAATCTCCCATGGAGAGCCGTCGAGGAGAGAAATCAGGTCCGAGAACCATACTCGGCCCGGCCAGAACGGGGCTACTAACAGCAGCCGGACCCCGTCCCGGCGTACTCTCTCCAGAACTCCGGGGAGCAGAGCAATCGGGGGAAAGGCGTACAGACGAAGCCTCGGCCAAGTCTGTACCATGGCATCCAGCCCCAGTGGAGCTGGATGAGTCAGAGAGTACCAGAGGGGACATTGCGATGTCTCCCAAGTCGCAAATAGGTCCACCTGAGCCTGGCCAAACACTCTCCAAATCTGCTTCACCACCTCTGGGTGAAGCATCCATTCCCCGGGCCTCGGCCCCTGTCTCGACAGGATGTCTGCTCCCACATTGAGATGCCCAGGGATGTACACTGCTCTCAGCGAGAGGAGTTTGCCCTGGGACCACACAAGGATCTGGTGCGCCAGCCTGTACAGGGGGCGCGACCGCAGACCTCCTTGGTGGTTGATGTAAGAGACCACTGCCGTGTTGTCGGCGCGCACCAACACATGGCGATCTCTTAGGTCTGGGAGAAAGTGTTTCAGAGCCTGAAACACAGCCAGCATCTCCAGCCAATTGATGTGCCACGTGAGATGGCGACCACTCCACAGACCGCGGGCAGGGTGGCCACTCATGACCGCTCCCCAGCCAGTGAGGGATGTGTCCGTCGCTAGCAATACACGGCGACACGGAGCTCCCAGCACTGGGCCCTGAGACAAGAACCAAGGTTGTCTCCACATGTCTAAGGCACGTAGGCATCGCCGCGTGACCTTGATCATGCGAAGTGGGTTCCCTCTCGGGAAGAACCCCTTGGTCTTGAGCCACCACTGTAGGGGTCTCATGTACAGCAGGCCAATAGGTATCACGTTGGACGCAGCTGCCATCAGACCCAGCAGTCTCTGAAACTGCTTGATAGTGAGTGACTGGCCTTCTTTCACTCTCCTGACTGCCGTGAGGATTGACTCGATCCGAGCAGGCGACATATGTGCCTGCATCGTGGTCGAATCCCACACCACACCAAGATAAGTGGTCCTCTGTAATGGAGAAAGCACACTCTTCTTGGCGTTCAGTCTTAACCCCAATGCTTTCATGTGAGCGAGAACAACATCTCGATGTTGAGCCGCGATCTGCTCTGAATGAGCGAGAATCAACCAATCGTCGATGTAATTGAGTATGCGGATGCCTTGTAGCCGCAATGGAGCTAACGCGGCATCCACACACTTCGTAAAAGTGCGGGGTGAGAGTGCTAGGCCGAAGGGAAGAACCCGATACTGGTAAGCTTAGCCCCCGAACGCAAACCTCAAGAACTTCCTGTGAGTAGGAAGGATGGAGACATGGAAGTATGCGTCTTTTAGATCGATTGTAACAAACCAGTCTTGGGACCTGATCTGAGACACAACCTGTTTGAGCGTGAGCATCTTGAACCTCAGTCTGCTGACTGAGCGGTTCAGCTGACGCAGATCTAAAATGGGACGCAACCCTCCATCCTTCTTTGGAACTATAAAGTACCGGCTGTAGAACCCAGACTCTCTCTCGTGAGGAGGGACCACCTCGATGGCTTCCTTTCTTAAGAGAGTAATTACTTCTCGTTCGATTACCAGAGCCTGCTCGGGACCCACCAGAGTGGGATTCACCCCGTTGAATCGAGGCGGAGGAGAACCGAACTGGATTCTGTAACCTCTCTCTACAGTGTGCAGGACCCACTGAGACACATTCGGCAGTAGTTTCCACGCTGCAAAATAGTCTACTAAGGGAACCAGTCTCTCGAGACTGGCCTCTGTTGTAATCAGAGTGGCTAGTTCGGTGTCCTGGAACGGCACACCGGCAGGAGACAACCGAACTAGCTGCTCTAGAGATCCCCGAAGGGGTGGCGAGCATCTCAGCTCCGCTACGTTTCCGGGCGGAGAGAACTGAGATATGTGCTCGCTGGAGATCGCTGCACCCTGGAACACCGTACGTGGCAGGGTTAGCAGAACGATCTCCTGAGGGCACTGAGGAGAGACGGGCACCGTGTAATGCGGTGAACGCCGCTCTTCCCCAGCGGGAGCTACCCTCATAAGCCCTGGGCCATAAGCATCAGAGCCTCTTGGCCGAAGACCTCTTTGCCTGAAGGACGGTCCGTAGATCCGGCTTAGGCTTCGAGGCCCCCGACCGAGAGCCTTTCTTACCGCCCCGGCTCCGCCGCGGGGGAGCACGGGCGGCGACACTCTCTTTCTGCGCCCCTCTATGTGAGGAGCCAGCACGCGGCAGGGGCTGCTCTCGCCCAGCAGCCCCCTGAGCTAGAGAGCGGCGAGGGAGAAACCGCTGGAACGCCGCCGCCTGCTTCCTGGCCTCCTGGTGCCTGTCGATGACGGAACCAACAGCGTCGCCGAACAGGCCAGAAGGCGAAAGCGGGGCGTCCAGGAGGAAGACCCTGTCACGGTCTTTGATATCTGACAGGGTCAACCAGAGATGCCTCTCCGCCGCCACCAGGGCTGCCATAGACCGCCCAATAGCACGGGCGGTCTCCTTGGTGGCGCGGAGAGACAAATCAGCGGTTTTGCGGAGCTCGCTGATATCGTCCGCATTAATTCCCTCACCCTCATCTAGGTCTTTGAGCAGGTCAGCCTGGTACGCCTGCAGCACTGCCATGGTGTGCAGACACGAACCAGCCTGACCTGCTGCCGCGTACCCCTTGCCCACCAGCGCTGACGATGTGCGCAGCGGCTTGGTGGGCAAGGTCGGAGCCTTCAGAGACGACGCAGCGTCAGGGGACAGATAGCTCGCGAGCGTCTGTTCCACCCGAGGCATCGCTCTGTAACCGCACTCACTCGTCCTCCCCACGTTACCGTAGTAATCGGACGAGGGGACGAAGAGGCGGGCCGAGAATGGTTTTCCCCACGACCTCGACACCTCAGTGTGGAGGTCGGGAAAAAACGGCAGGCTCCGATGTGGAGGTGGAGTCTTAAACCGCAGAAAGCGTTCGTCCAACTTGCTTCTCTGCGGTTCAACACGACACTCGGCCGGCCAATCGATGTTTAATCTGGCCACAGCACGAGTGACCACCTCCACAAGCTCCTCATATTGGGGCGAAAGAGAGGGCGAAACATACTCGGCGGTCTCCACGTCAATCTCCTCGGAGGAAGACAGGAGAAGTGCCGAGCCCGCTGCCCGAGGAGAAGTAACCGCATGGCGGGCTTCCGATCTCGGGGAGCGGTCACCGGATCTAATGGGTGAGGATGGAGATAGAGACTCGCTCGTCTCTGATCCCTCCATCAGATCCCGCTGCGAACCCCACGAGCGCCGCCGCCGTTCCGCCTCAGCGGAAGCGGGGCCATCGCCGCGGGGAACGCTGATGAAAGAACCCTCCTCGGAAAAAAGGGCCGTTCGGGAGTGAAGCGTACGCAGCGGGAGACACTCACAGTGCTGGCAGTCGGCTCCCTCGAGAGCCGACTCTGCGTGCCTCGCTCCCAAACAAACCACACACAAGCTGTGTGTATCACCTGCAGACAAATAGCATTTGCAGGGAGGAACACACAGCTTGTATTGTGATCTGCTCTCGCCCTTCACATGCTTAGCCTTATACTGGCTCTTTGACATGATTAATTTCAAAGGACAGACAACAACAAATAAGACACACAGTTTAGACACAGAGCGCTAGCTGAATGACAGAAAGCTGATGCCGGTTTCACCGCACGTGCTTTTATACCAGCTGGTCATTACATCACCTCGCCCGTGACGTCTCGCCCATCCTTTGGACAGATTACACTTGTATTCAGAGCCGGTCACGCTGAAGGCATTCCCATAGCGTTTCGACGCAGCTCGAGTTCCTGAAGAGGAACCCTCGTTCCCTGAAGGAGGGAACGGAGGCGTCACGTCGGATGACCGACGAAATTGGGATCTTGCCAGAGAGACCAATCCACTTCGAGTGTAACTAAACGAGCCAATGGACATTGGCATGCGATTATTGCATCCAGCTGCCGCTGATCACAGCGTGAGTATTATAGGCAGCAGGTGCACCGCATTAATTCATGTTTTTGCTGAGGAGCCGAGCCGGTGACCCGGCAGCTCAGCGGTGGTACAGCAATTGTGGTGACGGGACGTGACGTCTCCGTTCCCTCCTTCAGGGAATGAGGGTTACATACGTAACCGAGACGTTCCCCTTTCAGTCGGTCACTCCGAGTCACGTCGAATGACTGACGAAATTGGGATCCCTACCAAAGCGCCACAGGAGCTGCCCCTTCCAGTGCCCTGTGTAGGCCTCCTGATCCTTCCTATAACGCAGACGGTAGGACCAGGCTCTACACAGAGCAGGTCAACTACTGTTGTTCCTTGAGCAACCAAAACAGTAGGACTAGGATAAAACTGGGAAGCGTGCCCTTCCGCTTGGAAGAGGCACACTGCGGAGTCACTTCCTCCCAGAGGGGGTTAAGTGACATTTAGACATGTGAATAACCCCGTAGGGCTCTGTTGCACATGGAAGTCTCTGAGATGGCTTAGGCTGCATCATTAGAGACGGCAGAACGTGGTCTGCCAGGGGAAACACGGCTCTAATAACCATACCGTGGAATACACATATGGGATCCCAGCAGGGTCTCTTATATGGGTACTAGCCTCACACCAGATTTCAAGAATTCATTCCGACTCTGAGCCGGGCCTCTCAGTGCCACTACCCGTTTGAGGTGAGAACACAGGAGGAAACCGGTTCGACACATAGGCTATAAAACCTAGCGAACGTGTTAGGAGTCACCCAACCCCCAGCTCTACAGATGTCTGCTAGCGAGGCACCACGACCCAGCGCCCAGGACGATGCGACACCCCTAGTGGAGTGAGCACGCAACCTGAGCGGGCAGGGCACACCTTGTACTTCATAGGCCAAGGTGATGGCATCCACTATCCAGTGGGTCATCCTCTGCTTGGAGACAGCCTTCCCCTTCTGCTGTCCTCCGTAACAGACAAAGAGCTGTTCTGAGGTCCTGAAGCTCTGAGTTCTATCCACGTACTGTCGCAGTGCGCGTACAGGACAGAGCAAAGCTAGGGCTGGGTCTGCCTCCTCCAGGGGCAGCGCTTGCAGGTTCACTACCTGGTCCTTGAAGGGAGTGGTAGGAACCTTGGGCACATAGCCGGGCCGGGGCCTCAGTGTTGCACCGGAGTCAGACGGCCGAAACTCAAGGCATGACTTCTCGACCGAAAATGCCTGCAGGTCCCACACCCTCTAGATCGAGGCCAACGCAGTCAGGAGTAGAGTTTTCATAGAGAGAAACTTCAACTCAACTGACTGCAACGGCTCAAAGGGGGCAGTTTGTAGGGCTCTTAGCACCAATGCCAAATCCCAAGAGGGTAGGGAGGGAGGCCTAGGAGAATTTAACCTCCTGGCCCCCCTAAGAAACCTGACAACCAGATCGTGCTTCCCCACCGACCTCCCCTCTATGGGGTCGTGGAGGGCAGAAATAGCAGCAACGTACATCTTAAGGGTGGAGGGGGACAGCCTATGCTCCAACCCTTGTTGCAAAAAGGAAATCACGGCTCTGATCGAACATCTCCGGGGGTCCTCATGGTGAGAGTAACACCATTCAATGAACAGGTTCCACTTCAGCACATAGGCCCGTCTTGTGGACGGTGTGTGTGCTGAATCGATAGTGAGAGCTACCTCCTGGGGCAGGTCACCTAGAACCTCCGCGTCCCGTCCAGGGACCACACATGGAGTTTCCACAAGTCTGGACGCGGGTGCCAGAGGGTGCCCCGTCTCTGAGAAAGCAGATCCTTCCTCAGAGGAATCGGCCAGGGAGAGGCTGTCACGAGGAGCATGAGTTCCGGGAACCAGGTCCTGTTGGGCCAATATGGAGCCACCAACAGGACCTGCTCCTCGTCCTCCCTGATCTTGCACAGTGTGTGTGCAAGCAGGCTCACTGCGGGGAACGTATATTTGCGCAGGCCCTAGAGCCAGCTGTGTGCCAGTGCATCCGCGCCGACTGTTGAGAACCACTGGCAGTGGGTGGTTTCCAGAGATGCAAACAGGTCTACCTGAGCAACTCTGAACCGACTCCAAATCAGCTGGACCACCTGGGGATGGAGTCTCCACTCCCCAGGAAGTGCCGCTCGAGACAGCTCGTCGGCCGCCTGATTGAACACTCCTGGGATGTGGATGGCATGAAGGGAACTCAGATGCTTCTGACTCCAGAGGAGGAGGTGGCGGGTGATTTGCGACATGTGACGGGAGCGTAAACCGCCTTGCCGGTTGATATATGCAATGGTCGCTGTGTTGTCCATCTGGACCAGAACATTCCTGCCCTGAAGGCGCCCTCTGAGGCGGCTGAAGGCAAGGCATACTGCCAGCAACTTGAGGTAATTGATATGCCAACGCAGTTGGGGACCCGTCCATACCCCTGACACTGTGTGCCCATTGTACGTGGCTCCCCAGCCGGTGGCCGAGTCATCCGTGAGTATCACAGCATGCCTGGATACCTGCTCCAGGGGCACTCCTGCCCGAAGGAATGAGGGATCTGTCCACGGGCTGAGGGTCTTGCAGCAGGCCGGTGTAATCTGAACCCAGTGAGTACCGCGTTTGAGACGACTTGAAGCGGGGACTCGAGTGCTACCGCCTTTACCTGGTTCCATGAACGGGCAGGAGGGGTGCTCTTGGGCAACCACCCACTGCCTGCTGGCGAGAGAGGAGGTGGGAAGTGATCCCGTGATGCACGGTTCACCACTCTCCTCCTCTTGAGACCCAAAGATTGAGGAAACCGCTCTTTTATTGATGTCTTGGGCGGAACAAAAACAAAATGAAACAAAAGATTCTCCACCTGGCCCTCCTCCGGGAGAAGGAGTGGTGCAGTCACCATCTCCCGATGAGCAGTCTCCTC
This sequence comes from Spinibarbus caldwelli, assembly GCA_039654775.1. NCBI lineage: Eukaryota > Metazoa > Chordata > Actinopteri > Cypriniformes > Cyprinidae > Spinibarbus > Spinibarbus caldwelli. The sequence continues at coordinate 28,720,940 of CM077245.1, read as the reverse complement.
CATCTCTGGGTCGGCCGTCTCAGGGCCTCATGCACTTGTGCTTGCCGCCAGGTTTGGTGGGGGCCTGGACGGGCTGGGCATCCTGCCTGCGACCGGCTCCACGACGCTGCCTGGTGGAAGGCTGCTGCGGCTGCGCAGGAGTAGGGGCGACCTAAGGGGGGGCGCCCACGGCAACAAGCAGGCTGAGGGGATCCAACCAGGGTGGAAGCAGCAGGTTTCCTCCGGTGCATGATGTGTTTGATCGCCTCAGTCTGCTTCTGTGCTGCCAACAACTGCTGGGCAAAGCTCTCAACAGCATCGCCAAAAAGGCCGGTCTGCGACACGGGAGCATTCAGGAACTGGACCTTCTCCTGCTTCTTCATGTCAGCCAGACACAGTCAGAGATGGCGCTCCTAGACCACTGGCGTGGATATCGCATGACCCAGAGACTGTGCAGTCACCTTCGTCGCTCGAAGCGCGAGGTCTGTCACAGCACGCAGTTCATGTAGAACCGCCAGGTCGTGGCCACTCTCGTGCAGGTCTTTCAGGGCTTTGTCCTGGTGGACCTGCAGTAATGCCATGGTGTGGAGGGCAGAAGCTGCCTCCCCACAAGCTCTGTAAGCACTGCCAGTTAGGCCTGACGAATACTTACAGGCCCGTGAGGGGAGACACGGGTCACCCCGAAGAGTGGTAGCCGCTGTTGGACACAGCTGCATGGCCACAGACCGCTCCACCGAGGGGATGCCCGCGTACCCCAAGGCGGCCCCACCATCGAGGGTTGAAGGATCGGCACTCGGTGGAGGATTCCACACGAGCCCGACATTCTCGGTGGCCCTGGAAAGCATAGCCATCATCTCTGGTCTGGCTCAGACAGCGCTACCACACCCAAAGGGGTCAACGCAGCTGAGTCGTCATCCCTGGAGAGAGAGGGCTCTCCGATGCAGCGATCGACATCTAGTCATCAAAGGGGGGGCACCAAAGGAAATGAGTGGTGCCCTCTGTCCTGCAGAGGGCCTAGCCCGCTCCAACGGCAGCTCCACCGGCTGCGGAGTGCTTGAGGAGTGAGGAGCTCCACTTGAGGAAGCCCTCAGCATGATCCTCAAATCACCTCTGACTCCACCGGACGCAGTGCTGCCCCGGGTGCCGGGACGAACACTGGATCGCAGCAGAGGCAGAGGGACTCCGCCATGTTTGACATAGCGGAGTCTTTTATGCAACTCCGAGATGGTCATGTCCCCACAAGAAGAACATGAACCATCCACGAAAGCTTCCTCAGCGTGCTGAATGCCGAGACACGTGAGGCAGTGATCATGACCATCCTGAGGCGCCAGGAAATGACCACACCCAGAAACACACGGGTGATAAGACATCTTTAAAAAGACGCGATCACCCGTGTTGCTCTGTTAGAGAAATGTTCTTTTAGAGAAATTGCTCTTTTAGTGCTGAAGCACGCAGGGGAGCTAGCCACCGCACACTCCTGGTGTGGCTGTCTGCACGATATTTGTTGAAGCCGCGAGGCCGTGATCACCGCTGCTGTTGCCGTAACGCCTGCACTCGCTCGTTCTCTCTGCAACACCGAAGTAGAGAGCAGTAGTGATGGACCACCGCTCGGCTCCGAAGCGAAAGGATGAATTAATGCGGTGCACCTGCTGCCTCTTATACTCACGCTGTGATCAGCTGCAGCTGGATGCAGTAATCGCATGCCAATGTCCATTGGCTCGTTTAGTTACACTCGAAGTGGATTGGTCTGTCTGGCGAGATCCCAATTTCGTCAGTCATCCGACGTGACTCGGAGTGACCGACTGAAAGGGGATCTGCTAATCTGCCAACAAACATAGCAACTGTAGGCTATATATATATATATATATATATATATATATATATATATATATATATACATATATATATATATATATATATATATATATATATATATATACATATACATATATATATATATATATATATATATATATATATATATATATACATATATACATATATATATATATATACATATATATATATATATATATATATACATATATACATATATATATATATATACATATATATATATATATATATATATACATATATATATATATATATATATATATATATATGTATATATATATATACATATGTATGTATATATATATATACATATGTATATATATATATATATGTATATGTATGTATATATATATATATATGTATATGTATATATATATATATATGTATATATATATGATATATATATATATATATCATATATATATATGTATATATATATACGTATATATATATATATATATATATATATATATATATATATATATATATATATATACATATTTTTTTGTAATATATATATTTTGTAATATATATATTTTCTCTCTCATGTTTATATACATAATATATATATATATATATATATATATATATATATATAATGTATATAAACATGAGAGAGAAAAGCTGTAGAGCTCAAGACAAAAGCCGCACTGATTGAGAAAGTGATGGTGTGTCTAAATAGAGGAATGAATCCATAAACAGAGACCATTAAGTGGATAAGAAGCTTCTTTTTTCCTGTTGGGATTATGCTGGCTGAGAAACATGTGCAAGCAGGTATTAACACAGTAACACTGTGCCCTGAATGGCTACCAATGTGTGTGTGTGTGTGCGTGTGTGTGTGTGTGTGTGTGTGTGTGTGTGTGTTTATCTTACTCTTTAAATGTCATCTAATATCCACTGACACTTTCATGTTTGCACCTCTGTACATTCTGTTCTCTGTGTTGTGTTTGAGGTCCATAAAATGACCCCAGATAATATTAGCTCACTTTAGATGGACTAAAACCACATAAATGTTTGCATTAGATAGCTAAATATCAATGCAAGTTGCATTTACTGAGTATGTGCATATTACAATTAACTGCTGCTCAAAAGTAACACAATGCATTACTCTTAATAAAAAGTAACTAAGTAATGCAATTATTTACTTTTTTGGAGTAATGCAATATTGCAATGCATTACGTTTAAAAGTAACTTTCCCCAACACTAATAACCGTTGCATGAACATTAATCTAAAACAAAGCTGCACAGCTAGTGCATGCGGCCTAGTGATCTATGCTGAAGGGATACTGGGGCATTTTTTGAACTGCCTTAGTAATAAATGTCATGTAACCAATTACACTGGAGTAAGGTGTCAAGGTGTAGCTTGTTAGCATGGCTCCATTAGCCCCTGGTGGTAAATGCTTTAACTACACCATCTGAACACAATGTATTTTTCTTCATGGACAGCCATTCAAAAATGACCTATTTATTTATTTATTTATTTATGTATGTATGTATGTATTTATTTAAGAATGTGTATCACTAATATTTTATTATATTATAAATAATAAATAAAATATATTATAAATACAATATAAATATAATGCAAAATTTAAAATGCTATATTTTATATTATTATACTATACTTACAACAATATTATTATTATTATTATATATATATATACAGTAATATAATAAATTAATGGCTAATAGCATCACAATAATGCAGATATATAGTATCTAATGCAATGACATAGTTCATAGTTTATGTGTAGTGTCCAGATAGTATACTGTATGTGTATGTGATTAAAGTCTATTTGTGTTTCATAGAAAGGTTGTATATGTTCCTTCAAGGCAGTATGTAATTGTTTATGATAACTTTCCATTCCAATCCTTATGAAGGTATTTCAACCTCCACACACTGCATTTCACTTAAGCTCTGTGATCCATCATCTTAATAGGGAATCTGCGAGAGCTGAGACTATTGCTGAAAACATTGAGACTTAGAAACAAACTCACTTTTATATGAACTCTGTCCACGCACACTGTGTCTCTTCACACCCTACACACAAATAGACTGTAAATCGCGGTCATGCGATTCGGAAGTATGGGCCATGTGGGTTAAGCAGCACAGAGAGGGCCTTGCTCCATCCGGAGAGGTCCTCTCTTGCGTTGAGCGGCACCGAGGGCAGGGGTGAACCTGGTCAAGGGCTCTTTTATTCCCAGGCACTGGAAGACTCTTGTCCATGTGCCCTGCATTCCTGGCTCTGTGACTTGGGAGCACTTGTCAATGTATAGTATTGCTGTGTGTGCCAGCGAGCCCAGAGGAGAAGGTCAAATAGGCAGCTTGCGAAAAACCTCAAAGTTTGTTCACAGACAGGCCTGCCGAAAAAGATTCCGCATTGGCGACCATATGTAATTAGCTGTTTTAGGTAGGTAGCTATAAAACTGCATTTTGTTCCTGCTGTTTAATTTCTTTTTCTGTAGCGTGGAATAGAAGATTCTATCACGCTTGCTCAGTGCCCACTCACAGACTGCTGTCTGCTTGAGTCTGCCGCCTCAGCTCTGCTCCAAAACCTACTGAGCTTCCTACCAAGACAGCTGAGACATCATATTTGTGTGCTTGTGATACTAAACCTGTCCAAATGCCCAAAAGAGACTGAATTTCAGCTAAATTTTTCATGCATCCTTCACGGAAAATGTAATCCAGCACAGTTAACAAATTTAGGGCCAGATTTACTAACAACTTGCGCCAGCGCAAACCGTTTTTTGGCGTTTGCGCTCATCAAATTAATAGTATTTACGCCATTATTTAACGCCCAAAAAAAGCATGTATTAAAGCAGGCCCTAATTTGTGCTGCTCTTGGTAGATTGCGCTGGTCATTATGGAAATGATCTGGTTGCGTCTGTGTTCTTTAATGTGCGCATTGTCAGTAAATCACACGCAGAATTTTCTCCTCCCATCGGCACTTTTATGGAATTGCATTCTAATGCTAATTTGCCCTGTTTAGTAAATCTGGCCCTTAGACTATAAAAAACATTGTGGGAACATTGCTTTTAAATGTTTCCAAAATGTTGAAATGTCAATCTTTCTTGTTGTGATTATAAAGTTATTTAAAGGTTACAGAAATGTTTCTTACAACTTTCTAACTTTTTCACCCAAAATATAATGGTATTTGAATGTTTATTTTTAAGTATTCTAGGAATGTTAAAAAGTTTTCTTGTTGTGATTATAATGTTATTTAAAGGTTACGAAAATGTTTCTTCAAGTTACAAATATCATCATAAGGATGTTCAAATATCAGAATACTCTTAAAAATAAAGGTGCTTCACAATACCATTTTGTCTAAATGGTTCCATAAAGAACCTTTAACATTCTGTTTCACGAAAGGTTCTTTGTGGTGAAAGAAGGTTCTTCAGATTTCTTTCTTACCTTCAGAAGAAGGTAAGAAAGAGATGCGTCTTTAAAGAACCTTTGACTGAATGGTTCTTTGTGGAACCAGAAATGGTTATTTTATTGCATCTCTGTGAAGAACCTTTTAAGCACCTTTACTTTTAAGCATGTATTTTCTCTTAACATTGAGAACTTATATCAAATTTTAGACGTAAAATCCTTCCATAAACATTACTTTGAGAATGTTTTGTGCCAACAATTATATAGTGTATTATATAGTGTAGTTTCAGTGTACTTTATATCTTATATGCTTGTTAAATTATCACATTATTAGCATAACTTGCTAACATCGAGCTCACATCTTATATCTATAAGATGACATGATGATCACAATGCTTTTTTTTTTGGTCTGGTTCCAATAACTTATTTTAAAAGACATAAAATATAATTAAATTGAAAGTAATTCAAATAATGACTACAATACAATAGACCTCTTCTAAGATGTGCATATTTTCATTTAGTCAACTGAAATTAATTTTGATATTTTTGGGGGGACATAATGTCAACATAATCTGTCACAATCGGATGTATGTCACAATATAAAAGAAAGATCTGTCGCTACTTCTGTTTCATCGCAGCTTTAAGATGAGAAACTAGCTTGTATGGAAGACACAGCATAAAAAAGAAAAGGTAATTGTGAATTTTTATTTCAAATTTAAGACTTTTTTTTTCTCTTACAATTCTGAGTTTATATCCCACAATTCAGACTTTTTTCTCACAATTCAGAGTTTATATCTCGCAATTTATACTTTTTTTCTCAGAACTGCAAGAAAAAAGTCTGAATTGTGAGATATAAGGTCAGAATTGAGAGAAAAAAGTCAGAATTGCAAGGTTAACTCAAAATTCTGAGGAAAAAGTCAGAAATGCAAGATAAAGAGTTACTTTTATTATTTATTCCATGGCAGAAACAAGCTTCCATAAACATGTATTTAAGGTGCAAGGAACCTATTTAATATATTTTTTACTTCCTTATTACACCACATAACATTTTTAGAGTCATTATATTGAAACCAGCATGAACACAGAGTGTTCATTTTTAAGAACTTTCCACATGTTTTTCAAACTGGATGTTCCTTTTTCTTTATCGCATACACTTTTATTTGCCAGTGACCCACCTCTTCTCATGACTAGTGCTGTTTTGTCTGGTTGCTGACTATGTAGGCAGTAGACAGCAAGGCAGCTCGCCAGGTTTTGGAACACAGCTCTTGTTCCTCTTTGTGGTTTTGGTCAATGCAGTGGAAAGCAGTGGGGAGTTACTCGGCCGTAAAGATGAGGCTCAACCAACCCTGAGAGCCTCAGAGGTGAAGAGTCCACGCCAGAAGATGTTTGTTGCTCCTGTATGGAAGTCGAGCAATATGGGCTGTTTCATGGTCTTCAACAGCTAAAGAAAATATCCCACAATGCTCCTTTTTCACACAAATGGTAAGGATTTTAGACAGTCAAAACAAACTCTGTTAACTACTGTGGTCCTCGGAAAAATCCAAAGGATTCTCATGCGGTGTGCGGACATGTGTAAGCGCGCGTACGCGTGTGTGTTTTTCAGCAAGACAGGTTTGCATTAGATGCTAATGACAGTAATCATATGGGTTTACCGTGCATGGCGGTGCTGTCTGCCTCCTGTGTCTTTGCCAGCCCTTAATCAAGTGATCTGTCTCTAAACTAGCGTCTCATGCCCTGTGTCCACTCTAGTTATATAGTGCTCACAGCAGGCAGCGGGTAGGCACAGCTTCACACAGCACTCCTCGTCCTCTGCCCAAGACATGAAAGCCAAATGAGGTTATTCATTTTCTGGCCTGATGTCATTCTTAAATGGCCTATAATCAGCAGTTTCCTGCTAACTGATTGGAGGAGACAGACCAGGCTGGCTGCAGCGTATGGCTAGGTTTTGGACGCCCTAACATTCTCTTTTATGCCAACTAGAAAATCATGATTAGAAAATGGCACAATGGCAAGAAACTTTAGCTTCTCCCGTGAATGTCATTCAAAGGTGGCTAAATGCCTGAAGGAGAACATGACAAATGCCGAAATGACTCTCTTTATGGGTCAACTCCAGCAAACTAACTGAGATTGCTACAGTTTCTAAAGGAAATCTGAGTGGTTTGTTGCCATAACTAGGTTGTTGTGGGTGATTGCCAGAGATGGGGGGATTACTTACAAATTGTAGTCTGTTACTGATTACAGATTACTTGATGAAAACAGCTAGTCATGTAATGGTTACTCATTTTAGGTAATGTATTCTGACTACTTTATAGATTACTTTTAGATTACTTTTTTTTTTTTTTTAATCAAACTTGTTTTAAACTTGCCATTAAACGTACCATACTGATATATAAAAAAGCAAAGAGAAAGAAAACATATTCCATTTTTGATGTCAACATCACAAAATGCAATAAACAGTACATTACACCAGGATTTCCCAAACTGGTTTTAATTTAAGAACTGCAGTGTGTTTGATTGAGTTGATAAAAAAAATCATTAATTCAGTCATAAAAATGTTAAATAAAATTAAAAAGAAAAAAAAACTTAAATGCTAAAAATATAAATATAGGTAACACTTTATTTTGATAGTCCCTATTAAACATTCTGTTGACAATAAGTAAAGTTGCACTATCTGTCAACTAACTCTCATTAGTATTAGTAGACTGTTTGCTTAATATCTCCTAACTCTTTATTGTGATGGTCTCTCAATAGGCATTCTACTGACTACAAGTAACTTTACAAGTACGTCAACTTATTCTAACCCTACCCCTACCAGTCTGCTAATACTCTACTAACACTCTAATGAGAGATATGTAGGTGCAACATTACTTATAGTCAACAGAATGTGTTAAAGCGACCATCAATATAAAGTGAAACCTGCATGTCAATGTTACCATTAACCAATATGAGAGAACTGTAAACATGTCAATGTGTTGTTAAATTATTTCAAATATTAATTCCTTAGAGGTATTTCAAGTAAATATTTCATGTCAAAGGGGTTTGGCTGACAAAAATGTTTGGAAATCCCTGCATTATATGAACAAAAATTAATAAACATGAAAACAACAATGACATTGCACGCCCAGAGTCTTACAGGTTTGAATTATTTTTGTCCAGACTTCCAGAATCAACAGTTACTTAAAGTGACTCTGGATATGATGAAGACATAGTGATTCACAGCTATGCATCAACATTAGTAAGCATAATTATTTGTTTCATGCATGGTCTAAGTGCTTGGGAGGGGCTTTTTTCAGAATTTTCAGTGTAAAGGCAGTAATATTAATAAAATATCAGTGAAATTTCACAAGCAAAAAGGTTCATTGTCCACTCTCAATTTCAAACCAAGTAGCTTTCTGTTGGTCAACGAAGCGAATCTGAATGAAAATCTTGATCTGATGAGAAATCTGTGGAACAGATTTTTTTGCCCTCACATGAAAATTTTGATTGCATGGATTCCTACTGAAATGATCATCTATGGCAGAGTTAGTCAACTGCCGGCCCGCCGGCCAAATCCGGACCGCCAATCATCATCATCTGGCCCGAGGGAGAAGTACGCGCAGGTCGCGCATATGCCTTGAATTGTTGTCCACAAGGTGGCAACACTGGCCTGGGCGATCCGAAAAAGAAAAGAAAGAGACGCAACAACAACAATCTACGGAGACCGCAACATCAATAGATGGCAGCGTTGACAAGCGTTTATGAGGGAGATATGAGATATCCACAACTCTAGTTTAACCGAGTATAAAGACAGTGTTATCGGTCATAACTTCTGGCAAGAAATAGCGCAAAATTATTATCAAATGAAGTAGTTTGAAAGGCTGCGCGTTGTACACATACGCTGAGACGCTTCAGACAGATTGCCAGTAGCGCTTCAACTGACAAAAACATACACAATTATGTCAAAATTCGCGGTTTTGGCGAGTTACCTCGTAAACGTAGTCTTAACTGAGTTACAAAGTCTTAAATGACTGTAAAGAGTTTGGAGAAAATCGGATGTGTGTCAGATCCGCGTCATGTGCATCAGGTTTTAAAAAGACAGAGCTGCTTTTAAAGTGAAACTTGCTGAAGTCTGTCATTGATGTAAATCAAAGAACAAAAGAAAAAGAGAAGTCACTCGACTGCTCTAGTCGCTGATTAACTTTTGTAACTTGAATAAAAATTAACCAATATAGTTTATGCATATACAGTTTATAGTTTATGTGAAGATTGTTTTAACATCACTTAAATTAGTATATATTTCAGAGCCTATTAAATGTTAAAAATAATGGCTTTCAATTATACTGTAATGTTGAATGTCTATAATTAATAGGTAAAATTGAGGGAAAAATGCATTTAATATAGACACCAGTAGCAGTATTGGTATCAACTCTTCATTAATGTCTTATTCTGCAAGACCTTGTTGTAAATCCATAATCCTACCCAATGCTTAAACTTCACAACTACTTTACTATGTATTAATAAGCAGTAATTAGGAGTAAATTGAGACAAAAGTCATAGTTAATAGTTAGTTAATAGTGAGAATTGGACCCTAATCTAAAGCGTGACCAGAATAATTTATGTAGTCATCTATACAAACTTTGGTAACACTTTAGAATAGTGGACACTTATTCACTATAAACTATGACTTTTCCCTCAATAAATTCCTAATTTGCTGCTTATTGATAGTTAGTAAGGTAGTTGTTAAGTTTAGGCATTGGGTAGGATTAGGGATGTAGAATAAGGTCATGTAGACTAAGGCATTAATATGTGCTTAATTACTACTAATAAATGGCTAATATTCTAATAATATGCATGCTAATAAGAAACTAGTTAAGAAACCCTAAAATAAAGTGTTACCCAAACTTTAAGTTGGCTTGAGAATGTCAGACCAGAAAGTTTGAAAAACTTTGAAAAGTTTGCAAAGTTTAAAAAAGTTTTAAGTTTGATGGTTTTGAGTCTGAAATAGTTTGAAGTTTAAAGTAGTTTTAAAAGCTTAAAGTTTAAATGTTTTGAAGGCAGATAGATAGATAGATAGATAGATAGATAGATAGATAGATAGATAGACAGACAGACAGACAGACAGACAGACAGACAGACAGAAAGACAGACAGACAGAGAGATAGTGTAACAGGGCAAACAAGACGTGAGATGTGCGGATCCATGTGCAAAGCTTTTATATACAGTGACGTGGTCAGAACACAGGCAGGGTCAAACAACAGCAAACAGGTATGGCATGGGCAAGACACAGAGTAATCCTAGGACAAGCGTGGGTCGACAATCGGCGAACAGTATCCAACAGGGTAAGGCAGAGAGATAATCCAGGTACAAGAGCAAAAGTCCAGGCAGAGCATAAACAGAGTCCGAACAGTGAGACAAGGGTAAATACAGGGAACACAGACTTCCGTATCGCAGCTAACACTAGGGGAGTGATAAACGCAGGACAACACTGGAACTGAACAGAAACACAGAATGGCACGGTAAGGCAGCTAGCGCTAGAAGAGAGCTCAATCGATACTCGGCAATTAGATCAGGATCTGAGAGTGCTTTATGTAGTATATGTAGCTCTTAGGTGAGTGTGTGATTGGTGACAGCTGTGTGATCAGTGAAATCAGCTGAGTGATCAGTGCAATCAGCTGTGAGTGTGTGTGTGTCGTCAGTGCAATGGATGATGGGTATTGTAGTTCGTGGGTGACATGCAACAGTAGTGTAGTGCAAGAGTCAATGTGGTGGAAGGGCGACCTCTGATAGTGAATGGACGGAAGACCATGAACCGGATTCATGACAGAGCCCCCCCCCCCCCCAAGGAGCGGCTTCCAGACGCTCCAAACTCAGAACAATCCAGGAGGGCGGTGGAGTGGAGGCGGAGCAGAAGACCGCCACGGCAGAGCAGACAGAACAGAAGGAACTGAGGACCACGGCAAGAACTGGGACCTAGGAAACACTGAGACACACAAGACAGACAGAGTATTTATGGCCCCAAGGGCCAAGGCAGGGAACAAAGGAAGTCCATCAACATTTTCCCTGATGACAGCCAAGCGGGCAAACAGTCCATAATCAGGTTCTTTGACTGCAACTGGACTGACAGATAGATCAAAATCTGGTGCATTGACAGAGACTGAATCAGACAGTTTAGTGATAAAAACTGGCAAAACAGACAATTCAAAAACAGACTCATTAAAGGAAACTGGACTGACAGACATTTCAGTGACTAAACCTGGACTAGCAGACAGTTCAAAATCAGGTTCTTTGGTCGAAACGGGACAGACATAGAGTGCATTAATGGTTTCTGAGTTTGTGATAGGCGGGGTTAAGATTTCAACGGCGGGTCCTTGGGCTGTAACAAGGCTACTACAGCCTACAGGGAGCTTGGGTAAGGTCTTTGTGGTCGTGACTGGACTAGTGGGGCAAAAAACAGATTCAACAACAGCATTTAGACAGACAGACAACTCAAGTTTGAATTCCTTGACGGAAACGGGCGGGACAGACAGTTCAAAACCAGACACATTTGATGAGACTAAACAGATGGATAGCTCAAAATCAGCCACCATGGCTGATTCGGCACAGGGTGAGAGTTCAGAGATGGCCTTCTCGGTCGGTTCAGAGTGGGACAAAAGTTCAAGAGCGGCCTCTGTAGCCGTGACAGGGCAGGATGAGAGTTCAGGTACAGCCCTTCTGGCTGCGACAGGACAGGCAAAGAGTTCACAGATGGCCTCCATAGCCGTGACAGGGCAGGATGAGAGTTCAGGGACAGCCCTTCTGCCTGCGACAGGACAGGCAAAGAGTTTGTGAGTGGATACCACTGACACCTCCGAAGGTTCTGCAGCGGTTGCCGCCACCTCTGGAGGTTCTACAGTGGTAACAGTCTCCAGAGTTATATTTAATCTTCATTTTTATGAAAACCGTTAAGTCCAATCAGTTAGGTCAGATCAGTCTGTAGATCTGGGCTGAGTTTGGAGTCTGTAGAGTTAAAGCTCTAGGAGGAGTTAGAGTTGATAATTTTAGTCTCAGGAGAATAATAATAAGAAGTTTAAATCGCATTTCAGTAAGTTGGCTTTCTCAAGCCAACTTAATAAGTAAATACTTTTTGGAGAGAGTAAATTTTGCAATAATTTAATTACACTGTTGAAGATGTAATTAGGAACTAGTAATCAATTACTTTTTTAGAGTAACTTACCCAACACTGTCCACTAGTGGGATTATGGTTGGCATTATGTTTGCTTAGGGTGAAGTGTTTGTAGTACTGATAAGACTACTCTGCACATTACATATGTTACTACTTATATTTTTCCTTTTAACTTCTCTGTTATGGCACCAACCTGGGAAATGAATCTGTAGTTCCTTCATGCCATGTCAGAGCAAATATTTGTTGTTGACCCTGCTGATGACCTCAAGGACTCAAAACTAGCAGCCACACGTTTTCCGTAAGATAAATGAGACAAAAACATCATGTTTCCTCACGTCACATTTATTTCCCTTTTTCCTTAAAAAAATAAATAAATAAAAATATTTTTTCATTCAATTTCATTGTAGACAGTGTTTCAAGACACAATTCAATTTACATTGCAAAAGGGACTGGTTATATATAAAATGGAAACCAAGCACCATTGTCCACACAGTGCAGGAGGATGCAACAAGTTGTGGGGTGCTTGTTATGCAGGTGATTTTTATTGTTTTGTAAATGCATTTATGAAGTCAATACAAATGATTTATCATTTATACTAATAACATTGTCGTGATGACATATAAATGATTTTTTTTTCTACAGACAATATGAAACTTTCCCCCCAAACAGTTACAAGGTATATTTAACCTGGCACACGAAAGTTGCAAATTTTGCATTTAACATTTTCTTCTTTTAAGATGGAAAGAGAGGTGACTGAAAAATTCTCATCAATCCCTGATGCTTTCAACATCGATCCCAATCCAGACAACATCAAGGAACTGAGACGACAGATGGCACATGACATGCTTCATGGATCGGGTAATATAACAAGCATCCAGTAATTCAACAGAATATCTATTGGAATATTCCAAAAAACTTATTGAACTGTATTAGTCTAAGAATGAGATGGCTAAATAGCAGTTTAGTGCATTCTGCAACTTATGGTTACACATACAGGTGCATCTCAATAAATTAGAATGTCGTGGAAAAGTTCATTTATTTCAGTAATTCAACTCAAATTGTGAAACTCATGTATTAAATAAATTCAGTGCACACAGACTGAAGTAGTTTAAGTCTTTGGTTCTTTTAATTGTGATGATTTTGGCTCACATTTAACAAAAACTCACCAATTCACTATCTCAACAAATTGGAATACTTCATAAGACCAATAAGAAAAATAAAATAAAATAAAAACATTTTTAGTGAATTGTTGGCTTTCTGGAAAGTATGTTCATTTACTGTATATGTAGTCAGTACTTGGTAGGGGCTCCTTTTGCTTTAATTACTGCCTCAATTCGGCGTTGCATGGAGGTGATCAGTTTGTGGCACTGCTGAGGTGGTATGGAAGCCAAGGTTTCTTAGACAGTGGCCTTCAGCTCATCTGCATTTTTTGGTCTCTTGTTTCTCATTTTCCTCTTGACAATACCCCATAGATTCTCTATGGGGTTCAGGTCTGGTGAGTTTGCTGGCCAGTCAAGCACACCAACACCGTGATCATTTAACCAACTTTTGGTGCTTTTTGCAGTGTGGGCAGGTGCCAAATCCTGCTGGAAAATGAAATCAGCATCTTTAAAAAGCTGGTCAGCAGAAGGAAGCATGAAGTGCTCCAAAATTTCTTGGTAAACGGGTGCAGTGACTTTGGTTTTCAAAAAACACAATGGACCAACACCAGCAGATGACATTGCACCCCAAATCATCACAGACTGTGGAAACTTAACGCTGAACTTCAAGCAACTTGGGCTACGAGCTTCTCCACCCTTCCTCCAGACTTTAGGACCTTGGTTTCCAAATGAAATACAAAACTTGCTCTCATCTGAAAAGAGGACTTTGGACCACTGGGCAACAGTCCAGTTCTTCTTCTCCTTAGCCCAGGTAAGATGCCTCTGACGTTGTCTGTGGTTCAGGAGTGGCTTAACAAGAGGAATACGACAACTGTAGCCAAATTCCTTGACACGTCTGTGTGTGGTGGCTCTTGATGCCTTGACCCCAGCCTCAGTCCATTCCTTGTGAAGTTCACCCAAATTCTTGAATCGATTTTGCTTGACAATCCTCATAAGGCTGCGGTTCTCTCGGTTGGTTGTGCATCTTTTTCTTCCACACTTTTTCCTTCCACTCAACTTTCTGTTAACATGCTTGGATACAGCACTCTGTGAACAGCCAGCTTCTTTGGCAATGAATGTTTGTGGCTTACCCTCCTTGTGAAGGGTGTCAATGATTGTCTTCTGGACAACTGTCAGATCAGCAGTCTTCCCCATAATTGTGTAGCCCAGTGAACCAAACTGAGAGACCATTTTGAAGGGACAGGAAAACTTTGCAGGTGTTTTGAGCTGATTAGCTGATTGGCATGTCACCATATTCTAATTTTATTTTTTGTTAAATGTGAGCCAAAATCATCACAATTAAAAGAACCAAACACTTAAACTACTTCAGTCTGTGTGCATTGAATTTATTTAATACACGAGTTTCACAATTTGAGTTGAATTACAGAAATAAATGAACTTTTCCATGACATTCTAATTTATTGAGATGCACCTGTATATACAGTGGTGTGATAAATTGTTTGTCCCCTTCGTGATTTTTTATTTTTTTACACGTTTGTCACACTTTAATGTTTCAGATCATCAAACAAATTTAAATGTTTAATCAAAGATAACACAAGTAAACTCAACATGCAGTTTTTAAATGAAGTTTTTTTATTATGAAGGGAAAACAAAATCCAAACCCACATGGCCCTGTGTGAAAAAGTGCTTGCCCCCTAAACCTAATAACTGGTTGGGCCACCCTTAGCAGCAACAACTGCAATCAAGCGTTTGCGATAACTTGCAATGACTCTGTTACAGCGCTGTGGAGGAATTTTGGCCCACTCATCTTTGCAGAATTGTTGTAATTCAGCCACATTGGAGGGTTTTCGAGCATGAACTGCCTTTTTAAGGTCATGCCACAGCATCTCAATAGGATTCAGGTAAGGACTTTGACTAGGCCACTCCAAAGTCTTCATTTTGTTTTTCTTCAGCCATTCAGAGGTGGACTTGCTGGTGTGTTTTGGATCATCGTCCTGCTGCAGAACCCAAGTTCGCTTTAGCTTGAGGTCACGAACAGATGGCCGGACATTGTCCTTCAGGATTTTTAGGTAGACAGCAGAATTCATGGTTCCATTTATCACAGCAAGTCTTCCAGGTCCTGAAGCAGCAAAACAGCCCCAGACCATCACACTACCACCATCATATTTTACTGGTGGTATGATGTTCTTTTTCTGAAATGCTGTGTTACTTTTATGCCAGATGTAATGGGACACACACCTTCCAAAAAGTTCAACTTTTGTCTTGTCAGTCCACAGAGTATTTTCCCAAAGGTCTTGGGGATCATCAAGATGTTTTCTGGCAAGACTGAGACGAGCCTTTATGTTCTTTTTGCTCAGCAGCAGTTTTCACCTTGGAACTCTGCCATGCAGGCTATTTTTGCCCAGTCTCTTTCTTATGGTGGAGTCATGAACACTGACCTTAACTGAGGCAAGTGAGGCCTGCAGTTCTTTGGATGTTGTTCTGGGGTCTTTTGTGACCTCTTGGATGAGGCGTCGCTGCGCTCTTGGGGTAATTTTGGTCGGCTGGCCACTCCTGGGAAGGTTCACCACTGTTCCATGTTTTCGCCAAACACTTTTTCACACAGGGCCATGTGGGTTTGGATTTTGTTTTCCCTTCATAAAAAAAAAAAAAAAAAACCTTCATTTAAATACTGCATGTTGTGTTTACTTGTGTTATATTTGATTAATATTTAAATTAGTTTGATGATCTGAAACATTAAAGTATGACAAACATGCAAAAAAATAAAAAATCAGGAAGGGGACAAACAATTTTTCACACCACTGTATGCGGTAATACCGCATACCGCGCTATTGAGCCACTCAAAATTACCGCAAGGGAAATTCCTTCACCGCGACAGCCCTATTGATGGGTAAAGCTAAAGATGTCGTCAGAGTTACTCTTCGCTGTAATTCAGCTTTAAACCCAGTTGAGAAGCCAAAGGTTATCATGGACATTCTGAAACAACATTTTAGTGATGTCAGTTATTCATGTATGCCCTTGGCTGACTTCTATGGCACTATTCCATTAGCAGGAGGAATTCAAATCTATTCAAATATTCAAATCTCCGGAAAAATGGACCGCACAGCAGATCCAAGAGCTTGATCGATACCAGGCAGAGTTAAAAGAGCGGATGTCAAACAAGCCAAAGCGTCATACTGCTACAAGGCATGTCACCGCTCATGTTCAGACGTCCCAAGAAGATGATGAAGCGGATGTTGGCTCTCCAATAGAGCTAGGTGAATGTAGCAGAGTCAGCGCTGCACACACTATACAGAGTGATGACAATTGTATGAGAACTTGTTTTAATCTTCTTGATCATGCACTGTCTCAAAATGTCCAAATGCCATCTTACCAGCCCCAAGGCAAGCTCTGTAGAGTGTGCAGATCTCCAGATCACTCCACTGTAACGCATTGTCGGCGAGAACATCTGTGCTTTGCGTGCTTTCAGCCTGGGCATAGTAAGAGAGACTGTACAAGTGACAGGTCGAGACCTGGCCCGGCACCGTTCAGGGGCTTAAACTAGATGGCGCACGTTTGGAAGGGGGATGCGTGGGCACAAGTGAAGAGCCCCTAGAGAGTGTTGATCTTCATCAGTTTTATGAGAATGCATGTTCCCACTGGAACCAAAGTGATAGCACAAAATGTCCAGGCAGTTGAGGCATTCGATGAATTGTTCTATGTGCCAGTCAGTGTAAATAATGTGTTTTCAATCAAGGAAATGCTTGATACAGGGTCCATGACCTGTACCTTTGGTGACAAAGCAGAAAAGAGGATGCTAAGTGAGAATGTATTGCCTCCACCCACACCTCTTCAACAGGAATTCATTCTAGTAGGATGTGGGGGTAAGGTTACAAGGCCAAAGTGTATGTATGAGGTTGAATTGAAAATTTATGGAGAGAGCTGCCTAGGGCCTATTCTTGTTGTACCTTGCCAGCGGGATGATCTGATCATTGGCACAAATGTGATCAAATTCCTTGCGCATCACATGAAAGGTAGCAGTGATTATTGGAGAATTGTTTCAATTCATAGAGTGGAGCCGATGGCAGGATGTGGGCAGTTCCTGGATGTTATGGCCAACACGTGTCGGTGGAAAGGTTCAGAGCTGCCAGACAAGGTGGGAACCATCAAGCTACAGCAGTGTGTTACGCTTTTAGCAAGGCAGGAACATCTTGTCTGGGGAAAGTTGCCAAAAAATGTCCCCATATCCCCAGGGAGCACAGTTGTAGTGGAACCAACAACTTCGAGGTCTGTGTCACAAGACATCATGGTCGGGCGGGTCGTCACGCCATTATGGGGTGATCGCTGGGTTCTTGTAAAAGTCACCAACTTCTCTGACAAACCAGTCACTCTAAAGAGAAATCGAAAATTAGCAGATGTCTTTCCGTGTGTTGTAGTGGAAGATTTCGAACTTTTCCAAGGGCTGAGTTGAGTTGAAGTGATTGCGGAGGAGAATCAGCGTTCACCTAATTCATCAGCTGATTTCAGACAGAGATTGGAAACTGTTGGTCTCGCTGATCTTGACATCCAGTCTTGCTCTGTCAACCATGAGTCAAAAGAGAAGTTAGTGCAGTTACTAGAGAGCTATCACAATGTGTTTTCCGAGCATGCGTTAGACTGTGGCTAAGTAAAAGGGTTTGTTCATCGCATTCGGCTAATGGACGAGTGTCCATTCAGACTCCCTTATTGTAGAGTGCCGCCTGCACACTACCAAAAGTTGCGGCAAGTTTTTTCCCAGATGGAAGAACAGGGGATAATTAGAAAGTCTGTAAGTGAATATGCTTCCCCATTAGTCCTAGTGTGGAAGAAGGATGGCAGTCTGAGGATATGCACAGACTTCAGATGGTGGAATGCGAGAACGATAAAGGATGCACATCCACTTCCACACCAGTCTGATTGCTTAGCCGCTCTAGGCGGAAACACTCTCTTCAGCACCATGGACCTGACATCAGGATTTTATAACATCCCCATGGCCGAAGAGGACAAGAAGTATACTGTGTTCACAACTCCTGTAGGGCTGCACGAGTATAACAGAATGCCGCAAGGGCTATGCAACAGCCCAGCATCCTTTATGCGGATGATGGTAAGCATTTTTGGAGACTTAAACTTCAGCAGCTTGTTATGTTATCTTGACAACCTGTTGGTGTTCGCTCCAAATGAGCAGGAAGCATTAGAAATATTAGAGGACGTGTTCAGTCGTCTGAGGCAGTACAACCTTAAGCTGAGTCCTAAGAAATGCCACCTACTGAGAACCTCTGTAAAGTTCTTGGGTCACGTCATAGACAGAGATGGAGTTTCTGTAGATTCTGCTAAAGTTGAAGGTATCTCGAAACTGACCAAGTTTGATCTGATGGAAGGTGACAGATGTACTCCATCAGTGCAGAGAATTAAATCAGTCCTTGGTATGCTCTTATATTACCAACATTTCATTCCTGGATGCTCTACTTTGGCGAAGCCACTTTTTGCATGGGCAGAGAAGAAAGAGAGGAATCAAAGGTGAAACTAAAGCAGGGACTTACAGGAAGCTCAAGCCCACAGATTGGACTGAGGAATGTGATCGCGCATTATGTAGCCTCAAGGGGAGTCTGCTTCAAAGTGTGGTTTTAGCACACCCAGACTTCACTCGACCTCTGATTCTTGCAATCGACGCTTCATTGGATGGTTTGGGAGCTGTATTATCCCAAGTGCCTGCAGGCAAAGAGCGAGCTCATCCAATCGCATTCGCGAGCAAGACCCTGAGCAAATCACAGAGGAACTATCCAGTTCATAAGTTAGAGTTTCTGGCACTCAAATGGAGCGTGTGCGAGAAATTTAGCCATTGGTTAAAAGGTCAGAAATTTACAATCTGGACAGACAACAATCCGCTCACGTATGTTATGTCCAAGGCAAAACTCGACGCTTGTGAGTAACGTTGGGTGTCCAAACTGGCAGCTTACACTTTTGAGCTGAAGCACATAGCAGGGACGAAAAACATAGTGGCGGATGCTCTGAGTAGAGACCCTTTTGTCAAGACTGTGAGCAGCAGGCTAATGAGGGAGAGCTATCGTGATTTGCTTGTGGAGGCTGAAGAGGTTGATGGGGATGGAGTTTGAGACGCTTTTCGTCAAGGAGCTCAGAACTTACAGATCTGCCCTCAGTCCTGTCTTGCCTCTCCCTTTGACAGCACCACTGTCAAAACCTGTTTAAGTTTACATGATCAGTGGGAAGAAACATCAAAAGCAAGAGCTGTGCAGCTAATTCAGTTCGCGAAATGCAGGAGATTGATTCAGTTATTTCAAGAGTGATATTCTTTGTGAACTTAAAGCGTCAACCATCGAGGAGAGAAAAGGCCAACATGAGTTCCAGAACCCTAACTCTCTTCAAGCAATGGGACAAATTTAAGATTAAGGATGGAATACTGTACCGAGTAACACAAGATCCACACAGTAAACAAAAGCGGTATCAGCTGGTCTTACCCTCTAGCCTCAAGGGCCAAGCTTTAAAGGGTGTGCATGATTTAGCGGGTCATCAAGGGCAAACGAGAACCATTCATCTAGCCCGCCAATGGTTCTTCTGGTCGGGAATGGGGAAAGATGTTTGTGAATACATCAACTGCTGTCAAAGATGCATCCTAGCTAAGGCTCCAGAACCATCTGCACAAGCCCCGCTTGAAAGTATTAAGACCTCTATGCCCATGGAGTTGGTATGTCTGGATTTCTGTACTGCGGAGGATGGGAAGAAACGCTCTGTGGACGTGCTTGTTGTGACAGACCATTTCACAAAGTTGGCTCATGCCTTCCCTTGTGCAAATCAATCAGCGAAACAAGTCGCAAGGAAACTGTGGGACCATGTATTCTGTGTGTACGGATTCCTGAGTCGTATCCACACAGACCAGGGAACCAACTTTGAAAGTACCCTTCTAACGGAGCTTTTCAAACTGTCAGGAGTCGCCAAGTCTCACACCACCGCATACCACTCCATAGGAAATGGGGGGGTAGAGAGGTTTAATCGGACCTTAGGAAGTATGCTCCGAACTCTGCCCTTAAAGAGAAGCACAAGTGGCCAGAGCAAATTCAAATGTTGACCTTCGCCTACAACGCTACTGTCCATGAAACAACAGGGTACACTCCTTTCCAGTTTATGTTCAGTCGTGTACCAAGATTGCCGATGGACATTAAGTTCCGAAAAGTGCTACATGACCCTGTAGTTGTTGATCATGGTACGTACCTGAAATCATTAATGTCATACCTCCATGAAGCGGCTGAGATTGCGCAGCGACATTCTGAAAAAGAGAAGAGGAAACAAGCAAAAGGTTAAAACAAGAAAGTCAGAGGGACATGTCTGGATATTGGGGACCATGTGCTAGTAGCAAATAAAGGAGAAAGAGGAAAGAGAAAACTAGCAGATAAGTGGGACCCTGTAGTGTACACTGTAGTGGACAGGAACCTGCAGACGCACACTTACAAACTCAAGGATGAGAAAGGGAATGTGAGGATAGTGCACAGGAATTTGATGTTGGACATTAGTTTCCTACCTGTTGAGTCGCCTGATAAGGAGGGAAGCATTTTGCTTTCTGTTGGAGAGTCAGAAGATTAGACGGTTAGCCCCAGGAGTGAGTTTGGTGCGGAAGACTTCGATCCAGCAGACCTGGAGGAAAGAACCATGAGATGGGTTAACCAAGAGTCTGAAAGTCCTCTAGTCCATGATTCTGAGAGTCCTGTAGTCTATGAATCTGAAAGTCATCTAGTCCAGACTTTTGATGTTGAGGAAGCCATGGGCACAGACCATTACAGTTTGGATGGAAGAGAGTCCAGTGATCAGTCACAGTATGAAGAGGGTAGTGACCGAAACCTTCCTCAGCGTGGAGATGAATCCAGTTTGACTTCCATTGACATTAACCCTGACGATAACACAGACACACATACACAAGTTCAGACTGACATTCAAACTGACACTGACACCCAAGTTCCAGTTCCTGATATTCAGGGTGTTAGGACAAGGGCAGGTAGAGTTGTTAAGAAAGAGAACAGATTAACTGAGTCAATGGTTCAGAAGCCCTTTAACCTCCAAGGTGTTGGAAATCATTTGAAAAAGAGATCTGGGTCATTTCTTTCTCTTTTTTGAGGAGTATTCTATTGTATTTTGTTTTTATGTGATGAAGAGACATATTGACTCCAAACAAGAGATATAAGGGTCAGATCATATTATGGTGTACCAGGCATCGTAATGTTCCAAGATAATCTTAGGCTTGATCACCCTGAGGGTTTTCTTGACCCATTAGTGGGTAACTCACAAGTTGAATTAATGAATGTTTCATTGTAGACCTGTACCGGGTGATTTGGATTCAGTACGGATTTTAGTGAAATCCAGAAGGGGTGAATGTAACGAGTTATAGTGAATACAGTTTGAATGTAACACATTGTTTTTTCACTAAAATCCTTTTTATTGTATTATGGGTTTATTTGTTATTGTATTATTGATTTATTTCTGGTTTTCTTTGAGCAATATTTGTTGATTCTGCTGTTCACTGTTTAGAGAAATTTTTCTCCTGGCGCTCTACTGATGCCATTTTCAAGTGAGTGCGCGCTTCTCATCAGTTCGCATTGTATATGCTGGGGAGAGGTAAGTGTTTGTCAGAGCTCTTCATTTTATCAGTGAGTTAAGTTTGCAAAGTGTATAAATCGACTAAATAGTCTATTGTAAATATTACTGAGACTATATGCAGTGTTCTGTTATAAGTTTTATGCGCGAGTGGATTAAGAATGTCAAGTTATATCGTGTGGGCCGTAAGATATGCTATTGGCATGGTTTTGAGTCATTAATTGGCTAACAAATATTATATCATACAGGAATGTCTTTATGGAATGCCCATGACAGAGAGATATGAACTTTATTCATGTTAATCTACAGGTAATTCACTCTTATGTTTATTTTCTTCTATATTCTTGTACTGTGTTAATATTATAGTGTTTCAGTGTTAACGGTGTCTTTCTGTATTGTTACACAACATCAGGTCGCATTGTATATGCTGGGGAGAGGAATGTCTTTATGGAATGCCCATGACAGAGAGATATGAACTTTATTCGTGTTAATCCACAGACGGAGTAAAGTATATGCTTGGCGTGGCTGTCAATAAATCCCCTTTTGGTGAACAGAAGTGAAAGTGTCCTGAGTCTTCTTACACACAATGCAGATGATGGTAACAGCGGTCAGCAAAGGACCGGTTACACTAAGACCTGCAACAACACATTTGAATACGTCAGGCACATGCGAAGTCATAGCTTTCTGCCTAATGCATTTTTTTAAGTGTAGTTTCCCTAAATGCACAAGAACTTTTTCTAAGTTTGCAGCCTTCAAGCCTGACACTTATGGCTATAAATATGGAATGAAAAAGACTAAACTATATAGTGTAGGTGATGTAACGTCATTTTGACTTCTGTAGCTATAAATGTGAGGATCAGGGTCTTGTCTCGCATCTGAAAAGTCATTACTGAAGGAAAGACATGACCTTTTAAACACTGTGATAAATTTACAGTAAAGTCTACATTCACATCACACGTCAAGAAAGCATAAAGATTACTCTAAAGAAAGTCTAGTTGACTCAAATTCAATCAGCACTAGTGATTGTAATGATGAGGGTGATATGCAGCTCGACAATACCAGTCAGACCAGTTATGAAGAAATGGTGTACCCAGAAAATGCAGATGAAGGGCAATTTCTTAGAAATTTAGCATTTTATCTGAAACTACAAGATAAATTGCTCTTGCCATCGTCTACAATTCAAACAATCATTGAACACTGCCAGGAACTACATGACATAAATCAATCACACCTAATTTCTAAACTACTGGAAAAGTTGAAATCGCTTGGACTTCCTGAAGCTGACATAAGCACTGTGATAGATACAATGAAAAGTGAGGATCTCCACAGGGCTTGCAATACCCACACACTCAAAACTGACCATAAAAGAAAAAACATTTTTTTAAAAGGAACTTCAGTTATGTGGAGCCAGTGCCCATTTGCTTCGGTAAGAATGAGTCAGGCAAAGAATGTTTTGCACAATATGTCCTGTTGAAAAACACAATTGTGTCTCTGTTGTCCTCAGAGTCAGTAAGGGAGCAATTGCACCAAATCAGAGTCCAGAATGATGTTTTTCAACATTTGTGGGATGGCACAAAAATTAAAAACAACTTGCTGCTTAAGGACACAACCTCTTCAATTGACATAATCCTGTACCAGGATTCGTTTGAAGTGGCAAACCCTCTAGGGTCAGGGAGAAAAAAAACACAAAATGTTGGCCATGTATCTGACCCTTGCAAATATTTTGCCACACAACAGACTGAGTATTGATCAGATGCAGCTTGTGCTGCTTTGTCGAGAACAAGACTATAAGGCTTTTGGACAGGATCTAGTGTTTGGCTCTCCTATGAAAGATTTGAAAGATCTTGAGCTGAATGGAGTAACTTTTCCAGATGGCCAGCTCTGCAAGGGAACTTTGTATGCCATAGCAGGTGACAATTTGGGTTCACACAACATTGGTGGCTTCACAGAAAATTTTAGCAAGAGCGCATATTTTTGCAGATACTGTGATATTGATCGAGAAATATTTCTGTCCGATCCTTTGGCCAAGGGACCTGACCGCACACCACAGTCATATCAGAGACAAGTTGAAGCTCAGAGTCTCAATATGGAATTAAGTAACTGTGGTGGCACAAAATTTGATTCCATCTTCAATGAGCTCACATATTTTCATATATGCGAGCCTGGATTACCCCTTGTCTTGGGCATGACCTTTTCGAGGGTATTGTCTCTACCGATTTGGCATTATACCTCAAACACCTCATTTCAAAAGAGAAAGAGTTCACTTACACAGAATTGAATCGGCGTATCAACCAGTTTAAATGTCTGGGTAATGATGCCAACAATAAACCTTGTGAGGTGAAGCCAGGGGCTGAAGAACTCTCTGGACATTCTGTTCAGAATTGGTGCTTCCTGCGAATGTTGCCATTATTGAATGAAATAAAAAGCCCTGGAGATAGTGAGGTATGGCAGCTTATCTTACAGCTGAGAGAGATTGTGGAGCTTGTTTGTGCTCCAAAGATTTCCTCAGGTCAGGTAGCATATTTAAGAGTTCTGATAGATGAATATTTGCATGTCAGAATGCAGACTTTTAGGGATCATGTGCTTAAGCCTAAGCACCACTACCTAAATCATTACCCAGAACTCATTGTTCACTTTGGGCCACTAATTCGACTTTGGACCCTAAGATTCAAAAGCAAACATGGTTACTTCAAGCAATGTACAAGAAAGCTCCATAACTTTAAAAAGCTCTGTGGAACCCTTGCTGAAAGACATCAACTGTTGCAGTCTTTTCTGAGTGCTGGGACCCTATTCCCACCATCTGTTGTGGTAGAGAAGAGAACTGAATTCATCGTTGGAGACTACTATGATAAAATAAGACAGTCTGTCCCTCATCTGAATTTTGATCCTGAAGACACCCTCATCAGTCATGAGGTAATCATAAAAGGGACAGCATATAAGAGCAACATGTTTGTTGTGATGGATCATAATGATAATGGCCTCATAGTAGGGCAAATCAAAAAGTCTGTCATTCAGAGATCAACAGTGTACTTTATAACTGAGGTATATCAGGCTGTTTGTCAACCATGCATTAATGCTTATGTCACTGCACCAATGCAGGAAGCCTACTTCTGTGTCAGTCAAGTAGATCTGATTGATTATTATCCACTGCCTAAATATTCAGTTTGTGGAATGTCTTTACTGACTCTTCATCATTCTGTCCCCACATTTTAGATTCATGTCATCCATCAGTGATGAAATAAAGGGCATCATCCTCAATTTTTTTTTTTTTTTACAATTATTAATGCTTAAAGTCTATAGAATACAGAATTGAAAAATTGAATTGCCCTCTGAATTCACAATCTCTAGTATTTATTTTATTGATTTGCATGCATATGGGACATATTTTGTGAAATATATCATATGTATGTAGTTGATTTTGTCATATGTTTCAGAAACACTTGATCTTGAAATCTTGCCAGTTGACTCGGCACATTCAAGTCTGTCTTTGGTCTCCGGTCCACTGCCTTGTATCTCTTCATGTTCCCAGTCAAGGCCATCACCAGCAATATTATCTTGTAGTTCGAGCAGGGTAAGCCAATCAGCCAACAAAGCCAATAAATGGCACGAAACCTTTGAGGTTTTATCTATTTTAATTTTAGTTACAGTTTTAGTAATGTTTGTCATTTTATTACTTTTTTATTATGTTTGTATAGGTTATTTATTAAGTTTTAGTTTTATTTAATTTGAGTTATTTTAGTACTTCAACAAATGAAATGGAAATGAAATATTGAATTTATGGATGTGTGTGTGTGTGTGTGTGTGTGCATATATATGTGTGTGTGTACATACACACGTAGTTGTTTTTGGTGTTTGGCTTAGTGTTATGTTAGAATCATTATTATACTCTTATACCTTTTGTTCTCTTAATATTTTGAATTGTTTGTAACTTTATTTTGTTTTCATTTAAACGTTAAGTTTAGAAATTTTGTTGTATGCATTTGTCATTTTTATTTAATTGTTTTTTTTTTTTTTTTTTTTTTTTTTATGTGTGTGTGTGTGTGTGTGTGTGTGTATAGTATTTATAAAGTTTTAGCTTTTGGTTTTGGATCAGTTTTAGTTGTTTTAATACTACAATTGATTGTTTCTGTTGTCCTCATTTGTAAGTCACTTTGGTTAAAAGCGTCTCCTAAATGACTAAATGTAAATGTAACATCATTAAACAGTACCCCAGTAGTTTTGCAGATATGACATCAGGAGGAGTCATTATTGGTGGTGGATTTACTTCACTTCTTTCTCAAGTAAAAACAAGAATTGAAAACATAAACCGTACAGGGACATTGAGACGACACTGAACATCAAGAGTGTCTGGACAACTACGGAGGCCAAGTGATTCATACGGGTGCACACAATTTAACCCGGAACTGCACTCAGAAGAAACGAATGAAATGTTGGAGGAGAAGCGTCAAAAGCTGGAGGCCATTTACAGACAGGAAGTTATTAAGAGTGGTGAGAAGACTGAAGTGCTAAACCTTATGAAAACAACATTCTGTCTTCAGTGTAAACAAATCAATCAGACTCCAGCACCTTCCATTGAAGATTTAAGAATCCAATGGCCTTACCTTTTTACCCAAAGGGGTATCTTCTGTCACTTCGAGTTACTAACTGACATCGATGTGTTACGTGCTTTGGAAGTGTTGGTGCTCTGTCCATTAAAGAATCTGGACAAGGAATAGCGAAGTACTTGATGACCAAATCAAAGAACAAAGATGTACAGCCTGTCATCTACCAGGGTGAGGATGAGGAGCTGAGTCTCATCCAGCTGCTGATGACCTACTTTGATGAGAGAATAGTACGACTAATACTCAGTGCTGACGTAAGTTTTGTTTAATATTATTCTATATGTTTAGTATTATTTGCTTTTTGCCTGCTATGATTGTACACACAATTTCATTCTTAATGTACATACCATTTTGTACCATTGTTTACAGATATGTGCCACTGCAGAAGATGTTGCAGGCAGCCTGGCCCTCCCTGCCAGTCCACGACTGATACTGCTGGGTAAGTGTCACATATGCAAGGCATGTAGTTTAAAACCAGAATAGTGTTCTTATGTTTTGTTGTGCTCTCCCATGAATGCAGCTCATCCAAAAAAAATTGTCATCCCAGGTCATGGAAAGTATTGATTTGCAGCAGCATATTTTATGATACTCATTGGAAATAGAGGAATTAAATTGTGTGTTTAGCCTTTTTGTGAACTGGGCAATCATACCTAGATATGATAGTGTTTCAGGACATTAAACACCAAGGTTGTCTGTTTCAGTTGCTGGTGACAAAGTCACACCTGGAGGCTGGATGATCAGCATTGAAAACAACATCGTCTTTGAAGGCATACAACAAAATTTCATCACAGGACTTGCAGCAGTTTTCGCCACCTACTATGTATTCAATCTGCAGTTCCAAGAGGAAGCTGCCAGGACTTTGGAGTTTGTGCAAAGGTAAATACACTTCTGGTCGTAAATGTTGTTGGACATTTTGTCCATCTTATCAACATTGTTCAGGATTGTGTTAAATTAGTGTTTTTTTATTTTTTTTTTTTTTTTTGTTTTGTTTTGTTTTGTTTTGTTTTGTTTTGTTTTGTTTTTCTCATTAGCTTTTCACAATGTCCTGTTAGTTTAATTATTAGGCATGTTGATATTCTGACCCCGCTGTCCCAGTGAGCATTTTCCAGTCCAATGGTCATGTATTAGCTTTGCAATTTCTGTATTGCATTAGTTTTGAATATTTCTCATGGGGATTTAATAATTTTTGACTTTTCACTCTGAGTTAAACCTCTTTTTTGATTCATTTTATTAGCAAAAGAAAACATGCCTAATAATTCTGCACACCTGAATATGAGTAGTTTTTGACTTCCAGCGTTCATGGACAATTATATATCACTTACAAATGATTAAATACAAAATTAATAGTAGTACTAGTTATTAAGATTGATGTGGTTTGGAATTAGTAAAATGTGCTTGGGAAAAAAAATATCATCAGAATATCAACGTGCCTAATAATTATGCACGCGGTGTATTTATTAGAAATATCATCACTGATGTTTCTGAAAGTTCAACAAAACACATTAGAAAATACAGTCTGCATGGTTGTTACTGGTAGTCCTGTTCTTATTAAACTTGAAAATCAAACTATCAGTTCTGAACTCATGTAAGGATAGCTTTGTAAGGTATTTTATTATGAATTTTGCAGACCATAATATTACAAATCCATCTGCCTAAAGGGCTAGTTCACCCAAAAAAATGAAAATTCTGTCATTATTTACTCATTTTCAAGTACTTCCAAACCTGTATATATTTATTTGTTCTGCTGAACGGAAAGGAGGATATTTGGAAGAATGTCAGTAACCAAACAGATCTCCTCCACCATTCACTACCATAGTAGGAAAAATAAATACTATGGAAGTCAGTGGTGGCCAATATCTGTCTGGATACTGACATTTTTCCAAATATCTTCCTTTGTGTTCAGTAGAACAAAGAAATTTATACAGGTTTGGAACAACTAGAGGGTAAGTAAATAATGACAGAATTGTCATTGTTGGGTGAACTATCCTTTTAACACCGCTGACAAAGTAATGTTATCTACATTACTCTAAAATACTCAGGCCCTTAATGCCTCAGATCGAAGCTGAACTAAAGATGGTGCAGATGCTGCCATAATGACAACAGTCTTATGAATGCAATGTGTTTTGTTGGTAACACTTTATTTCGATAGTCCTCTTTAGACATTCTACCAACAGTAAGTAACTTTGCAACTACATGTCAACTAGCAGTCATTAGAGTATTAGTAGACTATCTGCTTAATAACTTCTAACACTTTATTTTGAGGGGTACACAACATACAACATACTGACTATGAGAAACTTTGCAAGTATTTGTCAACTTATTCTACTAAGCCTAAAGCTACCCTAACAGTCTACTCTGAGAGATAGTAGACATGTAGTTGCAAATTAATGAGAATTACTTGACATGTAGTTGACATGTAGTTACAAAGTTACTTATAGTTAGTAGCATGTCTAAAGTGGACTATCAAAATAAAGTGTAACCGTTTTGTTTGACTAAAGTGCAATTAATCTTTACTTACCTAACCTAATATTATGTGTCTCTGTTTTTACATTCTAGACGCTTCATTGGTGTGAACCCTGAAAGGGGAACAAAATCCAGCCATGCAAAAGTGTCCAAGAAGATGGGGAAGCTTGTGCAGAAAAAAGGAGCAACTGTGAATCCTCAGGTGGCCACTCTCATCAGAAACCTCATGGACTTTGAGTGGGGCTTTATCTAGTCTGGTTAACTCACAGCATTGTTCGTCAACCGGATACTTTAAGTCACAGCAATAAGTTCTGCAGACAAATGTTTGTCAAATCACAGCATTATGTTCTGAAAACAGATGTTTAGTCACAGCATAAAGTTCTGCAACCAGATGTTTACATAATGTCACAGCAAGGAGTTCTGCAGCTAGAAATCAAAGTTTCTGAAAGCAGATGTTTACATAGTCACATTATTGAGTCCGGCTACCAAAATGTTTGTGACAACACTGCATTGTATTCTGCAACAGGATGTTTATGTGATGACACAGTATTATGTTCTGTTCAGCCCAGCACTGGTAAAGCAGAGTGTTAATAATTGGTTTTAAGATGACAGTTTTAATAAAAGCATAATGTTTTAAGATCATCTTTTGTTTTAGCCATTTGTTTGCAAGCAATTTTCAGTGAACTGGAATGTCTTTTTGCAAACACCTTCTAGCAGTGTTACAACATAAAAATCGCATTCTAGAGTACTTTAAAACATTTAGCAGTAATAAACAGTTTATGGAGATTACAGCGTGGATAAAATAACAGTAAATGGCAGTCAAATACCTGACCGTATTATACTGTGCAGCATATATTTTCTACAGCACAGTACTGTAATATTTTTACAGTAGTAAACTGTTGTATCAGATTACAGTAGGTACACTGTAAAACTACAGCGTTATACTGGTGAATCTAGCTGCCAGTCATTTACTGTAATTTAACAGGATTTTTTTTTTACAGTATACCTTGACAGATGTTTTGATGTTTGCCAGGGCAAGGATGATGGGATGGAAGGTTTCGCTTCTCAACTGTGTTTAGAAGAGTGTTAGATGAGGCAACCAAAGCAGTCACTGAAGAGGAAGAGTCTTCAGAAGAAAACCTGTACTACAGTCCAGGCATCATTCAAACACTTTTTAACACATACATGGCTATCTTTCCCATGTGGAGTGGAGTCATGCTGGGTGACCTAAAAAGACATGCAGCAGACAAAGACATAACATCAGTGGAAGATGGAGGACAAAGACAAGACAACAAGACATGAGAAACAAATTGCCATGTAGAAGGATGGTTTTCCATTGTTAAGCAACACATCCTAATGAAAACTCATCGACTGTGGCAGGCAACTTTGTATGCAAAATGTACTCTTCTCTGCAAGGAAGATACAGTGAGCATATAATGCAGCATGACTTTTCTCTAAAACTTCTCCAAAAACCTCTGAATTTAAAGGATATTAAATTTGCAGAGGAATCATGGGCTAAAAAAGAGAAACTGACTGCTTCTAAGATGGGACAGTCCAAGTTTTACTCTGTCCCAACATCAGTACCACATCCTAAAATGAAGCAGTCAAAGGAGGTCAAAAGCTTTGCACATGGAGCAAGATATCTCAACAATTACACTACCAGAAAATAATGAAAACGAGCAACCTGCAACTACAAAGCTTGGAGAGGCTACATCTGTTCCCAAAAAGAAGCAGCAAAGGAAGCCCAAAAAGCATGACCATACACCACTAAATGTACAAGATGAAGTAAAATATTATATTGTAAAATATAATTATATTAGTCTGAAAATAGTATGCTACAATATTATTAAAAAAAAAAAAAAATCATGTAAAATCACAACTTGCCTTGACTTTGTTATTACAGCCAGAACAACTGTGGAAAAAGAAGGAATGTGAAGTGGTTGTAGCTGTCCAAAAAATGGCAGACAACAAGACTTGGATGTCTCTGAGACAGAGCGACTTCATTACATTGAAGCTTCACAATCTACTGAATGGAGAAGTTAGTACAACTTTTCATTATTTGAATGATGAATGATTTTCAAATGAAAAGAATTTTACTACTGGACCTACAAAAATCAAACTGTTTAATAATTTTCCAGACAATAGAGTACTATATGCATGCCTCTATGAATAAAAGTGCAAGCACAAAGAGACTGTACATACTAAACCACTACATGATAGGAATAATCCTGTTTGGAGGAAAACAGCAAATTACACGCCAGAGCTTGAGGAAAGTAAGTAAAATTCAGCAGCCTAGAACATGACCCATACAATTTCTGTTTCAACAGATCATGTTGAAGTAGAGACTCACAGGTCTAGCATAACACTAAAACACATTCTGAATGAATTGTTAAAAACAATTTGTTACTGTAATTTAATGAATTTAATTTAACTGAAATTACAATTTACTGTAATTGTAATTTCCCTTGAAAAAGTAAAGTAAGGGATTACTCTTTATTTCAGTAACTGAATTATAGTTATTTCTTATGTAATTGAACTTAATACTGTGTATAGACTGTGGAACATTTATATAAAATACAATAGTGGATTTAATAAGTCTAACCTTAAAATGTATGACTTTTATGTACCCTTCTCACTTTAAATACTTTGGTGACTTAATAAAAATATTGGTAACGCTTTATTGGGCAATTCTCACTATTAACTAGTTGGTTATTAGCATGAATAATACTTGCTGTTTGTAATTACTTTAAAAGTACATATTAAACCCTCCTATTGTGTTAAAAAAAATAAATCAAAAAATAAAATAAAACTGGGTAAAACTTTTATGTTGCAGGCAGCGTCATAAGTAACGTGAGCTACATAATCAGATTACTTTTTAAGTAACTAGTAATGCATACGTAGTAATGTAGTAATGCATTCCTTTTTAATTTACAATTAAATAAGTAACGGCAGTTACTTTGTTTTCCCATTTATTCATTGGCAGCTCTCTCTAAGCCTGAGGCTTATTAATTTCACTTTTGGTGTGAAAGGGCCTTTAAGCCAAAAATATAACTTTTTGTTATTAAAAAACAAATAAGCAAGCTCAGCCCAGGTGACAAAAGTAAAAAAGTAACAATGCATTACTTTCCATAAAAAGTAACTAAATAGCACAATTAGTTACTTTGTTATGGAGTAACGCAATATTGTAAAGGATTACTTTTTAAAGTAACTTTCCCCAACACTGGTTGCGGGTCAGTTTGACCTGCAGTGGTTTCTATGCAATGTGAGAAATACTGTATGTGAGAAATTAAATAATTCCTGTGTATTTTTGTTGTTATTTCTATTGTGTTAGGGGACCTATTGTGTTCATTTGACCCACAGATTTTTATGTTCAAAATTATTTTAATTATTATAATATTATTTCCTCTGCCTTTTTGTTCTGTCTTGTTCTCAAACCCTTGTGAGGGTAAAATGGGTTTCTGCCACACAGTGACTTTTTTTGGATAGAGGCTATTTACACTAAGTGCAAATAGCAATAGAGGCTATTTACAGTAACTGTAAATAGCAATTAGATGCTATTTACACTGTGAAAATAGCATATTTTCTTAGCGAGAGATGCTATTTACACTAAGTGCAAATAGCAATAGATCCTATTTACACTGTCAAAATAGCAGGATTTTCTGCTATTTATACTACTTATTGCAAATAGTGGTAAGTATCTGCACCTCAGTATTGTAGTACATTATAAAACAGTATGCAATAATAACGTATTGAGTGTAAATCATAAATTCAATTCAAAATTTTAAATGGATGCTGCCTTATTGGGGAAAAAAGCCCTCCCTACACCTACCCTAACCCTACCCGACACTTTATTTTCAACTTTTTGATTATTTCCTTCATTTTTATTGAAAATAAATGCCGATGTGATATGAGATTTGAAAAGGGAGAAAAAAAAAGTTTGGCAAAAGGCGGATTCGAACTCGAGTTGATTACGTCAAAATGACCATGGTACGCACTTTAACATCTACACCACTCAAACTTATGTTTGTTGGGCATCTTTTGCAGTGTTAACTATCCCAATCACACATTTGTGGGTGGAATTAGTGTAAATAACCTCTGCCAATAAGGCGGGCTATTTGCACTTAGTGTGTGAACAAATGATCTTTGGCAGATTTTTTGACTGCAAAGCAATTGTGAATTTTCCTTGGATGATTCAGAAGATGAGTCTTCAATTTTAAGTAAAGATCTACACCACTTTTAATCCTATAGAAATTTAATTCAAATCAAGCTCAGTTGGATTGATTGAGGTGTTTACTTGAAAGCTTTTCTGTCTCATTAAGCATCAATCCACTTATAAAATGATTATTTAGGTGAATGTAAACATATCCGCTGTCCTCTTTTCACATGTGTCCCCAACTTCTGCTCATGCTAGCACAAGTTTATAGCCCTCATTCTTCTCCATCTTCATAGTTTCAGTGTGGACTCACAAAAAAGGTAACAAAACAAAGAAAAAAACGACTGAACAAAAGCAAGCGATATAAGATGCCACCTTTCACAGCAACTGAAACTTTAGTTTCCACTCGGCAGTGCAACACAACAAAGGAGAACGGTCTGGATCGCTTCAATGGATGTTATCGAGTAAGACTATAGGCAGAGGATCAAATTAAACCTCTGTCAGACAGCAGTGACCCAGCAAACCTGTGGAGCCTGAAGAGCAGGCAGGTGGGTTTCCCTAGAGAGCATCAGCCTCGGGCGCTTAGTGATGTCACATTCATCTTTCATGAACACACTGACACTAATGAACTCGCTATAAAATAGCTCTGTGGACTACATTACAGTTTCATTTCACTCCACCAAATTATCTGAACTTCAAACAGCCAAAAAGCTCTGAAGCCAACAGTGTTGGGCATGCTACTTTAAAAAAGTAATTAGTTATGGTTATTAGTTACTTCTCACAAATAGTAACTTAGTTACATCATTATAAAAGTAACATTACCAGGGAAAGTAACTATTGTGTTTTTTTTTTTAAAAATGTTCAAATATGTCAAATAACTTGGCTGCCCCCAATATTAAATAGGTTAAATGAATGAAATGGACACTAAATAGAATAAATTATTATTATAAAACATTGTACACTAATCTAGACTATTTTAATGTTGCTGTGGGACAATGTGAGAGACACCTTCCAGGGGCTAAATATCATCTTATTCGGGTCGCTTCAACCCGTGGACAAGAAATCCTCCCACGGCAACACTGCTAACCCTCTGGTGTCAAAGCCTGCACTGGTGCGGTCTGTCTCGTTTTTTCTTAATGACCACTAAAAAGAACTAAAAATACGCCGTCATTTTTGAGACAGATAAGTATTTTTGGTACAAATAAGAATAAGGTATCATTTGAAATTGCAAAGGATATACTTTTATTTGTGTGTAGTCATAATAACAACAAAACAATGTGCTTTTGTAAAATAAAGAAAATAAACGGTGTGCTCTCTGCCGTCTGTCACCTCTCTTCACAGATACATAAATAAAACAACCTGAATCTCCGCGAATACTTGCCTCACAGATATGAGAAATATATGTATAGAAAGCTTGAAATGTCTACTTTTAAATGATGTCACATCAAATGATTGTTTATTATTATTCATTATTGTCAGTAATGGTAACGGCATTGTAATGTGGGAAACAGTAATTCGTTTGATTACTCATTATTGAAAAAAGTAATGCCGTTAGTAACGCCATTTATTTATAACGCCATTAATCCCATCACTGGAAGCCAAGAGAATGACTAACAATTTAAATTTTAACCCAAAATATTATGATTAGGTTAAATATCTTCATAGATATATAATATCTAAAGATTAATATCTATGAAGAGCACAGCAATTTCAGCATTTGTACAAAATCTGAACCGGGCGACGGTCCAGATGATAATACTGTAATAATATGAAGTGCTGAATTAGTGGCATAAGGAAGGGTATTTTAGAGACACTTTATTAGGTACAACTTTCTAATACTGGGTTGGACCCTTATTTGCCTTCAGAACTGCTTTAATTCTTCATGGCAGTGATTCAACAAGGCGCTGGAAACATTCCTCAGAGATTTTGGTCCATATTGATAAGATTGCATCACGCAGTTGCTGCAGATTTGTTGTTATACATCCACTACATCTCAAAGGTGCTCTATTGGATTGAGATCTGGTGACTGTGGAGGCCAGTTGAGTTTAGTGAACTCATGGTCATGTTCAAGAAAACAGTTGGAGATGATCTGAGTTTTGTGACATGGCGCATTATCCTGCTGGAAGTAGCCATCACTAGATAGGTACACTATCATAAAGGGATGGACATGGTCAGCAACAACACTCAGGTTGGCTGTGGTGTATAAACAATGCTCAATTGGTACTCAGGAGCCCAAAGTGTGCCATGAAAATATACCCTACACCATTACACCACCAGCAGCAGCCTGAATCATTGATACAAGGCAGGATAGATCCATGCTTTCATGTTGTTTATGCCAAATTCTGACCCTACCATTTGAATGTTGCAGGAGAAATCAACACTCATCAGACCTGGCAACCTTTTTCCAGTCTTCTACTGTCCAGTTTTGGTGAGCCTATGTGAATTGTATCCTCACTTTACTGTTCTTAGCTGACAGGAGTGGCATCAGTTTGGTCTTCTGCTGCTGTAGCTCATTTGCTTCTAGGTTCGATGTGTTGTATGGTCAGAGATGCTTCTGCAGACCTTGGTTGTAACTAGTGGTTACTTGAGTTACTGTTGCCTTTGTATCATTTTGAACAAGTCTGTCCATTCTCCAGAACTGCCGTTCACTGGATATTTTGTCTTTCTCAGGCCATCCTCTGTAAACCCTAGAGATGGCTGTGCGTGAAAATCCCAGTAGATCAGCAATTTCTGAAATACTGCCACATTCCCTTAAATCCTCTTTCTTCCCCCTTCTGATGCTTTAATTGAACTACAACAGATCGTCTTGACCATATCTACATACCTAAAGACATTGAGTTGCTGCCATGTGATTGGCTGATTAGATATTTGTGTTAACAAGTAGATGAACAGGGGTGCCTAATAAAATGGCCAGTGAGTTTATAGCTGTGTCCCAATTCAATGGCTGCATCCTTCTAAGGACGCGAAGGTCGGCCCAAGCATTGTTAAATGGGATGGTCTAGCCTATGAAGGATTGATCTTGTTGCCTAGCAACTGTGACAGCTGCCGTTGACGAATGGCAGTAGCATTTGCACTGGACTTTTTGAAAGTGATATTCAACAGTTTTAAATCTAAACAGGGTTCACAACCTAAATTCTAAATATGCTCACATTGGTCCATTTATGTACATAATAACAAGTATAAACCATCTATAAAATCGCATCTCGGTAAGATATGTCAACATTTAAACATTTTAAAGTTTTTTTTTCTCACATTTGTACATTTGTATCGTCAAGTTAAGTCACCTTTATTATATAGCACTTCATACAATACAGATTGTGTCAAAGCAGCTTTACAGTGTCAAACAGGAAAATAGTGTGTCTAAAATGCAGGAGGACAATAACAAACAGTAAATTTTTCAGTTAAAGTCAGTTCATCATAGATTCAGTGATGTCATCATCCAGCTCAGTTCAGTTCTCTTCAGATAGTGTCTTTGCAATCAAGCTGACAATATTGCCAGAAATTAAGTGACTAACTAAGCAAGCCAAAGGCAACAGTGGCAAGGAACCAAAACTCCATCTGTGACAGAAGTGGAAAAAAATACTTTGGGAGAAACCAGGCTCAGTCGTAGGGCCAGTTCTCCTCTGGCCAGATGAAACCAGCATGGTGTGGTTTAATTCCAGACTGCAGCACAAGTCAGACAGAGGACTCGTCTGGTTCTCGTGGTCTTGTGCTGATGGCCGACGACGTCTTCGCTGGGGATCTGTCTCTAGGGCTCATCTAGTTGACATGGTCTCCACTGACATTCAGGGCTGTAGAGGTCATCTCAAGGTGCTGATCCACCATCTAATCTGGATACAGACTGGATCTGGGTGGCTACGGTGACCTCGGAATAAGAATAAAACAGACTAATATTAACGCAGATGCCATTGTTCTTATGATGTAGCGAGTACATCGGGTGTTAAAGGAAGTGTTCCCGGTTCCAGTTGACCTACAGTGGGGCAAAAAAGTATTTAGTCAGCCACCAATTGTGCAAGTTCTCCCACTTAAAAAGATGAGAGAGGCCTGTAATTTTCATCATAGGTATACCTCAACTATGAGAGACAAAATGAAAAAAAAAATCCAGAAAATCACATTGTAGGATTTTTAAAGAATTTATTTGCAAATTAAGGTGGAAAATAAGTATTTGGTCAATAACAAAATTTCATCTCAATACTTTGTTATATACCCTTTGTTGGCAATGACAGAGGTCAAACGTTTTCTGTAAGTCTTCACAAGGTTTTCACACACTGTTGCTGGTATTTTGGCCTCTAGAGCAGTAATGTTTTGGGGCTGTCGCTGGGCAACACGGACTTTCAACTCCCTCCAAAGATTTTCGATGGGGTTGAGATCTGGAGACTGGCTAGGCCACTCCAGGACCTTGAAATGCTTCTTACGAAGCCACTCCTTCGTTGCCCGGGCGGTGTGTTTGGGATTATTGTCATGCTGAAAGACCCAGCCACTTTTCATCTTCAATGCCCTTGCTGATGGAAGGAGGTTTTCACTCAAAATCTCATGATACATGGCCCCATTCATTCTTTCGTTTACACGGATCAGTCGTCCTGGTCCCTTTGCAGAAAAACAGCCCCAAAGCATGATGTTTCCACCCCAATGCTTCACAGTAGGTATGGTGTTCTTTGGATGCAACTCAGCATTCTTTCTCCTCCAAACACGACAAGTTGAGTTTTTACCAAAAAGTTCTATTTTGGTTTCATCATTCTCCCAATCCTCTTCTGGATCATCCAAATGCTCTCTAGCAAACTTCAGTTGGGCCCGGACATGTACTGGCTTAAGCAGGGGGACACGTCTGGCACTGCAGGATTTGAGTCCCTGGCGGCGCAGTGTGTTACTGATGGTAGCCTTTGTTACTTTGGTCCCAGCTCTCTGCGGGTCATTCACTAGGTCCCCCCGTGTGGTTCTGGGATTTTTGCTCACAGTTCTTGTGATCATTTTGACCCCACGGGGTGAGATCTTGCGTGGAGCCCCAGATCGAGGGAGATTATCAGTGGTCTTGTATGTCTTCCATTTTCTAATAATTGCTCCCACAGTTGATTTCTTCACACCAAGCTGCTTACCTATTGCAGATTCAGTCTTCCCAGCCTGGTGCAGGTCTACAATTTTGTTTCTGGTGTCCTTTGACAGCTCTTTGGTCTTGGCCATGGTGGAGTTTGGAGTTGGACTGTCTGAGGTTGTGGACAGGTGTCTTTTATACTGATCAAACAGTTCAAACAGATGCCATTAATACAGGTAACGAGTGGAGGACAGAGGAGCCTCTTAAAGAAGTTGTTACAGGTCTGTGAGAGCCTGAAATCTTGCTTGTTTGTAGGTGACCAAATACTTATTTTACCAAGGAATTTACCAATAAATTCTTTAAAAATCCAACAATGTGATTTTCTAGATTTTTTTTTTTCTCATTTTGTCTCTCATAGTTGAAGTATACCTATGATGAAAATTACAGGCCTCTCTCATCTTTTTAAGTGGGAGAACTTGCACAATTGGTGGCTGACTAAAGACTTTTTTGCCCCACTGTAATTAAGGCAGCTTAAGAATCCTTTAACAGATTTGAATTATAGAAATGTGATAATGTGTTATGTGTAAGCGAGGTTAAAGAGATGGGTCTTTAATGTAAATTTAAAGTGACAGAGTGTGTCTGCCTCCCGAACAACACTAGGTAGATTGTTCCAGAGTTTGGGCGCTAAATAGGAAAAGGATCTGCCATCTGCAGTTAATTTTGATATTCTAGGTATTATCAAATGGCCAGAGTTTTGAGATCGCAGCAGATGTGAAGGATTTTAATGCAATAAGAGCTTGCTCAAGTACTGAGGAGCTAAACCATTCAGGGCTTTATAGGTAATTAGCAAGATTTTAAAATGCATATGATGTTCAATAGGAAGCCAGTTGACAGAACCAGGCTAATATGGTCATACTTCCTGTTTCTATTAAAAACTCTAGCTGCTGCATTTTGAACCAGCTGGAGTTTCTTTATTAAGAGCGCAGAACAACCATACAATAAATCATTACAATAATCTAACCTTGAGGTCATAAACACATGAATGAACATTTCTGCATTTCACTGTGAAAGCATAGGTTGTAATTTAGAAATATTTTTAAGATGGAAAAATGCTGTTTTACAAATGCTAGTGTGACAGGTTTAGTTTTTTTGAATGTTTTCTCGTAATGTTTGGGTACATCTCCAATGGCAAGACACACCCACTGTCGTCGTTGCGTAGTGTCATTGAGCACACCTGTAGCTCATTGATTGAAGCACGTTGGTCTTCACGCAAGTTTCTTTTCTTTTTGGTTTGTCACTTGCTTTAAGAATCTTTATGCACTGAATTGCTGTGTGGTTTGTCCCTTCTGTTAAAGTTTGATGTATTATGGTCTCTTTGTAACTGTGGGTATTTAATTGGTAAACTGTTGATGAAACTCATTTTAGAATGTTTTAGAATTAATGGTTCATTTTTGGCGTGAAATGTTATTTTGGTAAGTCACGTCTCTGTCTTTAATCCAATCCGAACCAGTAGGGTGCTTCATATTGTTGTAACTCTCTTTTTGGTTTCATTCTTTTGGGGTTATTTTGTTTTCTTTTTTTATTTTTCCTGGGTGATAACCTAGGTGCCGTAGTCGGGTTTCTTTAATATTTTTAGCCAAAGGTTACACTAGAAACATAGATTTGAAAGGAAAGTTTGATATCAAATAGCACGCCTAGGTTCCTAACTGATGACGAAGAATTGAAAAAGCAGCCATCAAGTTTTAGTGTTCTGGGTTATTACATGCAAAGATTTTTCTTTTTTTTTTTTCAGAATTTAGCAGAAGGAAATTACTAGTCATCCAGTTTATTTTAACTATGCATTCCGTTAATTTTGCGACTTGGTATGTTTCATCAGGCCACAAAGAAATCTAGAGCTGAGTATCATCAGCATAACAGTGAAAGCTAACACCATGTTTTCTGATATCTCCCAAGAGTAACATGTAAAGCGTGAAAAGCAACGGTCCTAGTAGTGGGCCTTGTGGTACTCCAAACTGCACTTATGATTGATATCATGATCAAATGCAGCACAAAGTTCCAGTAGTACTAATAGAGAGATACAGCCACAATCAGATAACAAGAGCAGGTCATTTGTAACTCTTATGAGAGCAGTCTCAGTACAATGACTGGATTTGAATTTGTATCATTAGATATTCAAGAAATCTGAAACCTAATACTTGTGTAATGGCATTTTCACTCAAAAACTGCAAAAAATGTATCTTGGGATAGTCTGGGCCGCAAAGGATCCATCAGTTGTATCCTTCATTCCCAGGGGAAATGAAGGACACATTTTGAGGCCACATTTGAAGAAGCCTTCGGGACAGCCTTCATCATGCTGCAATGATGCTATCAGGCTTTGAATGCAGTCTTCGAAAATCTGAATTGGTATGCAGCAGTTATGATAACTGTAAGTGAAATAATAATTTGTGCTTCCAAATTTTCATAACAGATGAACTCATAAAAAAAAATCTTCTTGAATAGAAAACCCAAATTAATGATTATAAAACAAATTATGGGATTATTTGCTCTCTCAGTAGTTTGCAGTTCATAGGAGAAACTGATTTTTTTTTTCACTCCGTCTAATTAAAAAAGAGCTTCCAGTATAACACATTTAACCCAACCTCACCTTTCTATCGACTGCTGCACGAGACCACCCACATTCCTCACATATACCTGATGCTGAACAGTAATGCAGGCAGGAGGTCTTTAGCTGAGTGCCAGGAGGCTTCTGAGATCCTTGTAATGAATTTGTAGAGGCTTAAAATGGGTAATCTAATGCAGAGACCTAAAGAAAAAAAAAAGTGTGTGCCAACTTGAGTTGAAGGGGTTCAAGCCAGTAAAAAACCTCACCCACACTTACACTGGACTCACATGATTGCTGCCAATGGTGCATTCTGGGTATTGGTTGGGTAACTGACTTCTCTGAATCCACAGTCTTTGTACTGATGCTCTGCTTGTCTGCAAGGTAACAGTTTACTGATGCTGAGAATATTGCATAGTCAAACTTTTTTTGACATGTGAAGCTTCCAACCACGTGAGCAAATTTGACTTCTATGATAACAGACATCTGGGTTTACTTGCTATCAAATTCATCAACCAAACCTGGAATATATTTCAAACATTAGATGCCATTAACTTTGCAAGTTTATGACATGGCTCTCTGAAATACTTTATTCTAATTGGTCAGTTGCAACATTCAGCAGTCAGATTCCCTAATATGCACCATTGTCCATGGCAATGCTGTCATCAGACTACTCAGCCGGGTAACTGAAACTACAACTACTTTCATGTGCATATTACTGTAATGCTGTTGCAGTGTTTGTCTTGTTGCTGGGTGAACTGTTTTGTAATGGAAGCTTTGCCAAAATATAATCAAATTAATATATCCCATCCACATTGGCAAGTATCTTTTTTTGTTATAAACGGGATAACGTACCGCCTATTATTATCAAAAAATAAAGATCCATCATGTCAGAGTCCTGATCACAGTCAGGGTTTATTTTGTGATAATGAACAGCTGACTGTGCATTTTTCCTTACTTGATTTCCATATCAGGGCAATACTGTGCTCATTTCTGTAGTGGGTCAATTTATTGCATTGAGAGAAAATAAATAAATAAAATCAGATAACTTGTATCAGTGTATAAGGCACATTTTATTAGTACATAAAGACATTATGTAAAATACCAGTAAATGAAATGAAAACATGCAAACAAACACTTGAATTTAGATCCTTTACTCCACAACAAATTCTTTAAATTTAACAGTATTCAGAACAGAATAGGGAAGAACAATTTAAGAATAAAATATTAATAAATTTTAGTGGCATACATTATAAACAGCATTTATTATAAATGCCAAGCCTACAATAATTTATTTCATGCGAAACTGAAACTACCATCATGTGGGAAATGCATAAAATTTGCCTCATGTACCTTGGCACAAAACCAAATGTGTTTTGCATCCTTGACGTTAAATGCATTATGTCCACCAGTTAGACTAAGTGTAGCAAATTGTTACTTGAACGTGTCATTCATTTCAATAAATTTTAGCTGTTCAAAAACAGTCCATTATGCTGCTTGATTTACAAACTAGTATTTTTTTTTATCATATTATTTTAATTAATTATCATAATCATAAACACACTGGTTTGTAATGTAAACAGTTGTACCATTTACTGCACTGTTATTCTTCTAGTTATTTACATATAGAGTTGTGCTCAATTATTCATACCCTTGGTAAATATGTTCAAAGGCAGCTGTGAAAATAAATCTGTATCATTAATCCTTTTGATCTTTTATTTTAAAAATTTACAAAAATCTAACATTTCATTGGAGAATAAGAATTTAAAATGAGAGAGAAATCTATTTTTTTTTTTTCTCTCAAATACACATTGGCCACAGTTAATCATACCCTTTTATTCAATACTTTTTTGCAACCTCTATTTGCCAAGACAACAGTTCTGAATCTTCACCTATAATGCTTGATAATTTCGGAGAATATCTGACTAGAGATCAGAGTCCATTCCTTCATCCAGAATCACTCCAGAACCTTCAGATTCCCAGCTCCATGTTGGTGCTTCTCCTCTTCAGTTCACCCCACTCATTTTCTATAGAGTTGAGGTCAGAGGACTGGGTTGGCCATGACAGAAGCTTGGTTTTGTTCCCAGTGACCCATTTTTGTTGTGGTTTTGATGTTTGTTAGTGGATCATTGTCCTGTTGGAAGATCCAACCACGGCCCATTATAAGATTTCTAGCATGGACGGTCAGTTTTTAGTTTTTCATCTGTTGATATTTAATTGAATCCATGATACCATGTATCTGAACAAGATATCCAGGACTTCCAGCAGAAAAATAGGCCCACAACATCAAAAATACAGCAGTATATTTCATTGTACACATGGGGTACTTTTTTTTTTTTTTTTTTTTTTTTTTTTTTTTTTTTTTTAATCCCGGTGTGCACCAAACCCATCTTGAATGTTTGCTGCTAAAATGCTCTTTTTTTTTTTTTTTTTTTTTTTTTTTTTTTTTTTAAGTTTCATCTGACCATAGAAGCCAGTCCCATTTGAAGTTCCAGTCGTGTCTGATAACTGAATATGCTGGAGTTTGTTTTTGGATGAGCGAGGAGAATTTTTCTTGAAACCCTCCCAAACAACATGTGCTGATGTAGGGGCTGTTTTATATTTTTTTGGAGACTTTCTGACCCCAAGACTCAACTAATCTCTGCAATTCTCCAGCTGTGATCCTTGGAGAGTCTTGGGCCACTCAAACTCTCCTCCTCACTGTGCATTAGGACAATATGGACACATGTCCTCTTCCAGGAAGATTTGTAACATCTTTAGTTGATTGGAACCTCTTAATTATTGCCCTGATGGTGGAAATGGGGATTTTTAACATTTAAGCTCTTTTCTTACAGCCACTTTCTAAATTTGTGAAGTTCAACAATCTTTTGCTGCACATCAGAAATATATTCTTTGATTTTATTCCTTGTGATCAATGATTAAGGGAATTTGGCCTTTGTGTTCCTCATTTATATTCCTGTGAAACAGTAAGCCAAGGCTGGACAATTTCATGTTCCTAGTCACCCTGGTGTGATTTAAAAAATGTGAATGGGAATATACTTCAGAGATATTTTAATCATAAGAATTTCTAGAGGTACCAATAATTTTGGCCATTGTGTACTAGAGAAAAATATTTATTTCTTAATGCTATTTTCCCCCACTTTCACTTTTTTTTTTTACTTCAATTAAAGGTTAGATTTTTTTGAAAATTTTGAATGAAAGATCAAATGGATAAACAATGCAGACTTATTTTCACAGCCGCCTTTAATCATATTTACCAAGGGTATGAATAATTTTGAGCACAACTGTATGTGTATATCTAGTTATATACATATATAGCTAATGAATCAGAATTTCGTGCACCCTATGAATCCTGGGAAAAAATGTCAGATTGGTATTGACTATTTCTGCCCATTCCTCTGTATGTTGTGAGCAAAATAGATCACATGGTCAGTGAAAGGTCTGTGGCTTAGACTACTACATAA
Source organism: Spinibarbus caldwelli (assembly GCA_039654775.1). Classification (NCBI taxonomy): domain Eukaryota; kingdom Metazoa; phylum Chordata; class Actinopteri; order Cypriniformes; family Cyprinidae; genus Spinibarbus; species Spinibarbus caldwelli. The sequence continues at coordinate 28,676,583 of CM077245.1, read as the reverse complement.
TGTACAATGCATAAAATCAGAGCAGTTGCTTTATGGTACTATTATATAATACAAAGAAAAGCAGATTAGATGCAGAGATGTCAAAAAGAAAATAAGGTACAGTAGTAAGCATAAGAGTAAAATAGTAGCATCTAAAAATGAGGAACAGAGACATGAGTATTGCGCTGGATGATTTTTGTCAGTCCCGTCACACACCACCACAAGCATCTGCTGGAATTCCATCACAACAGAAGCTCTGAAGCCCGAGGTACGAAAATCACAGGGTGTGCATGAGAGCCCAGAGGAAAAGCTTAATCTCTTTTCCTGCCTTCCTTTCTTGGGTTTGCAGTTCTGAGAAGAGACGCACACACGTGCCGACCAGGCATACCATCATAATTTCCCATTCACATGCTATCTGGGAGCCAGCCACTGAATATTTACAAGGATGGGGAAAAGAGAAATGACAGGAAAACCGGAAAGTACTTATCTCATTTTAAATGAGGGACAGAAGCAGTGAGGGAAGGGATGCTATTGCCTTTAACTGGTTTCAGAGACCTTGACTGAGGAATGAAGTATCAGCCTGCCTTCAGAAACCATTAGAAAGCGACTCCAGTGACAGTTTTCAGGAGTAGCAGAGCTGTCACTGTGGGCACAGTGTGTTAAATGCATATGTGCATTTAAAGTCACTGTATATGCACAGACACAGATTTATGCACCATTCTATTCTGTGAATTGAGAAACAGGAGATTGTCAGTCACGTCATGAGTGCATATGGACAAACAATCACATGAATATTACACAGACAAATTATTAAACTTCATGGATGAACTATCATGATAGAAACTATACTGTAACATCTATATATCACACAGAACCTATAGAGCTTACAATGCCTTTTCATTCAGTTCTCAGGCTTAAAACAATGCTGTAGTTTCAAAGTTATATATTGCACTTCACTTTACATTGCAACATCAAAAGCTGACTCATTTAGCTGGAATAGGGAAAAATGTGGGATGTTCCGGTTTGTCGGTCAATTGCATTACGTTAATAAAAGAATTTCACTGTAACAAGTCTAGAGTTGTTTTGAATTTATCTAATGCTGAAAAATGTCCACGAGTACTCGACACCATCAATCTGTACCACTTGCTTGCCAAGGTATGTTACTATTGCCTTCCAGACTGGTATTTGGCATTTTGAGATAAGCCAGGTATTTTTAAAGTGATACACCCATGCCTGTGCTTTCAGCCCAGTTAACTTAAATTTGAATATCCTTCACAATATGGACATCCAAAGAAACCCGAGGAGATTCTGCAATTTAACCTCATTCTGCATTAATTACCAGTCATAAGTAACTACCACTAATGACCAGCAAAATCTATCATTATATTTACTGAATTAAATGATTTTGACCATGAAGAAAGATAACTTTCTCAGAATTCTCTAATTTACTCAGTATACCACACTTGGCATGTTAGACAAATTTCCATGCATTTTCCAAACCTGCTTGTCCTATGTAGGGTCGTGTGGATACTGTAGCCTGCTGATGATGGTCAGTATTAAAATACTTTTTTATGCAAATATGCATGTATGTTTTTAATAAATCTGAAAACAATGCAGTGGAAATTTTATGGTAGTGTTAGTCAAAATTAAAATCAGTTTCATCTGTCTGTGATAATGTTTTGGCACTTTTTTTGTCAGTTATCAATTTTTGTAGTAACTGTTGAATTCTTTCAACAGCAATGCTTGATCATGCAACATTAGCCCGATTCGGATGGTAATTGTTTCTCATATGGACGTCTGTAAAAATTAATTCACATATCACCTCAGTGATAAAACTCATGGATTCGGATGGCGATTTATTCACAATGGAGGAGCGAGTTCTGTGATCCTACGAACCCGGGAACGCGCTGCTCACGTGGCCAGTCACATGATTGTCTGCTGTAAATAAAATGAATTTTATTTACAAATTTATTCTAATTATTGTGTAAAATGTATTTAAAAATACTTATGTAAAATGTATTCTTATTATTCCAAGAATATTTTATAATATATAATCCTATTTATTATTTGATTATTTAAATCTCCTGTTTAAAAATAGGAAAATAGACACGCTATACTTGTATATAATTATACGCAATATATTTGTTTATAATATACATTTTAAAATTGTATTGCATACCTGCTGCTGCCATAATAAAGACCCATTTCGAATGTTTATGTGCTTTTCTTCTCTTTCTGCTCTCACTGGCTGTGGTGGAGCAGTTATGAGGTATTGTTCTTTTAAATACTTTCCAGCATTTCAGAAATAAATATGTATGCAAATTACACCGAAGTACAAGATTACCTTACGGTGTTCGGAAGTGCTCAAAAAGGGTTTAAAAACTGAATTTTGAATCGATTTTTTTTTTTCTCGTAAACTTAGAGATGTGGATTCGGACGGCAATTAAATTACCACACGACCTTGGTGTTTGTCAAAAAACAGTAGGTAATTTGGCCGGGGATTTTTACGTGGGTGGTGAGAGAAAAACACCAACATCCTGAATTCGGACGGCATTAAAATCACCAACTACCCCCTGTAAATGGTGAAAATCACTTACGTCCCCCTGAGAAACAATTACTGTCCGAATAGGGCTATTGTGTGATGTTTTATTTAAAAAAAAAAAAACGTGTATGTTCTAAGAAAAGTCTGTAATGAACACATTTTTTGATTTTTCACAGGTGTTTTACACATTGCATTGTGTTGCATCTGACTTAACGGATTCTGTAATGGGGCCTCATTTTTAATTTTGTGAACACTTATGCTGTTACACTTTTTGCACTTTCGCTGGACAGCAACTGTACATAGTGACTTTTGCTGCATTCAAGTCCTCCTGGGATGTTAGTACTTACGAGTTGACAAGTCGTCATTATGACGTCAGGTGTGTTTAAGTCACTTTGGTTTGAACGAGATGGCGATTTAACTTTTCTACATAAAATTCAATGATTTTTTTAACTCTACATCTATAAAATGATGAATAAAGAATGGGCATCATTGTGTTTTGTTTGTTTTTTTTATTCAATTTATAAAGATGATGTAAACTGAATCATATATTATATGCTAACAATACAATAATATAATATTTTATACAATATTCAACTTGTATAATATTACAAAAAAAAAAAGAATAATTTTATTAATTTCAACAAATTTACCGTCAATACAGAAGCTGCATATCTATAGTCTTTGGCTGCGTCCATTGCATCCGACACATTTTCTCACTGACATGCCTCCAACTCAGAAAATCGGTTCTTAAAGAAAATTGAGTTTCCAGACTCATAATAAGGACTTTGTGGTGGCATTCATGTGAGTTAAACTCATAAATCTGATGTATCCGACATGACTTGAATGCATCATTTCAGTCTTACAGGCAGCAATTGAGGCTTGACACACAATGTTAAATTCTGGCACCAAATTTGTACACCAAATTGTCATTTCGAAAGCTTTGCTCATGCTGTGAAATGCTGAATAAAACTGAGATGCAACACAATGGTCAAAGACCATCATCCATCTGATGATATGTATACAAAGACTAACAATTTAAAGGAGACCGATTATGTACAACATTTTTTACAATATTTAATATAAGTCTCAGATGTCCCCAGAATGTGTGTGTGAAGTTTACCCCACAGATCATTTATTATATCATTTTGAAAATGCCTATTTTGAGTGGAAGCAGAAACACACTGTTTTTTGTGCATGTCTCTTTAAAGGCAAATGAGCTGCTGCTCCCTGCCCCCTTTTCCAGAATAGAGCTATGCCTTTACAGCTCGTACCTCAGATGCTCTGCTAAAAATATACGGTTTTCAGAATGCACACATCTGAAGCACACACACAGAAAGTGGCTGTCATATAGCATGGGAGTACTAAACTAAGTTCTCTTTCATGTCTTATTGCACTTAAACTGTCAAATACACACAATTTATGTTAAAAACACACGAGTTACAAAACCAGTCGGTTATGTCTGTGAAGGTAAACAGCTGGGAAAGAAATGGCATGTTTATATTAGATTCTGTGTGGCAGCAGCATAATATACAGTAAATAAATCAATAATCCACTGCTCTCTTGTCTCCTCTGAGGCTGGGACTCTAAATAGTGTTTTGTTCTCATCTGTGCAGCCAAAGACAAAACAGTTAGCATGCTTTGCTCGAACTTTCGACATGGAGTTAGAACTGCTACATCACTGTCTCTTGCAAAAACACAATGGTGGTGCAGTGGGTGGAAGCGTGCAGATTAAGGGGCAGTAATATTATAATAAGATCCCCTTTCTAGGTCACAGGGGGAGCTAAATCTGAGCAGCTTGTTTTTTCACAAGCTTGCAGAAAAAGGCTTACCAAAAAAAAAATTACTGGGTTGTACTTTTTCACGTTTTCTGGGTTGGTAGATGCCCCGGGGACCCGATTATAGCACTTAAACACGGAAAAAGTCAGATTTTCATGATATGTCACCTTTAAAAATATAACACAGCAAAAACTGTGAGCATAGTTAAAATGCACCATACATGCAAATGCAGTTTTTTGGGGGGGCATTTATAAGTTTTTCCTTTGACAGTGTGCAGTCAGATCTTTCTTTCCAGTACCTCCATCAACAAACCCATTAATCAAAGAATCACAGCTTTTCTGGTAAGGAAAGAGTCAGAATGAGGCAAACACAGATCATTTAGACTGATTATGTGGTCTTTGTTTGATTACTTTGTTTGATGTCAATCTCTAAATATGATGGAAAACACCAAATCAGCCCCATAAAAGTACTCATATGACTCATGTGCTGTATTCCAAGTTTTCTGAAGTCATATAATAGCTCGTTTTTACTCACTGATAATCTTTCCCTCTAGTTAACTCAAGAACAACTGCAATCACATAATTGAGCCTCTGATTTGTGAATGAATCAGTCTGATTGTAAACCAGATAAACAGTTCACTAAAATGAACAACTCACTGACTTGATGTCAATAGTTGGCCCTGTTGCACAGAATAAAGTCAAACAGGTTTGGAACGACTTGAGGGTGAGTAAATGATGACAGAAATATAATTTTTGGGTAAACCATTAAGCTTCCTAAGCTATATTTTATCAGCGCAGAACTTCTCAAAGGGATTTCTTTTTCTCTAGCAAACTCAGTAAATGTTTGGCGTTTATACCTCCTGTGCATCCTGAATTTTTCCCTTTGAGCTTCTGGAACTAACTCGTAACTCATGCAATGCACCCGTCCTTCACGTATTCACACAGCTTTGTTAACTTTTGAGCTCTAACCTTTTTAACTCAAGCTATGCCTGTCTCTCGTATACTGTTAACTTAAAATCCTGCACCTTGAGCTTCTGTTGCTTCACTCATAAACCAAGTATCTTTAAGTGAACTGAAGCTGGAGCCACAAATGGATGATCAGGGGAACTCTTTGCATTAATATTAAGTTGTGTCCAGTTCCAGTCCAGCATGTGAAGAGCTTGATTTTTGTTTGAGGTAGGATCAGGGTCAAACGTCATGGAGTCGTGATACAGTAGATGGACAGCACTGCCAGTCTTTTCACCTCAGTGTTGTTGAAGTGTTTCACATGATGTCAGAGTAAACAGACGTGCATCTGAGAGCATTTCTGCAGCATTTTCCAACAAAGAAAACACAGCAGCTTCCAAGAGAAGATTCTTGGAAAATACCAGTCAAGGTCAAAGTTAAAGCAAGTGAAATCTGTCATAAAATGGTGAAAAAAATGTGGAACAACTGTAAATTTGCTTCGAGCTGACTGATCTTCCAGACATGAAGAGCTGTAGAAGAGTGTCCTTCAAGAGGCCTACAGCAACCCTGAAGGTTCCAGAACCAAAAATGCATTAGCAAAAGCACTACTGGCACAGTGAGGGTTGGTGGTGACAGTGTCATGCTTTGGGAATCCTCTCTTTGACAGGAACTGGGAAACTCATAAAGAAAGAAGAATGGATGAAGCTAAGTGCAGAAAAATCCAATAAAAATGTGCAGAATTCCTCCGAAGCACTGGGACCTGGAAGATGATTCATTTTCCAACAGGACAGTGACCCGTGATGCTTTAAAAACATCACGTTAGTGACCTGGAACGGTCCTGTTCAAGTACAGATCACTCAGATTGAGCATCTGTGGAATGATTTTTTTGCAGTTACCATTCAACTGAATGGAGCTTGAGCAGCTTTGCAGCAAATATTCCAGTGAGAAATGATTAAAGGCTGATTCAGAGAGATGTTGTCCTGGTAAGACTGATGCTCTCCATTATTTTTACACTACTGTTATAGCATTTAGATCATTAAAATGAATGCCTAATTAGAATTAATCTTGTTTCTTTCCTAGTTTAAATGTAAAGCATGTCATTTCTGCACCCCTAGTGGCACCACACAGAATTACACAATGACTAAACATCATGCTGTTCGAGGTTTGTCTCACCATATTTTACATCTCCAATAGATGTCCTGGGACGTTCTGAGATTAGAATGTGCCTCTTTGACTACTTTGTAGTCGTCGATATATAGCCCAGGCTGATATATAGGCTTATATTTGAACTTTTTGAAATATTGCCATCGGTCAGTAAGTTGTTTTTTTTTTTTTTTTTTTTTTTTTCTTTTCTGTTTGGCTGATAAGTGCTGGTAATTTGACTTTTATATTGATAGTGTCAGGACTTTTATTTTGATAGTGCTTGAGTGCAGACACTCAGGAGCTCCCATTCCCATTAGTTTATGAAGATAATTATTAGTCAGAAATGATAAACAAAAATAGCAAATAGCACATGACAATATTATATAGTATTAATATTTTATTTATAGTATAATATTTTCATAATAAATAGTATATTTTAGTTTTTGCCTTTCTATTTAAAGTAGCCTATAAATCTGTTCATTTTGTTTGTATTTCACAACCTTTTTTTTTAGCTTATTGTGATTATCAAATCAAAGGCTGCAATTTAATTAAGCACAGTCTGTTGTGCTGGATGTTTCAAAGCATCTCAATGTGGCTTGGTTCACAGTTAATGCTGCTTCAATTTTCAATATTTCTATGGACAGACGTTACAGAATTATTCCAGCAAAATAAAAGCTTGAGGATTTGAAATGATAAAAGTTCAAGGGTATGAATGTGAAAAATGTAAGAAGTAAATATTGGTAACTTTGTGTAATATAAAATGTAATTTATTTAACTTTATTTATATTATCAATTTTTTTTCTACAGTACAACTGTAATTTACAACAGTAATATATTTCAAAAGTAATTCATTTTTATAATTAGTTAAACTAATAATAATAATAATAATAATAATAATAATAACAACAACAATAATAACCCTGAAAAAGATTTCAGCAGCATCAATATTCAAAAGGAATTAAATGTTATATTGCTGTTAAAATTGCCATTTATGACAAAATAATTACAGTTTTAGTTTAGTTTTGTTGTTTTTGTTTTTTGGCCAAATTGTGCAGCCCTTTAAATTAAACAATTTTAAAATAAATACATACTTAAAAATTATGACAAATACATGCTGATAAAATTGGCATTTATGATAAAACAACTGCTTTTGTGCAGCCCTGTATATAGACAATTTATAATAAATGCAATTAAAATAAAACATTAACTGCAAAAAAAAAAAAAAAAAAAAAGATTAAATATTTTGTCTATTTACCTGCGTGTAATTGGACCAATAGCCAACATCAGACTTCAAGTAAATATTTAACATCTAAGGGGTTTGGCTGACAAAAGTTAGGAAACGCCTGCTCCAAGATATTGCAATCTGTCATAGAAAACAAAACACAACAAATTCAGCCACTTCTACTTTGTGCATCATAGGGATGGTAATTAATTAGGCACATTTTCCGTCTGATGAGTCACACACACAGGGCCGGATTTACCTCTTATCGTGACATAGGCAAAACAAATTTTCGGCCCGAAATTTTCGAAATCTCGTGTGTGTTGAAATAATTTCTTACGTAGGCTACTTCATCCCAAATTCCAAAACATCATTTTAGAGCTTATAACAGTGAACGTGCACGTGCAGAACGGGGGGCTTTGGGGGCTTGAGCCCCTGCCCTTTTTCAAAATTATTCAAAAGTGCCCCTCTCGGACAAATAGCATGATATTGTGGTCAATAAAACAAAATACATTTGAATTCTAATTAACATGACAGTTTGTACAAAACAGTAACTAATAGTTCAAAAGTCGGAAAATTCCTGTTTATTTTTATATATCTGTCAATCTGAGGCGTAGCTATGGTTGCGTGCGCTTTGCTCGAGTGATTGATATTCCACAATCTGTTCAGAAACCATAGGCTCTGGAATCATATACGGTTCTTTCAGTGAGTGGGTCGACGGAAGGAAAAAATAAACCAAACAATGTTTTAAACTTTTTTTTTCATCAACAATCAAAGCTAGTGTGTCGATTTAATTAAAAATCCATATATTATAGGAATATTACATAGCCTAATTCATCAATGCCCATTAGTCATGTAGCTATAATACACCAACCAATCATGATCTGGCACAAGTTCAAATTTCATTGGACAATAATGTGAAGTGGAGCGGTTATTTTCCGTTCTTAGTCATAAATCGGTTGAAAATTACATGAGACCGATGAAAGTGTTTATGAAGCATTATGAAAGTGTCCTATGCTCATCCTGCATTTATTTGATCAAAAATACAGAAAAACTGTAGTCTAATATTGTGAAATATTATTACAATTTAAAAGAATGTTTTTCTATTTTAATATACATTTATACTGTTTTAATAAAATATCATTTATTTATGATTCAAAGCTGAATTTTCAGCATCATTACTCCATTCTTCAATGCATGGTCCTTCAGAAATCATTCTAATATGCTGATTTATTATCAATGTTGGAAACAGTTGTGCTGCTTAATTTTTTTATTTATTTATTGATTTGTTTGTTTGTTTATTGTAACCTGTGATACTTTTTGGGGTTCATTGATAAATAAAAAGTTAAAAAGAACAGCATTTATTCAAAATAGAGATGCTTTCTAACAATAGCAATCTTTACAATCACTGTTTCTATCAATTTAACAAATCCTTGCTGAATAAAAACTAATTTCTCTAAAAAATGAATAAAAATAGCCTACTGACCTCAAGCTTTTGAACGGTAGTGTATATTGTAACAAATGTTATATTTTAAATAAATGCTGTTCTTTAACTTTTTATTCATCAAAGAATCCTGAAAAAGTATCACGTTTTCAACATTGCTAATAAATCAGCATTGCATAAAATACATTAAGTAAATAAAGTAAATTATTTATAAAGTATATTAATAAAATTTTGATCAAATAAATGCAGGCTTGATGACTATGTGACTTCTTGCTAAAAAATATAAAATAGTAATGTATCCAATCTTTTGACCTATAATTTTTTTTTCCCCCTTATATTGCAACTTTTTTACATTTGAGCCCCTGCCCCTGAGGAGCTCTCTCTGCACGTCCCTGCTCACCAGCGTCTCTACTAATAGCAAATCTTTAATTTGAACTGCTTCAAGAACCTCGATACTAAGAAATGTAATGTGGCTTTTCAGCTGCAAAACTATTTTATTGATAAATTCGCGGGGCAGTGCTGACAAGAAGTTTCACTCTGCGTCTCCGCTTGTGTGCGTCTGAGAATGAAAGAAAGTGCAAGTTCCGTACATAAAAAGGTGGAAAACATGAAAATAGTTTGTCATTTTTTACCCTATTGTTTGTTATATGTATTTGTACAATGTCTTCTGGGGTTTTGGTTCTTTACTGTTGTAGATAGCCCATTGTTTAAAAAAATATATTATATATCTCTCTTTATTGTGTTTGGCCCCCCCCTGGATGAGTGAGCATAGGCACGTGCCTAGAATGCCTATGCATAAATCCGGCCCTGCACACAGACAGACTGAAGTCTTTTGGAACAGAGCGTAACTTCCATGATTTCCCCACAATAATCACAATTTCAAAATTCTCTAATTTTGAATGTTTTCAATGAGTGTGGGAACGTCGTATACCAAGATGCCCGTGACACACACTTTCACACAGTTTGCGTCTCTGCTTTCACTGCAGCCACAGGCAGCCAGACAGGAAAGACAGTTCACACACTGTCCAGCCCCAGAGAGACATAATGTACTACATCTCCAAACACACCCCAGATACATGTGACTGTTTGACTGGCCCTGTAAATCAGCCCTCTGAGGCCAGAACCTGCCCCATAATCAACCAGAACCATTCCTACCTGATGTGTACTTATGACTGACATGCTGAACACACCGCCTCCATTTCATCTTCTCAGACTCAAAGACACTTTATCTCACATCAACATTGTTTTTGATTTGATTTTTTTCTGGAACATGCTTGGGCAAGACCGGAGTAACATGAGCAGTGGCGAGGAGCGTAGAGTAAATTGTGTTGAAAAGCTGTGACCCGGAGCTCCATCGCACAGACAAAGGTACCTCTCATGTGCGCCAGACGTGGGATATCCCTCTCATCTCATACCAGCCAGCCACACGAGCGCAACCCCCCGCCTGGCTGCTCTCCAAACCCATATTTATTTTTCTAAAGAGCTCATAAATGCTTCAGAGTTGCTTTTCTCCTCTTCCGTTGTCCCTCATCTGATCTGAAAAACAGGAGGAGAATTTATGGCATGTGCAGTGGAGAGAAGGTTTAGATCTTATTGCAGGTCCTTGTTAGCAGTGCTGGGTAGATTATTTACAAATTGTAGTCTGATACTGATTATAGATTACCTGATGAAAATTGTAGTCAGTAATGTAATCTAGATTACTCGATGCATTCTGACTACTTTTAGATTACTTTTAGATTACCTTTGACCTAACTTATGTACAATCAAAAATTCTAAAATGAAAATTACTTTTTTTTTTTTAAGAAAAACAAAAATAAAACACTTGAACACCAACAACAATGACGTGGTCAAAGTCTTCCAGGATTTAAATATTTTTGTCAGTTATACATCGGCAGTGTTGAGTAACTATGAGTGTAATTATGTGTCTCATACATGGCATAATTGACGGATGTCACAGTTATGCTGCCGGAAGGAACATTATTGTTACTTTTTCATCATTGTGTCAGATTTTTAACACTGAGAAGAGAGCTGAACTGGATGATAACTTCAGTGAATCATCAATGAATTGACTTTAACTGGAAAATGACTCTTTGTTATTGTCCTCTTGCATTATTGACAAACTATTTTCCTGTTTAACACTGTAAAGCTGCTTTGACACAATCTGTATTGTATAAAGCGCTATATAAATAAAGGTGACTTGACTTGACTTGACTTTTATTCGCAAGAACTATTTATTCTCAAGAAATATGGCGGCACAAAATGCAGACTTCCATGTAAGGCTCTTCACCTGAGCTGTTGAAACTGCACATCCACAGTCCTGCCTGCCGTGCTACTGAGAGGTTTGCGATTGTAGCTCCGTGTAACTTCGCTTTTCTGTTGAATCTCTATCTTACTATCACTCTCTATTGTTTAAAGTGATCAAATATAACTTAATTCCCATCATATTTCTGATATTGACTATCAAAGTAATCTGACAAATTTGATCGTTCGCTTTTAATCTAAATCCACAAGTGCAGCGCATGTGCAGCAAATTAGCATTCATTAGCCAGTTAGCTTGTCATTCGCGTTTCCATTCGCGCCTATTACTGTTTTCTTTTTTCTCACTTCATTTCATTTCTCTCTCGCTCCGTTTTTCACGAGTTCATCAAACAACAGTGGTAAATCGGAATCATCCATCAATCACAGTGAGTAATGGCTTCTTCTCCTGCTATTGTTGTTTGCACCGCTTGCCACATGTATAGTTTATCTCTCTCTGTCGGCGATGAGGGATTCACATGATAAATGCAGGGAAATAGTTAGGCTGACAAAGATTTTAGAACTCGAGACATGCATCCAAACTTTAATTGAGGATTGTAAGAATGTGAGGGCTGTAAATACTGCTTTGGATGCGACTAGCTCAGGGACTCCTGTACATTGCTTGGTTCCGGTTTCAGCGCCTCTGCAGCAGGGCAACTGGGTGACTGTGAGGCGGCATAGTCGCGAGTCAAAACACCGCTCTTCTGTTCCGATCAAAACATCAATCAGGTTCTCCCCACTCAGTGATGCACCGACTGAGAAACCTGATGAAAGTGCTCTAGTTATTGGCGATTTTATTGTACGGAACGTGAATATAGAGACACCAGCCACTATAGTCCAATGTTTACTGGGAGCCAGAGCGCCTGATATCCTGGCAAATTTAAAAGTGCTGGCTAAGGCTAAACGTAAATTCAGTAAGATTGTTATTCACGTCGGCACTAATGATGTTCGACTTCGCCAGTCGGAGATCACTAAAAATAATGTTAAAGAGGTGTGTGAACTTGCAAATACGATGTCAGACACTGCAATATGCTCTGGTCACTCAATGGCTGGATGTCTAAGTGGTGCCCGCAAAATAACATAGGTTTCATAGACAATTGGAAGAGTTTTTGGGGCAGACCTGACCTGAGAAAAGAGATGGTCTTCATCCCTCCAGGGGTAGTGCCGCTCTTCTCTCTAGAAATACGGCACATAGTCTTAGAGTTCGTACTTGACTAACTGGGGCCCAGGTCAGGAAGCAGACAGACTGGCTAAACCGACCGTCTGCGAGCCGCCTCACGTCACAGAAGTCAGTTAATTCTCAGCACATAGAGACTCTTTCACCTAGATATCATACTATAGAGACTGTGTCTGTTCCCTGAACTAGAAAATACAAAAAAACGTCCAAACCAATTTATGAGTAACAATTTAATTGATGTTCAACAAATGAAAAACAGATATAATACAGAGAAACAAATGAAAAAGCTTGGCTTGCTGAATATCAGGTCCCTTTTTACGAAAGCGTTTTTTGTAAATGATATGATCACTGATCATAAACTAGATGTGCTCTGTTTGACAGAAACCTGGCTAAAATCAGATGAATACATTATTTTAAATGAGTCTACCCCCCAAGATTACTGTTATAAACATGAGCCGCATCCAAAAGGTAAAGGGGAGGTGTTGCTACAATTTATAACAATATTCTCAGTATTTCTCAGAGGGCAGGCTTTAAGTATAACTCGTTTGAAGTAATGGTGCTTTATATAACATTATCTAGAGAAACAAGTGTTAATGATAAATCCCCCATGAAGTTAGTACTGGTTACTCTATACAGGCCACCAGGGCCCCATACAGACTTTATTAAAAAAAAAAATAGCTTATTTTCTACTATAGGAGAGCCACTCGTTTTCTACTACAGGAGAGGAAGAATTGTATAAACTTGTTAAATCAACCAACAACATGTATGTTAGACCCTATTCCATCTAAACTACTAAAAGAGGTGCTTCCAGAAGTCATAGATCAGTGGTTCCCAACCACGATCCTGGAGGCCCCCCAACACTGCATGTTTTCCATGTTTCCTTAAACACACCTGATTCAGATCATCAGCTCATTAGTAGAGACTTCAAGACCTGAAATGGGTGTGTCAGACAAAGGAGAGATGCAACATGTGCAGTGTTGGGGGGCCTTCAGGATCGTGGTTGGGAACCACTGTCATAGATCCTCTTTTGGCTATTATTAATTCATCACTGTCATTAGGATATGTCCCCAAAACCTTCAAATTGGCTGTTATTAAGCCTCTCATTAAAAAAACACAACTTGACCCCAAAGATCTAGTTAATTACAGACTGATCTCGAATCTCCCTTTTCTGTCAAAGATACTAGAAAAGGTAGTATCCTCACAATTATATTCCTTCTTAGAGAAAAATGGTATCTGTGAGGATTTCCAGTCAGGATTTAGACCGTATCGTAGTACCGAGACTGCTCTTGTTAGAGTTACAAATGACCTGCTCTTATCATCTGATCGTGTTTGTATCTCTCTATTAGTGCTACTGGATCTTAGCGCTGCGTTCGACACGATCGACCACAACATTCTTTTGAATAGACTAGAAAACTTTGTTCGCATTAGTGGAAGTGCATTAGCATGGTTCAAATCATACTTATCTGACCGTCATCAATTCGTAGCAGTAAATGAAGAGATATCATATCGATCACAAGTGCAGTATGGAGTACCTCAAGGATCAGTACTAGGGCCATTACTTTTCATGCTTTACATGTTACCCTTGGGAGATATCATCAGGAAACATGGTGTTAGCTTTCACTGTTATGCTGATGATACTCAGCTCTATATTTCTTCGCGGCCCAGTGAAACACACCAAATTGAGAAACTAACGGAATGCATAGTCAATATAAAAAACTGGATGACGAGTAATTTCTTACTGCTAAATTCTGAAAAAACAGAGGTGTTAATTATTGGGCCTAAAACCCCCACATGTAATAACCTAGAACAGTGTCTAACACTTGATAGCTGCTCTGTAAATTCTTCGTCATCAGTTAGGAACCTGAGTGTGCTATTTGATAGCAATCTTTCCTTTGAAAGCCACGTTTCTAGCATTTGTAAAACTGCATTTTTCTATCTCAAAAATATATCTAAATTTCGACCTATGCTCTCAATACAGTGGGGCAAAAAAGTATTTAGTCAGCCACCTAATTTTCATCATAGGTATACCTCAACTATGAGAGACAAAATCCAGAAAAAAAAAATCCAGAAAATCACATTGTAGGATTTTTAAAGAATTTATTGGTAAATTCCTCGGTAAAATAAGTATTTGGTCACCTACAAACAAGCAAGATTTCTGGCTCTCACAGACCTGTAACTTCTTCTTTAAGAGGCTCCTCTGTCCTCCACTCGTTACCTGTATTAATGGCATCTGTTTGAACTGTTTGATCAGTATAAAAGACACCTGTCCACAACCTCAAACAGTCCAACTCCAAACTCCACCATGGCCAAGACCAAAGAGCTGTCAAAGGACACCAGAAACAAAATTGTAGACCTGCACCAGGCTGGGAAGGCTGAATCTGCAATAGGTAAGCAGCTTGGTGTGAAGAAATCAACTGTGGGAGCAATTATTAGAAAATGGAAGACATACAAGACCACTGATAATCTCCCTCGATCTGGGGCTCCAGGCAAGATCTCACCCCGTGGGGTCAAAATGATCACAAGAACTGTGAGCAAAAATCCCAGAACCACACGGGGGGACCTAGTGAATGACCTGCAGAGAGCTGGGACCAAAGTAACAAAGGCTACCATCAGTAACACACTGCGCCGCCAGGGACTCAAATTCTGCAGTGCCAGACGTGTCCCCCTGCTTAAGCCAGTACATGTCCGGGCCCGACTGAAGTTTGCTAGAGAGCATTTGGATGATCCAGAAGAGGATTGGGAGAATGATGAAACCAAAATAGAACTTTTTGGTAAAAACTCAACTTGTCGTGTTTGGAGGAGAAAGAATGCTGAGTTGCATCCAAAGAACACCATACCTACTGTGAAGCATGGGGGTGGAAACATCATGCTTTGGGGCTGTTTTTCTGCAAAGGGACCAGGACGACTGATCCGTGTAAACGAAAGAATGAATGGGGCCATGTATCATGAGATTTTGAGTGAAAACCTCCTTCCATCAGCAAGGGCATTGAAGATGAAACGTGGCTGGGTCTTTCAGCATGAAAGGAGTGGCTTCGTAAGAAGCATTTCAAGGTCCTGGAGTGGCCTAGCCAGTCTCCAGATCTCAACCCCATCGAAAATCTTTGGAGGGAGTTGAAAGTCCGTGTTGCCCAGCGACAGCCCCAAAACATTACTGCTCTAGAGGCCAAAATACCAGCAACAGTGTGTGAAAACCTTGTGAAGACTTACAGAAAACGTTTGACCTCTGTCATTGCCAACAAAGGGTATATAACAAAGTATTGAGATGAAATTTTGTTATTGACCAAATACTTATTTTCCACCATAATTTGCAAATAAATTCTTTAAAAATCCTACAATGTGATTTTCTGGATTTTTTTTTTTTTTTTCTCATTTTGTCTCTCATAGTTGAGGTATACCTATGATGAAAATTACAGGCCTCTCTCATCTTTTTAAGTGGGAGAACTTGCACAATTGGTGGCTGACTAAATACTTTTTTGCCCCACTGTATCAAATGCAGAAATGTTAATTTGTGCATTTATGACCTCAAGGTTAGATTATTGTAATGCTTTATTGGGTGGTTGTTCTGTACGCTTAATAAACAATCTCCAGCTGGTCCAAAATGCAGCAGCTAGAGTTCTTACTAGAACCAGGAAGTATGACCATATTAGCCCGATTCTGTCAACACTGCACTGGCTCCCTATTACAGTTTTTCTCGATTGCTAAAACACTATAAGCAGGCTTTGAACTAAAATTTCAAAACCATAACGCCATTTTTAAAAAAGCACACTCATTTCCCTAAACTATAAACAGTATTCCCTGCTTTAACACATGAATCAGATTTGGTAAAATGTTACTGCAAAACCATACACACAAATCCCTACATTTCTCAGTGCTTACACCATGTGGTCATTTAGAAAGCACTAGCATTCAATATTGTTCACTCAAGTCTGCAAATTTTGAGCTCAATTAGCACACAATTAACCAAGTGGAAACACTAAGAGTCAAAATTTATCACACACCAATCAGAACCTTCGATGGAGATAAAAGGGCCAAAGTCAGCTTTCAGTTTTTCTCAGTGGCTTTGGTGCATTTCTCAGATCAGAAATTAAATTCTCAAAACTACTTGTTCAACCTCCACATCATCTAGTCATTTGTGCACATCATAAAAAGTTTCTCATTCTTTTGAACAAGTTGCGATCGCTTTGGTACATTCATGCAATTAATTATGTACATTTGTCTGCGGTTTCCTACATCATCAGTTGCTATTGTCATGTTGCCCAAAATGTATTATTTAGTTCTCTGTGCTATAGTCGTACCCCTCAAAACCTCAAGTCATTAGTTCATTGTATAAGTCATTACAGTAAATGCAAAATGGTTGATGTAGTTGTCATAAACTGTCAAGCATATTTTCTACACATTTCTATTAGACTTTTTATAAATATGCCTTTAATTGTTCAAGTGAATCTTAACTTTCACTAATGAAGAGAATATAGATCAATCAATGACAAACCAGTTCTCTGAAATAGCTCAAAGGTACATCTCATGAACCTTCAATTGGAAAGCATACGTATAATATAGACAGAGGACAACACAAGAGTTACAAATTCTGACAACGGACTTTCTAATTTTTATTTTCGCCTTTGTGCCCATATTTCCTTTTCTTTTCTATTTCACAATGACTATGTAATGTGTGGTTTTTTTTTTATTTATTATTATTATTTTTTGTTGTTGTTGTTTTTTGGTCAGACCACTAGTAAAAGTGTAACTGTGAATCATATCCAGTCTTTTTCAATCAATACCCCACATACAGTAATGTGTAAATTTGTACTTTTGAAATGGATATATGGCATACATGAGAAGTGGAGCCTTCTGCATTTCAGTACAGTAACTGTCATCCAAACTGTTGCCATAGATTACAGCAGGTAATACTAACAGAGTGCACTGTTACATTGACAACATGACCAAGCATCTTGTTTGTGAACAATGACACAATGACTTTTCATTCTGATGGCAATGATATGTTCATTGACAAATACTTACTTTTGAGAGATGAAGTAAAGATTTTGAATAAGTTACAGGCTTTTGCAGGAAATCCATTGTGAGGTGCTGTTTGTATGAATTGTTTTGAGATTTATCTCATTAGTGTGTAAGACTATGTTGTAGTGTGTAAGACTATGTTGTAGTGTGTGTGTTTTTGAGGGTTTGTGTGTCATGTCTGAGAGCAAAGTTTGGTTTTTCAGCAAGATTGAGTTGTTTTGAATGTAGAGCTTCGTTTTGACCTGAATATAGGAAGTTCAAAACGAACTTTAACTGAAAATTGAGTGTTTAATCTTGTCATTTTACGTTATTGACACACTATTTTCCTATTTAATACTGTAAAGTACTTTGACACAATCTGTATTGTTAAAAGTGCTATATAAATAAAGGTGACTTGACTTGACTTAAGGGAACCCACGGTGTATGAAGATAGAAATTGCTCATTCTAAGGTAATAAAAACATAACGTTTCATTATGCAAGGTCTTTATACACCACTCTAAAAATGTGTATGTTATATTGCATTTCAATAGATCTTCCTAAATATTACACACTGCACCTTTAAGTCGTGTTACTTGTAATGCGTTACCCTCAACACTGGCAACAGGGGTAACACAAAAATAATTGTAACCAATTTGTAACACAAACACTCTTCGTCATTCAAAACCTAAAACAATTCTTACAGAACTACAAAGAGAATGTTTGTTCTAAAGCGCTGACTCAAGTACGCAACATCACTGATGCATGCAGCCTGCCTGAAATTAATTTAAGCCTCCTTAAAATAAAATACCATTTAAATATCGCACAATATACACTGGGAGTTTAAGATGGGGGAGGATACCCCTATTAAGAACAATGTGTATTTACTTTTAAATTGTAACACTTAGATATAAGACTAGCATGTGCTGGATGATGATGCATCACCTAATGTGTTCTTAAGGGAAATAAGCATAAAATGTACAATTAAGGAGGGTAAGATGGCCCCTACCTAGGGTGAGAAGTAATATTAGTAACTCTTACCAGAAGGGTCTAATTTTATCCTTTTACTTAGAAATAAAAGCTGTCCTTTTTACTCCACACATCCAAAACATGTGCATGTCCACAAATCCCTTATTAGCAAATAGACACAAAACATTTTCAATATTTGATAAAACTTTGACAATACAATGTCGTAGATCACTATTATCCAGAGACACAAAATTAGATTAATTAACCTCAAAACTGCTTCAACTGACTAATTCTCACATATGTTGATATTCAGATGAAATGACAACACTAAAAATAGCATAGCCATCTATCAAAAGTGCTGAGATTAAATTTTTTGCCGTCTATGTTTAAAAATAAATTTGCGGGGCATCTTACCCCTTTTTACCCCTATTGTACACTAAGCAGTAAAGCTAGTTTTTTATTCTGATCACAGCCAGAGAACTTCTGATAATCTTTTGTAGAGCCCAATTAATCTCTTTAAAACACTGGCTGCATAGTGTTGTTTCTTCAAAAATAGCTGCAGTAGCTTAATGCTGTCACACGTACGCTGAGGAAAGGTACACGAAGACGAAGATGATCTCTCTAATATTTAATAGTAATCCAAGATGACGACAAGCTCACAACAGCAGTAACAAACAATAACCGACCGACCATTGAACAAAGCAGTGAGCTTAAATGAGGCAACTAATGAGGGCAACAGGAGGTAAACTGATAATTAACTAAACAAGATAATGGCCTAATGAACTAATGAGAACAGGAACAGGACCAAATATGGGCAAACAGGAACTAAACCAGAGCAGAAGACAGAAACTAAATGAAAAACACAACAAAAGAGTCCATAACTGTGACAGTTCGCCCCCCTCCCGAAAGGCGCGACCTCGCGCCGTAGAAGGACCAACGGAGGAGGGAGGGCGGGAGTACAGGAGGAGGGCGAGGGGCTGGAGAAGAGCAGGTAACCAGGGTGGCTTTGACGGAAGGAGAAGCCACAGAGGAAACAGGAGAGACCATGGAGGAGTAGACGGAGGGAGGGAGGAGCCAGGTTGACAACAGAAGGGAACTGGAGCAGGAGGAGGAGCCAGGTGGGACCCAGGCTGCAGCCATGATGACGGTCCACGGTGGAGCCTACGGAGGAAGAAGCCATGGTGGAGAAAGGGTTGCAGACTCCAGGGGGCCAACCAACGTTGGTGGAGCAGGTGGTGGTGGAGCCCGAGGCGGCGACAGAGAGCCGAAGAGCCAGGGTGAAGCCGAGGATCCGGAGGGTCAAGGCGGAGCCGGAGGCTTCGGCAACCGACGTGTAGGCGGAGATCCGGAAGGCCGCGGCGGAGCCAGAGCGACAGAGGGCTGAGGTGGAGCTGGAGGGAAGGAGGAGCCCAACGGAGCTGGAGGGACAGAGGGACGAGGCAAAGCCAGAGGAGTGCAGTCCTGAGGTGGAGGTAGGGGGACGACTGACCAAGGCGGAGCCGGAGGGATGAGGCAGCCTGGCAGAGCTGATGGACTGACGGGCTCCAGTGGAGATGAGAGAGCTGGAAGCCATGGTGGAGCCGCTGGGTCGCAGGACCGAGGCGGAGTCTGGGCCTCGGAGGCTGAAGGTGGAGTCGAGGGATCCTCCAGACTCAACACCAATGGAGCTGGAGTTGGGCAGACCAGTGGCGAGCCCACGCCAAAGATGGTGAGGTGAGGGTGAGCAGAAAGGCTGACGGGATCCAGCGGAAAGGGCGTTGAGGAAGGCGGTGGGAGAGGGAGGTTGGGTGGGATATTTTCCCAGGCTAATAGTTCAGGTGACGGCTGAAGGACGAGTATCTCTGAGTGAAAGTCTAATAAATCTCCCTGGTCCAGTTTGTGCTCACCCCCAGCGGTGGTGCCGTGGGCAGGGCTTTCTATTCCCCCCGTGATCTCCACAGCTGTATCCACCATTGCTTGTGCTGTCAGCTCTCGCACCTGGTCAGACACTTGGGCCTAAGGCTCCGGAGCGATCGTCAGCTGTGTCGCTCCTAATGGCGATGGCTTAACGACCGCGGCAGGCTCTGGTTCTCTGTCTGCAGTGGGCTCGTGCAGCTCCTTGCCATGGGGTGGTAGGTGACTGGGCTCTGGGTCCCGAGTGGGGCTGATGTCATCGTCCACGATCTCCATGGTCAGATGTGACTTGCAGGACACCAGCACCCACTCGATGAAGGCAGCGATGCTCTCTCGAGGACCGTCCCTGGACAACTGCGCTCATGTGGTGGTGTTCAGTCCTGCTTGATAGAATGAGCAGAGGCAGTTGTCTGGGTAGTGTGTGAGGTTAGCCAGGAACACAAAGTCATTAGTATGGTCCTCGAGAGAGCGGTCCCCCTGCTACAGCAGGAGGACAAGGACAGCAGGATCGTCCATGACACAAAATAAAAACTGACAAAAATGAAAAACAAAACAAGGGGAAGACGCCGCTTAATTTGTTTTATTGTGGTCGGTTATTCTGTCACACTTAGGCTGAGGAAAGGCACACAAAGACGAAGATGATCTCTCTAATATTTGATAGTAATCCAAGATGATGACGACAAGCTCACAACAGCAGTAACAAACAAATAACCGACCGAGCACTGAACAAAGGAGTGAGCATAAATGAGGCAACTAATGAGGGCAACACAGGTGCAGGAGGTAAACTGATAATTCACTAAACAAGATAATGACCTAATGAACTAATGAGAACAGGAACAGAACCAAATATGGGCAAACAGGAACTAAACCAGAGCAGAAGACAGAAACTAAATGAAACATACAACAAAAGAGTCCATAACTGTGATAAATGCATTTCCATCCTCGATTTAATTTCACTTCAATCAAATGAAGTGAAGAAATTGTGGCTGGCAAATGTAAGTGCTTAAAGCAGTGGAACAGCTCAAATCACATCATAATATGCTTGAATAATTTGCATGCACATATAAGGACTTGTTGTCTTGACAGCTATTGCTGCTCTCCAGTGGGTGTTGATTTTGGTTTCCTTCATTACAGTTTCACCGATGATATAATTGAAAAAAAAATGTGTTTACAATGTTGCATCACTCGCTGAAGTGATTACCATGAAGTGGTTGTGTTCAGAAAGGACAGGCATATACACTAAATGTTGCTTATTTAAAACTGAATGCAACATTGATTAAAATGACAGTTACATCATCACAAGACCTCATTACGTGCTTAATTCAAAGAGGAGGGAATAAAAACAGTTATTAATCTAATTTTGTGTAGAATTATCTTAATGTCAGGTGATAAGATCAAATAATGAGTCAGAGAGGTGTTAAAATCAGATGTAATTGCTCCTAGTTTATGTATCACACTGGAAATGGTTGAATGCATTGCATTTAGTATTCTGTCAGATGTCGAATGTCTTTTGTGTATTCTATACAGAAAATCTGTAAACTGCAGACAGAATTGATTCTGGAGAAGTATATCACTATGCTGCTGTGTGAGTAATACTTAAAACCATTTTTCCAAATGCAGTATATCAGATCTGTGGGTACACTGGAAAAACATGAAAATGTCTCAGATCAGTTCCAGAAGAAGCTAATAAAACATTTTAATGACTTTAGGAACTATTAGTGGGGAGTTTTTATTTATGATATGCAGTGATTTAATGATATAAATAACATACAATATGTCCTCACTCATTGCGATATGAGATAAGCAAACAGAGCAACTATAAATAAACATTCCAGTATGCATTCCAACAGAACAGTCTCCAGAGAAGTTGCGTGGATCAAACTGTTTTCTTGGCACTCAAGCGTCACGAACTAAATCCAAATCCTCCGGCTGGATTTGGTAGATACTAGCGCCATCTAGTGGCGTACAAGATCACAGACGGGGGGGAATATGAGCCGAGTTCTTAAGAAAGAGCACTTCTGCCAAATATTAGAGATTAAAATGTTGCTTGTATTTTTATTTATTTATTCATTCAGAATACGCAGGTGTTTTTGAACGGTTGTTAATGGACGCACCAGGTGGTGCAGTTCCGCTACACCAGAAGAGGCTCACAAAGCCAAACCTTGATCCCTTCAACACATCAAGAACACACAAAATGCACTCAACTTGACCTTGACCAGTATGATGAAGTGGAAGGAATATCAATTTACCTTTTTATAGTCCCTTTCTTGACACTTTTTGATTTATCAGAAGTTTTTACACAAGACTGTTTAAAATACTTATTCATTTGCAAAATGACAACTGGACACCAACTGCTGAATTATAGGCCTATATGCAACATGATGAGTTTATATGACAACAGCGTAGCATAGTACTGTTTGAAACTATTGTTGTAGCACAGCATCACATACTTAAAAATGTTAGAGACAGTTAAAAATTACACCACACATCCCTTGTGAAAAGAAGTGTTTAATTGTATTAAATGTGCACTTGTAATGTACTTCAAATCTTAGAAGTTAAAAAATAAATAAATAAATAAAAATACTTGCAGACAACATAATATTAATGAAAAAAGGGCATAAATGCTTAAATGAGGGTTCATGTTCATGACTTAAGTACTTTTCAGCATTCAGATCAGGAGATAAAGCAGCCCTCAAAACAGCAAGAGCCAATCTGTCTCATGGAATCAAGGCAAAACATCAGTATGTTAAAAAAATCAACAACAACTTCAGCGACAGTAAAGACACTCGGACCCTGTTGCAAGCCATTCAGACCATCACTGACTACAAGCCCCCGCCACAGGCCAGTGACGATGACACATCCTTACCAGATGCACTCAACCACTTCTACTCACGATTTGAGATACAGAACGACACACCTGCACAGAAACTACTCACATCTCCAAACGAGCAGGTACTCTGTCTCTCTCTCCAGCTGATGTAAGGAAGACCCTATCCAGGATTAACCCACGAAAGGCTGCGGGCCCTGACAACATACCTGGACATGTACTGAGAGACTGTGCTGCACAGCTGACGGATGTCCTAACAGACATCTTCAACACCTCGCTGAGCCAGGCAGTCGTCCCCACGTGTCTCAAATCCACCTCCATAATTCCAGTACCAAAGAAGTCACCTGTGTCCTGTCTGAATGACTATCGTCCCATAGCACTGACCCCAAACATGATGAAGTGCTTTGAGAGGTTAGTCATGCATCACATCAAGTCCAGTCTCCCCAACACACTGGACCCATTCCAGTTTGCATACCGTCCAAACCGTTCCACGGACGATGCAATATCCACCACTCTCCACCTAGCTCTTACCCATCTGGAACAGAAAGACTCTTGTGTTAGAATGCTGTTCATTGACTTCAGCTCACCATTCAACACAATAATCCCACAACAGCTCATCCACAAACTAAACCTGCTGGGCCTTAACACCTCCCTCTGTAATTGGATCCTGGACTTTTTAACTGCAAGACCTCAGTCAGTTCGTGTCAGCCGCAACACCTGCAGCACTACCACACTGAGCACAGGTGCCCCACAAGGCTGTGTGCTCAGCCCGCTGCTCTTCACACTGCTGACCCACGACTGCACTGCCAAGTGCAGCTCCAACCACATCATCAAGTTTGCTAATGACACAACTGTGGTAGGCCTCATCAGCAACAACCATGAAACGCACTACACAGACGAAGTGGCACAGCTGGCTGAATGGTGTGGTGCTAACAACCTGTCCCTCAATGTGGGTAAGACAAAAGAGGTTGTGATGGACATCAGGAGAAACTCTGTTGACCACCCCCCACTGACCATCGATGGCTCAACCGTGGAGAGAGTCGGTAGCACTAAATTCCTGGGAGTGCACATCACAGAGGATCTCACCTGGACCACCAACATCACGTCACTCAACAAGAAGGGACAACAGCGCCTCCACTTTCTCCGCCGGCTGAAAAGGGCAAGTCTCCCTCCACCCATCCTCACCACTTTCTACAGGGGCACCATTGAGAGTGTGCTGACCACCTGCATCACTGTCTGGTATGGGAACTGCAGTGCTGCTGACAGCAAGACCCTACAACTGACAGTGAACACTGCCGCAAAGTTCATCGGTGCCCCTCTCCCCTCCATCCAGGACATTTTCCTTGCACGATGCTCCAGCAAGGCCTCCCGCATCGTGAAGGACCCCACCCACCCCTCCCACAAACTCTTCCAGCTCCTGCCATCAGGTAGAAGGTACTGGAGTATCAAAGCTCGCTCTGTCAGATTGCTCAACAGCTTCTTTCCCCAGGCTGTGAGAGCTCTTAACTCCAATCTCCCTGTCCCCCTCTGAAACCATTTCATTCCACTATATGTCCACACATGTAGCAGAATGACAATAAAGCTCGACTTGACTTGACTTTTTAAAAATTGCCCTTTGTAAATTAAAGGTTTTATTTTATATCACATTTTAATAATCTTTTGTTATGTGTTCAGTAAGTACTCTTATTATGATGTGTTGACTAACATACTAAAGCACATGTGAAGTACTTGATTATAATTTGAACTATAATGTTAATGTTACATTTAACGTTGGTATTAATGTTAATTAATTGTCTTAAATTGCAAACTCATCATTCCAAATACAGTGGTGTGAAAAATAGTTTGCCCCCTTCCTGATTTTTTTTTTTTTTTTTTTTTTTTGCATGTTTGTCACACTTTAATGTTTCAGATCATCAAACAAATTTAAATATTAATCAAATATAACACAAGTAAACACAACATGCAGTTTTTAAATTAAGGTTTTTTTTATGAAGAAAAAAAAAACCTGAGTTCCAAAAAAAAACCCCACCTGAGTTCAGTTTCTCTAGCTACACCCATGCCTGATTACTGCCACACCTGTTTGCAATCAAGAAATCACTTAAATAGGACCTGCCTGACAAAGTGAAGTAGACCAAAAGATCCTCAAAAGCTACACATCATGTTGAGATCCAAAGAAATTCAGGAACAAATGAGAAAGAAAGTAATTGAGATCTATCAGTCTGGAAAAGGTTATAAAGCCATTTCTAAAGCTTTGGGACTCCAGCGAACCACAGTGAGAGCCATTATCCACAAATGGCGAAAACATGGAACAGTGGTGAACCTTCCCAGGAGTGGCCGGCCGACCAAAATTACCCCAAGAGCGCAGTGACGACTCACCCAAGAGGTAACAAAAGACCCCAGAACAACATCCAAAGAACTGCAGGCCTCACTTGCCTCAGTTAAGGTCAGTGTTCATGACTCCACCATAAGAAAGAGATTGGCCAAAAATGGCTTGCATGGCAGAGTTCCAAGATGAAAACCGCTGATGAGCAAAAAGAACATAAAGGCTCGTCTCAGTTTTGCCAGAAAACATCTTGATGATCCCCAAGACTTTTGGGAAAATACTCTGTGGACTGACGAGACAAAAGTTGAACTTTTTGGAAGGTGTGTGTCCCATTACATCTGGCATAAAATTAACATAGCATTTCAGAAAAAGAGCATCATACCAACAGTAAAATATGGTGGTGGTAGTGTGATGTCTGGGGCTGTTTTGCTGCTTCAGGACCTGGAAGACTTGCTGTGATAAATGGAACCATGAATTCTGCTGTCTACCAAAAAATCCTGAAGGACAATGTCCGGCCATCTGTTCGTGACCTCAAGCTGAAGCGAACTTGGGTTCTGCAGCAGGACAATGATCCAAAACACACCAGCAAGTCCACCTCTGAATGGCTGAAGAAAAACAAAATGAAGACTTTGGAGTGGCCTAGTCAAAGTCCTTACCTGAATCCTATTGAGATGCTGTGGCATGACCTTAAAAAGGCGGTTCATGCTCGAAAACCCTCCAATGTGGCTGAATTACAACAATTCTGCAAAGATGAGTTCGCCAAAATTCCTTCACAGTGCTGTAACAGACTCATTGCAAGTTATCGCAAACGCTTGATTGCAGTTGCTGCTGCTAAGGGTGGCCCAACCAGTTATTAGGTTTAGGGGGCAAGCACTTTTTCACACAGGGCCATGTGGGTTTGGATTTTGTTTTCCCTTCATAATAAAAAAACTTCATTTAAAAACTGCATGTTGTGTTTACTTGTGTTATCTTTGATTAATATTTAAATTAGTTTGATCTGAAACAAAGTGTGACAAACATGCAAAAAAATTAAAAATCAGGAAGGGGGCAAACAATTTTTCACACCACTGTATGTAATTTCAAATATATTTAAATACACGATGCTCTCATAGACATTAAGGTATATTTAAATTTAGTTTTATATGCTTGGCAATACATTCTGCAATACACAATATTTTACAAAAAATAAATACAAAGACAACAGAATTATGTAATTACATATGATGTACTAAAGTCATATATGTGGGTCAAAAAAACTTCTAAAGTTCAGCTAATTGCATTTAATGTAAATGTAAACTATAATACATTTTTTATTTAATGCAGCCTATCATTGTCTCAAGACATAACATTTGGTCTGTATTTAAAGTGTATATTATTTCTGTAATACTTAAGTATGCTAAAGTGTACTTCTTTTTCACAAGGGTTAGTATGCAGCAGGTTATGTTCTGTTCTGATCATAGCTGTAGTACACTTAAATCCATAAATCCTGAATAATCACAATTGCCAAGTGATATTTCCTCTGCCATGGTATTAAAATAAGCTTCACACATATTCTGGCACACAAAAGCACACTAGAAACTGTATGTGCTGTGCAAACAGTTCATTGTACACTGAACATAATGTGAACTCCACGTTTGACGTTTATGAGGCAGCAGAATGCATAACAAACTCCAGGCTGGCCTGTTAGTACTTTGTATTTATTTGTGCAAATGTTGCAGAGGTCTTGAGAAACAGAGGATCAATTTCAGCATTCATAAATAACATTCAGTTTGCATATTAAGTCAAAACCTGGATAACAATACAACACCCACATTCCCATTCGAACACAAAGTGTCCACGCATACAGTAGCACGAGTCCAACGATGAAGAACTAAAACATTACAGTATTGCTGCATTAAGAGTTAGTGCATTAAGACTGTTCCTTTACTAATTACTGATAGACAGCAGTGGGTCAGGAATGCAATGTGAAGAACAGCAGACGTGACGAGGTTTAGAGAGAAACACTCAGATTAACCAGTTAATTTTCAACTAGATCAGGGAACTCGGAGGCTTCATCTCATCCACATTAGCAGATACTTGTGCACACTTAATATCATGTTCAAACACAATATGTTACAAAATCATGCTGAAGTCCTTTGGGAAAATAATGAACTGGTGAGAAGATTCTTGTTCAACATGATGGATCAGGGCTGCATGATAATGGTTTAACAGTTGATCGTGATTATTTTGCTCAAAAATATAATCACAATTATTGTTTTCTCTTTTTTACAATTCATCAGAATTATTCCACTTTCATTTACGCACAAACGTCAACTCGCATGGTTTGCTCACAGATTTAGTCGCTGCAAACAGCGCAAACGACCGTGTGAAAGAAATTAGACTGGCTCTATTACACTTTTATTTGAGCAGAAAATCTCAACAGAGATCACTAAACCTGTGTTTTCAGCTCATCAGTGCTTTTTCCGTAACGCAGAGAAAGCACGTGCAAATTGTTGCCAAGTTGGGAAGATTAGTGTTGTCCACTATTTTCAATTGAAAGTAGTCTCGGAAAGTAGCTAAAGTTTGTCCAAAAAGTCACTAGATTTGTCGCTAGTGGCTGCGTTTCCATTAGCCTTCAAATTGCACAAACTGAAATTGCAAATTGAAAATACACCCAATGCAAACACGTCAATTTCGCAAAAACTCCCATATATCACAAAAACGGTTTTACGCTTGCATGAGGTGTTTTTTTAGGCAATTCAAAAAAGAAAGATTTCACAAAACTTCAATGTATTTTTTTTTTTTTTTTGCATTTATAGGTCACCTGATGCACATAAGTGTCACTCTCAAGTATAAAGGGCTTTCCTTACCATTAATGCTTGGATAACCCCTTATTTACACCACATTACGGATCTGACACGGCCACTGGAGCTGATCGTAGACACTCTAGTCAATGCTTGTGTTTATACCAGCCACGCTACAGCATGTTTCAGAAGCGGCTCTCCGTGCAGCTTCACTAAAGATTCATGTCGATGTCTCCTTAGATTAAAAATAATGGCTAGTGGGGTGGCTGCTATATACATAAACCTAACTACATCTGTCGCCATGACTTATCGCGAGAGGAAAAAATTACGTTTTAGTCGCATAACATCGGTTAATAGAAATGTCGTCATTTCGCAATAGGTTTTTTTTTTTTAATAAAATATCACCAAAGTTTGCTCAAATCTGTAATAGAACCGCATCTACTGACGTTTTTGAAAAAAAAGTCGCTAATAAGGTCTGAAAAGTTGCTAAATCTAGCGACAGAGTCGCTAAGTTGGCAACACCGATTAAGTAAACAACTGAGAAGAAAATTCATGACAATTTATGAAAAAAGCTAAACTCTTGACATATGGCGACCGCAACAATGAATGTTAGTGGAGTCTTGATACCAATGCAGGATAATGCAAATGACTAATTAAACTGAAAAGTTTTCAGGACAAATTACCATTGGGCAAATATTGTAGACTTTAAAAAACGGCTAAAAAAATCGAGAATAATCAGAAATCATGATCACGATTATAATACGATTCATAGTGCAGCCCTATGATGGATGAAGAATGATTGTGAGCTATATTCTCCAGGCATGCTCTTATTTTTTGCATAAAGAAGATTGGTTCGTTGCTTATTGAAGCTTGACCAATGCATCCCCAATGAGACCTAAAAGAGGCCAGAGAAATGGATCCCAGAGTTCATGTCCACATCGGGGACAACACTGTTCTTGTTCCATTATTGCTGTTCTGACGAAGCTCATTTTGGAACTCACTGTTAAGACTGACAATTGTCTCAAAGGCAATTGCTCTGCAGTTCACTCTTGAGACCTTTGTGCTTGTTTATTTGGAAACACTTTACAAAGTTTTCCAGTCATCAATCTGTTAACGGAAGTCCATACTTCACATTTGTTCTCCAGGTTGCAGAGTTGATGGTATTCCTCTACAGAAACATAATACAGCCACCAGTTTACTAAACCTGGAGGTTTTTCTGGAAATATCAAACCTGTTTGTTCAAAGTCACAACCAAAACCCTATGAATCAATCAATCTCATGAAGACAAATTCAAATAATCCAAGAAACGCATCTACATGCAGGGTCACAGAGTCCGATTGCTCAGCGCAGAGAACTGAATTTTGGGTCTGTGTTCTTGGAGTCTTTCCGTCTAGAACTGTGGCTGTGATGGGGTCTTGGAGAGGAGTTGGAGGTCTTTTGGGTGAGGTTGTGGGTGTGATGAGTGGTTTGTTTTGCCTTGGATCTGTGGTGGGAGTGATGTTTATGAGGGGTGTTGGTCGACTGGCGTCCTCCAGCGGTCTTTGGCGGCTCCGGATCAGGTGACGGGACGATCTCTTGAAGAGTCTCCAAGACGGCCGGCATGGCTTGAGGTTTGGCCTGTGGACAGGAGCTCGTGAGGAGAGGAGATCGAGAGGCTGTTTCCAGCAGATCTTTGGTTCCCTGTGTGCACTGTGGAGGAAGATAAAAACGGTGGATGGAGGGTTATGACAAAAATGAAGAACCAGGGATAAGGGAATGGGTGTGACAAAGACAAAAAAGGATGTAGATACAACAGTGGAAGTAAAGTATTTTGAGGAAAAGGAAAAGCTTAAATAGCTGAGCAGTAAAGCCACAGCCACATGCAGATGATTCTTCTTCTTCTGCTATATAGAACTGAATATGACCAACTGAGTCACATTAAAGTGCTAGTATACATTCTGCTAGGAGAGAACAATGGAAATTAACAGCAGCAAAATCATGAGAATTATAGATAAGGAATCAAATCAGAACAGATTAAACAAAATACCATCTTAAAGGGTATTTCTCTGAAAAATAAGAAAATCTATGATTATGCACTCACCCTCATGTTGTTTTACACAATTTATTTGATGTTTTATCTCCCGTACACTAAAGGAGACATTTAGCAGGAGTTTAAGTTGCTCTAAGTAGATGGGCTGCCATATGCCAAAAAACGATAAAAAAACAGGACTGTAGAATGCAACTAAATAGTCGCAAATGCGACAAAACAAATTTCTCATCAGATATCATTACTGTGCGCCAGTGTCTCCTGCTGCACGCAACAAACACCACACGAACCATGCATGTTCGATTCCCACATATGTGATTCTTAGGCTACGTTTACACTAGTGTGTTTTCATTTTAAAACACATAACTATTGCTACGGTTACGCCTGTCGTTTACACTACTCCAGCGTTTTTGACCCACGAAAACGGAGACTTTCGAAAACGCTGCATACCCCGTTTTAGTTTGAAAACTCCTGGGTTGTGTTTCAGTGTAAACGAACCGAAACAGAGACCTTTGAAAATGATGGTGTGGCTGCCCACATTCGCTCTGCGTATCCTTGATGACCATGTAAAGAATAACATCATGCTCATTGTTGTACCAGCATCAATGGTCATGTGACGTGTTTTCGGTTGTGTAGTGTGGATGGAGATCGTCTCTGAAACGCAGTGAAAACACCAGTGTAGACGAGGATCATTTTCACTTCGTTTCAGAAATGATCTCTGTCCACACTCCATTTTCAAAAGTCTCTAGCTGCGTCCCAAATGACGCACTATACAATATGCACTTATACACTAAGTGCTTATACACTATGTACTCAACCATGTAGTGTATGAATTTTATAAGGTTATTTTGTCATTAATAATCAGTCTGATAGCCCCTCCCCCTTCGCAACATAATTACAGCTGCAACAGTTGAGTGCATGAAGTGTCCAACATTCCACGATTAATTTTTTTCAGAAGCCACAACCCTGTTGCTGACATCATCAGTTTTGCCAGATTGGGCAGTGTTGGATTTGATTGTGTGGGTCAAAATTGGCTTGGGCGGGTGGACAAAATTTGGGGAAAGTTTGGCAGTTTTTAACGTTTACATTTTATAGGCAAATAACAAATTTTCCTATAGAAGGCAGACGTGATGATTCATGTGTGATGGGTTTTTAGCACAATAAGGAATCAGATTTTAAATTTGTAGCTGTATATTCAAGTGATCGCTATGCAAATGTTGTAGCTACAGTAAGAAGTTAAAGAACTGAATGTTTTGGGTGGGTTTTTCTTGAAGTGGGCCGGTTTTAAAAAGCTTTTGTGCCTAAAATTATTGAGCCAATCTGGCTACACTGGACATCATACCAGTTGCCAGAACACACACAGCCCAACCGACTCAAGAGACTACCTGCGGGAAGATGGGTGATGAGTTAATATTGTGTTTATGCATAAATAGCTTTTTTTTTTCTTTTTTTTTTTGTCGCCTTCAGGCTTGCTTGTTAAAAGAAAAAAAAATGTAGTTGCTTTTGTATCGAGACTGAAGAAATTAGCGGAGCTTACCAAGCTTCAGACACAAACGAGCTGTTTGTTTAATGAACAATCCAAAAAGATTCACAAAACCGTTTCAATCAGCCTAGTGAGTTAGCGGTTTGAATCAGACTCTCTCAGTCTGACTCTGTTACTGAACCACAACATTTTCTGTTCTGTCCAAATACAAATAACCGGAATATGACTTGCATCATTCTATTTACATGGCAGTGCTGTTTACTGACAGTATTTTCATGTGTCAATGTGTAATTAAAGATGCATATTTCAATGAATAATAATGAATCAATAATATGATCTAAAGTGCTTCTAAAAAATAGTGTAAATAAGACTTTTTTTTTTTTTCTTGTTCCAAAGCTATCACATGGCCTCAAAATATAGATCATACTGACTTACTGAATCAATTTTAATGATAATTTTACAGGAACAATGCCTGTAAAGCTTGAACATCCATTCATTGTATGGAAAACAACAGCTTGGACAACAACAGCTTGGACATTCTAATTAATATCTCCTTTTGTTATCCACAGAAGGATTTGGAACAACATGAGGGCATAAAAATTACTTTTATGTTTGGATGAATTTCCCTTTAAGATTTTGGTCCATGGCATGATACTACAGCTTAAACAGACTGACTTAAAGTCAAAACACATATACACAAACGAAACACGAAATAGTGGTTAGTGGTCAGAATGGGAGGAAGAGCAGTGCTGATCGTGTGCTGATGCTGTAAAACATCAGTCGTCGTGGATCAGCACTATTAGCTCTGGCAACAGCACTCATTCAGGCAGCATGCAGGCCGAAAGCACGTGGAGCCAATGTGACGCCACCTATAGGAATCTATCAGTGTGCCCCAAAACACCTGCCTGAGTCTTACCAACCTCCCCACAATCCCCTACTTCTGCCCACTGAACCATCAGCCGGCACAAGACAGGGCGAAATCCAGGCAATCTTTCTCCTAAACACACATGCACACACACATAGAGGACAAGGGTTAATGTGCTAAGTTTACCATCCCCAATGTGCACTAATGCATCAGAACATGCCAGGAAAACACATAACTGTGAGTAAACAAACAACTCGTCCTACATACTCAAAACAACAAATATGCATGCAGGACAGGAATTCTGTGGTTTAGTGTGAAAAAAATATTTATTTAACATTAAAATGCATTTTCAATATATACAAGTACAAATATGTTCAAAAAGTACAAAATGTCATGAATGTTTTTCATTTAAAAAAAGATCAGGGATTTAAACCCGTGCATTCATAATACATAAAATACCATAGGGAAATTTCCATGTCACATGCAAACCATTTCACAATATATGCACATGCACACAGACACAACCACACGTCAAGTTTGAGTACAGGATCCCTACACTATTGATGTAACAGTGAATCAGTGCAGAGATGCATTAGCACCTTATTAACTTTACTTGCATTTTTTTCTGCTAAGCAAACTGATATTTTCCATTGCTATTTATTTTGGACTTCACAAAATAGGATGACATGGACTTTTCCACCAAGTTACAACCAAAGAAATTACATAAAGACTAAAGCCGTTAGCTGTTGGTTTTTTTTTCACTGACGTGATGAGAGGCACTTCTGTTTTAGTGGCAAGTTCAACATCTGACTATAAACCAAAAAGGTCTGAAAAAACTTCAAGGCACATTCAAGTTGATAAACAGCCACAAGAATATACAAAAACTAAAAACAAACAAGTTGCTTGTTTGTTTGAACCAAACAACCTGAATTATACAAACAAACAAACAGCTTGAGTTGTTTTTACAGGCTCAGATTATACTAAAAACAAACAACTTGAATAAATTAATGAAAAATAAACAACATTTGTGAGACGTGTTTGCTTATACTCGGATGTTTTTCAAGAGCACCACTGTGCGTCATAATCTCACAAATCTTTGAAGCATCGAAGAGCTTCAAAAATAAACACCATCACCTGAAACTACAGCGTCTTTCCTGCTCACAAACTGTGAATTCTACCTAGTGTCACAGGAAGCCAAAAGTTTCATTTCCTTTTTTTGTAATAAGAAAATGCACAGTTCTGCAACGTAACACATCGGCTACACCCATTGCTCTGTAAACCATATACACTCTAACCCACTGATCTACGAGGGAGCTAAACCACAGAGAATGAGTAAACATTTATTTCCCTTTCAAACTCAAAGTAAACAACACACATCTCATCTATATATGTGACTTTGACCAAAGGCGGCACAGCCGTAACGGCTCTCCTCAACACCAAACAAATCTGAGACAGCCGCACTTGGCTGTAGCCCAGCGAGCCGAACGTTGTCTGACATCTAAATGAAGTGTGCGACCCATGCCAAAACGCATCAAACAACGCAGCAAGAGGGGGAAATGCTGGCTTTGGATCAGACACAGGAAGTCAGGCTGTCGAGTGGCTCTGAATGGAGATGGCAGGTTGCTGTAGGGTTACGACCGGGGGTGGAGGAGGAGGAGGTCGGCCTGAGGTGACTGCTCGTCCTACCATGTTTATGTCGTTTTTAGCAGCCGGGAGTTCGAGGTCCACAGGACTGGTCTGGACGGAGTCATCGGAGGGCACAAAGCCTCGCCTGTCAATCAAACTGACAAGACAAAAGAGGAGGCAAAGGAATTACAACAAAGCCACAGTGATAAATAGAGGCTTCACACTGTGGATATAGTTTTCACTGGCATACTGGAGACCATATACACTCATCTACACGTGTCTCACCTGGGCGGCATAGGTCCACAGAGCACAGAACAGCAGTTTGTGATAATGCTGTTGTAACTGTAAGGATTTCCAACGTCCTCGTTTCCACTTTTCCCTGACCAGGAGCCTTTAATCTGTAATACAGACACAAAAATACACAAACAATCCATGAGATATTTAGGCATAAAATAATAAAAAATGTATTTGAATGTATTTTCTATGGTGGCCGAGAAAGTTCAAAACGCTGCAACTTAAGAAAACACATGCAAATAGAAAAAAACACCAGCAAAACAAGAAAAATCATCAGTTTGACAACATGTGCTGCAAATACTCACAATCCAACTAAATACAGAAACACGCTGCAAATTCTCGCAACACAACCAAATACAAAAATGCTCTGCAAATACAAAAATCATGACCAAATACTCTGTATTTGTTTGTGTTGTGAGTATTTACAGTGTTTCTGTATTTGGTTGCATTGTGAGTATTTGCAGCATATTTCTGTATTCAGTTATGTTGAGTATTTGCAGCTGTATGTAGTCGCTTTGTGAGTATTTGCAGAGCATTTCTGCATTTGGTTATGTAAGTATTTGCAGCGTGTTTCTGTATTTAGTTATGTTGTGAGTATTTGCAGCGTGTTTCTGTATTTAGTTATGTTGCGAGTATTTGCAGCGTGTTTCTGTATTTAGTTATGTTGTGAGTATTTGCAGCGTGTTTCTGTATTTAGTTATGTTGTGAGTATTTGCAGCGTGTTTCTGTATTTAGTCACTTTGTGAGTATATGCAGCGCGTTTCTGTATTTGGTTGCAAATGTTTTCCCTAATTCGCTGGTGTGTTTTGTATTTGCATGTGTTTTTTTGTTGTTTTTTTTTTTAATTTTTTGTTTGTTTTTTTGCAGTATGTTGAGCTCTCTCAGCCACTGTAATTTTTGCATAAAAAAAAGTTCCATTCATTCAGATTACGCAGTTTTAACTAATAAACTTAATGTGACGCATATCTGTCAGTCATAAATCAAACTGTAAGACTTCTGTAATAGAACTCATAAACTGAATGCATTTTAAATACAAACTAACCAAATAGATATATTTAATGCAAATCAATAAATCCAGTTGGTTTCAATCTCAAAATTTATCTAGCTGAATATAGCTTGTTTCACAACTAGCCATATTTTAAAATGTCACCAAAACAAATCATACCTTTTTACTGAATTAATTTAATTGTTTTCACAACTAACATATTTTTGCTGATTCTAAGCAATTTAAATTATTTTGAATCAATTGTTAAATTATTTTGAATCAAGAATTTTGAAAATATAATGACTGACAATTAAGCATTACATTAAGTTTATTAATTTATGACAGTGTAATTCAAATGGTAGACGTTTTATATGTAATTCAAATACTTAAATCTTAAATTTAGGCCTAAATTGTTGAGTGTATTAGAGATAAAAACAACTTTTACACCTCTTTAGTTATGAAAGGAAATCACTCACATCCTCATTGGTAGTAAGATTTGCAGCCACCAGGTACGTATGGAAGCCTGAGAGGCCCAAAATGGACCAAACTGAAAAGAAGCAGACCACTAACTCGAGAGCAGTGGAGAAAGTCAAGGAAGACTTCCTAATTTGCACAAATAAATAATATCAATAGCACGCAGTACAGGAATATTCTAGGTTAAATATTACTTGATCAACAGGATAATTTTTGGTTTGTACAAACATTGCACTTACAATGAAAGTGTACCAAAATGCTGAGCCCCGCATGTGACACAGATGAAAAAACAAGATATTATGGCAATGGATTAGGAATTCGTTCCCTTGTTTTAGTTAAATCATGGCCACCGTTTAACTCAGTATAATATGGCCATGATTTAACTAAAATGAAGGAACTAAATAAGTCATGGGAACAACTGAACTAAAACGAAATAAAAAATAAAAAATAAATAAATACACTGTGGCCATAATATTTAGTTTTCCCCAAAGTCATGTGCGGTGCTCCATACAGAAGTGTTCAAAGCAGAAATGTGACATTTTGGGTGGCAGAAACAATTGCACTTGCAATTGCAAAATCCACTATGGCACTACTACTACTTATATAATACTATCAAAACCATGTATTTTAGGTCCCCCCCCCCTCAGTATGATGTATTTCCCCATAGATTTCCATTGTAAGCACATTACTACAAATCCAATTTTCATTTGTTTTTATAAACTGAGCCACAAGTTGAAATTATTTTCAGTGTGTCACAGATGCTGTTCATTGAACTTTTATTTAACCCAGCACATTCCTTTACGGCAATAACAGACTTTTCCTAAGTTAAACATCTGAAATCAAACATCATCAAATGAAAGGATATCTGGCAGGACTCGCTTGGAGAGCAAAAACCAGTCCATTTCCTCCTTGTGACCCTATAAAAGAGACCATTAGTCACTAAAAGCTTTTATCAGATCTTAAGCCATTTAAGTCCAGTAAGAAATTCACATGGCCTCTCACTGGCTCATTTGGCATCTGTGTTTGCCTATATAAATACAGCATAGTGCAAACAAACCAACTCTTTGATTAAAAAAAAAAAAAAATGATCTAAAAGCTACCAGTCTATTATCTGGACACATCTAACCAAATTAAATGGTTTATGCTTAAAAACTGGAAATTAGTTGTCTAAATTGTTCCAATTTGGAACAATGGAACAATGTTACATTACATTTTCTTTTTTAAAATCAAAGGATAGTGATGGTAAAGCAAAAAACTCCTTCAATGCTGTTCAAACACATCCCAAGATGCACTTCATAAAGTGTCTCTATTATAAATTAAACTATTGTCCAAAAGTTGAGTCAGTATAATTTCTACAGTAAAAATGTAAATATTATTACAATTTAAAATAACTGTTTTGTATTATAATATATTTTAAAATTTAATTTATTGCAGTGATATAAACTGAATTTTTAGCATCGTTACTCCAGTCTTCAGTGTCACATGATTCTTCAAAAATCATTCTAATAAGCTGATTTGCTGCTCAATAAACATTTCTGATTATTATCTTTATGAAAAACAGTTGTGCTGCTTCAAAAGAACAACATTTATTTGAAATAGAAATCTTTTGTAACATTACAAATGTCTCTAACATCAGTATTTAGAAAGGCAATAACTAGTCTGGTTTCAACTCTCTACGTATATACAAATAGCCCTGAACTAGAAAGTGACATGACCTCACCGAGCGGATGTTAAATTCACACACCACTCAGCAATGCATATATTTGTTTGAGCTCACAGAGATACAGAAACAGTTGGCAAGGAAAACGATATGACACATACTTAGAGCTAGGTGTGTGGTTACACAACCGAAGATGAAGGCTGTGAGGAAAGACAGCGAGACGATGAAGGTGTAGAAGAAGCGATAGTTTCGCTTTCCCACACAGTTGCCGACCCAGGGGCAGTGATGATCGAAGCGCTCTGTCAAACACACACGACAGCAGGCCGTCACACGGCTCCTGATTTATTACAGCAGGAATTAAAAAGTCTGCTGGCTTAAGAACAAGTGAGAACTTTAGAAACAAACCAAAACACAGACCGCTTCAAACCGGCTTCATAAACCAAACACTATAAATAACAGCTAAATCGGAGCAAGATAACATCCTACATGAATTCACAAGCAGAAGAGTGTGAAACTGCACACAATAAATATACTGGCAATTAAAATTGAATGTTAGGAGTAACCAGATTACACGGTTAAATTTTGTGGTGTTTGCCTGTACAAAATTGAAAACAACAGTGAAGTAAAAAAAAAAAAAAAAATTACATTTTAGATTTTTAACAAAATTACAAACACTTAAAGACAGACCTACTGTGGGCTACAGTGTTGTTAATTGATGATATATGCATTTGTTGAAACCAATTGTGTGCATTGTTTCAACTCATTCTTGAAATGATCATTTTACGTTGATTAGAATTCCTGGTGAAAACTACATTACACATGATTCTGCAAAGATCTCCACCGATCAGAGTGAGCACTGTCAATGACATAATGCAGTAATAGTTAGTCTCCCTATATTCCCAAACTACTAAACAGAGCTGGTTAGATTACTTACAAATTGAAATTGTAATTCCAAATTACATGACAAAAATTGTAGTTAGTAACAATCCATTACATTTTAGGTAATATAATCAGACTACATTTAGATCACTTTTAGATTACTTTTTATCTTGTTTATCACACTGATTTAAATAGGATCATCTTGTACCATATTGATATAAAAATTCAAAGAGTAAGAAAACATTTCATGTTGTTAATTACAATGAATGGAGTGCATTAAACATTATATTACGTCAAAGGTTTCCCAAACTGGGTTTGTGAAGGAACTGCAGGGGGTTTAAAACTGGAAAACTTTGAGCGTATATTATCGGTAGGCTATTTTAGAAAGGAAAACTGAAAAGATGAAAAAGAGGAATTAGAGAGAATCAGTAAGTTATGAATAAATTATTGCTATTGTGTAAATAATATATAATAATATAATATAATATAATATAATATATAATAAGCATAAAATCCATAAAAAGGTAACTGTAGTCTGACTACAAGTATTTTTAAAATGTAAATTTATCTAATTACAAGTACTTTTTGGAAACTACAAGTACAGTATGTAATCTATAAAAAGTAACTGTAGTCTGATTACAAGTATTTTAAAATGTAATTTTATATAATTACAAGTACTTTTTGGAAACTACAAGTACAATCTTTGGAATCTGATTACGTAATCCAGATTACAAGTAATCAGTTCGATAATCCCACTAAACCATATCACATTTCTGTTTATTTTATTTATTTAATTTTTTTTTCAATTAATCACACAGCCCTAGCAGGCATCATTGCACACACACACTGCAATGTTGCTCTAGTTATATCGGAGCAGTGCTCCTGCACATCAAACAACGTTAATGCACTTAGACTGATGAACTGGTATGAACTGATAATGTATACCTGGAGTGCAATGTAAGCAGCTTTAGATAAAAGCATCTGCCAGATTCGTGAATTTAAATATTAACTTGTAACCTTTAGTATGAGGAATAGTCATAATGGTACTTGCATTAGCAATCGCCACTAATAATTATCATTAAAACCAGCCTCAGGTTTGTTGCATGCGAGCGCTGCTGTACGTTTCTGGAAGCTCATCTCACCCACACAGTTGTCGCACAGGCTGCAGTGGGAGGTGCGTGGTGGCCGGAAGATCTTGCAGGTGAAGCAGTACTTGAGTTTAACCACCTGCTGATTGATGACGACCTCCTTTGTGCGTGGTGGGGGGCGGTAGGATGAGGACGAGCCCGTTGGGTTGTCTGCGAGAGACAAAAAACACATTTCCAGCAGAGGATGAGATGTCAGGAAGGAATTTCAATAACAAACATTAAAGAAAATAACTAAACTCTGCGGCTGGGATCATTTTGATTTTTAAAGGCCCTTGAAGTTGAACATAGATTGCTCTAAACAGCTCTAACACTTCCTGTCTTTTGAAATTAGATGAACCCTCGCACTAGAACAACAAAACCACTGGCGCAAGGGAGAACTGCTTGTTTTGTAAGCTTGAAAAAATCCATTTAGTGTAATCAGAGCAATACATTATTTAAAGGTGCTGCTTTCACCACTTCACTTGAGGAAAAAAAAAGAATACTAATAATGTGTTACATTAAAAGCATTAAGGCGGCAATCAACAAGCTTTTTCTCAGGAAAAAAGAAAAGTCT
Source organism: Spinibarbus caldwelli (assembly GCA_039654775.1). Classification (NCBI taxonomy): domain Eukaryota; kingdom Metazoa; phylum Chordata; class Actinopteri; order Cypriniformes; family Cyprinidae; genus Spinibarbus; species Spinibarbus caldwelli. The sequence continues at coordinate 28,636,283 of CM077245.1, read as the reverse complement.
TATGTTGGCTTTGTTGAGTTGTATTCCTTACCGCAAGTCAAACTGAGAAAAAAACGTCTGTTAAACAAATGCACAGCCTCGTTAGGTTTCATACTGACTAAACTAATTTTAAACTCACTTTTTGTAACATTTTGCTATCGTGATGAAAACAGATGTGTTCCAGTTCAAAGCAGAGATACACCTACACTAAATTTAATCCAACTTGTGATGGCAACAGATGCAAGTAAATGTGATCCCCTCAACAAACTGTAAACAACACTAATAATTCAGAGACTTGCAGGCTGTTCATGCATTTTTTTTTTTTTTTGCATTCAACTGTGCTGATTTTTCCATTGTGTTTATGTTAAATATATGTGTTGCATCTTTTGCAGTTTTGTGAATGGCACACAGTGGTCTAAAACATGGCACTCAAATGAAAAGATGTTCAAGTTCAAAAAATAAATAAAAAGTTGCTACTCTAGACACAGTTTTATTATTATTATTATTATTATTATTATTATTATTATTATTATTCCACTCCACTGCATCTCACGTTCTTACAATTAAAAACAAGATGTAGAGTTAAAAAAAATAATAATAATTAATAATTATTATTTTAATTATTTTCCTTTGAGAACACTGCAAAAGATGTGAGCACAAGGTCAAAGACGCCCATTTAGCAAAAAAGCAGTGAATGAATGACCCCTTAGAGCCAGTTCACACACAATGAGTTTTCGCATTTGAAATGGCAGATGCATGACAGTGGAATGGAAAAATTTCATTCAAAATTTAAATGTAGAATTTTAATTGCATTGCATCATTTACAGTATCTCACACATGGCGTTTTAAAAACATGGCGCACAAATTAAAATGTTTAAAAGACAACTTTTTAAAAACTCCTAATTCCACTACCCTGCATCTCACCCCAGGAGAAAATAAATAAATAAAAAATAAAAAATAAATTAAAAAAAAAGTGCACTTCCGTAAATGTTCTTGAAGTGCTCTATTTTCATGCACTAATTTTGTACTTGATATACTAAAAATAACTCTTCAGTACTTCTTAAGATAATTCACACATCTAAGTGTCCTCAACTGTCCTATTTTATAAAAATGTATTTCGTTACCACTTGTAGTACACTTGAACCCATCTTTCATACAGTGGGTTCAAGTGGACTACAAGTGGTAACTAAATACATTTTTTAAATATAAAGTATGTTAAAAGCACATTTTAATTCATTTTCACGGTGTCCCACAATAGCAAAGTTGAGTACACTTAGATATTCTTAAGAGTTGTACTAAAGAATCATTTTTAGTATATTAAGTACAAAATTAGTGCGTGAAAATAGAGCACTTCAAGTACATTATGGAAGTGTTTTTTTTTTTCTTTCTTTTTTTTTTTTTTCCTCTCCTGGGCTGTTTTTGCATTTAAAGACAAGCTTTTAAAGAAAAAAAAAAAAAAAGACAAAAAAAAAAAAAAGGTCTACAGATTTTTTTTAATTTTTAATTTTTTCAATTTTAAGTTGTCTTTTAATTAGAGAGCTGCACTTTTGGAAAGCTGCAAAGGATGTGAAAAGTGAGTGCATTCATCAAAGGCGTGCATTTCGTGAAAAAGCAGCACAGAGAAAACATGTGTATGAATGACCCCTTAGAGCCAGTTCAGACAGAATTTTTGTGTTTAAAACCACAAGAGTCTAGAGGGGAAAAAAAAAAAGCAAGATCTAGAGATGCGTTCCTAAAAAGCTGAACTTATTTGACTTCATGTTTTTAGAAGATCTTGTCATGCAAGACGCGGCAAAAAACACAAGGGCAACAGTCAAAGACATCCATCTAATGCATGTTTTCACAAAGGAAAAGAAGTGCAATGGCATGCAAAAACACATTATGTGTGAACGGCCTCTAATCTGTGTTTTTCTGTTCGCACTAGAATTTGACTGTTGTTTCGTTTTAGTTTTTTTGTTTTGTTTTTTACATGCTTTATTCCAATCTAGTCAACCACGTCAACTATACCGTACACAGTGAGTGATTCTCAAATGCTCTCAAAAACAAACTGGGCTTAATATCTGACACAAGGGCTTCAATTCTGATTTGAAATTTCGACTTAGGTTCAGCGCAACATTACTGCTGACAATGAACAGATATATTGCAAATGGCAAATTTGCAGGTCAGAAACAACATGCATCACAGATAAAAACACGACAACTACACACAAACTAAGCCTTTATTCCAGAAATAGCCTGCAGTGAAGGTCAAAGGGACAACAGCAAGGCAGACTGCTATAAATTTGTCTTGAAACAGGAAAAAAATACCCTGTCACAGAAAATGATACATCAATCACTTCTCTCTTTCCCAGTTCTTCACAAACATGTCAGTCTGAACCGCTTGAGCAGAGCAGAATTTCTGTTATAATGACTATTATTTTTATTATTATTAAAACTAATAACTGCAGACTGCTTCAGCTCTCTGACTGGCAGATTATGTTCCTGTTTGGAGGACATCTAAAATAATGGATGAGTCTGCATGGATGAAAACGCACCGCAATCATGTGACCTTGTTCTGAGAGAAACAAACATCTCACTGCAACTACCAGACATGAATGCGCTACTATTGAGCAGGTGAAGATCTCATTTTGAGTCCTGGGGGAGTGTGTGTTCATGACAATCATCCCGTCATGTGACAGTCATCATGTCAGAGCTGTTCTCTGTAATTAGGACAGAATGTCCTCTAATTTGTCATGGAGATGAAGAGATGGCGGCACGTCCAGAGCAGTTCAAAGTCTTATTCAGGGCCTTGGGATGCGGCTGTCTCTGTTAGAAGTCAAAATTAAAAACATTTCCCAATCAAACTGGTTTAGGCACATCTTCTCAAACAAGGTTATTATTTACGTTTATGCATTTAGCAGACAGTTTTATCCAAAGCGACTTGCAACAGAGGAATAAAACAATTCATCAAAGAGCCAACATCCATAGCACACAATGCCAATTATGGTTATTAGACAAGGTTATTATCGATTTGCTTTCAAACTACATCTTAAAATGCAGTCACATTAGAGAAAATTAAGCAAAATTTCACAGAACGATGTCTATTATTGTTAGTGTAGAGATGCATGAAACACCTCAGAGGTCACTTCCAAAATAAACAGCTTTACATTGGTCAACACAGCAAATCTGAGTGTTAAAAGCTCAACAAACTAGAATCCAATGCAAAATCCATGTGGTGAATGATTCACCTCACTGATTCAATTCCAGATCCACGTGAACAACTTGAACCGGATGCAAAATCTGCATTAGGAAATCTTTCGCCCTTGTGCAAAATTATTGATCCATATGGATTCTTTACCCCCTAAAGGACACAGGTCAGATAACTACACACTTTCAAAAACTACTATTTTTTATTATTTTTTTTTTTTCAACCAATGCTTTTATTTCTGTTCATAGTTTGCATTTAAAAACGCAACACTTGTGGCAATGGAATGAAAAATAAATAAATAAATCACAGAGAGTTGTTTTTGAAATGTTGAACTTAATTTAACTTGGAGCGGCACGTTTTTAGAAGGCCTTGTCACGCATTATATGCTGCAAACGACACAAAGATAACAGTCAAAGACATCCATCTAGTTTGTGTTTACACAGAAAAACTATGGAAAAGCGCAGTGGAATGCAAAAAACGCAACATAACTAACAATAATTCAATTTCAAAAACTACTCATTTTTACTTTGATTCATTTTTCAACAAATGTTTTTATTTCTGTTCTTATCACTGTAAAAAACAATGGTTGCTTCAACTTAAAGTAAGTCGTCTTGCTGCCTTAATTTAAGTTTAGACATCTTGAAATGTTAAGTCGTACTAAGTGACAACTTGGATATTTGAGTTGGCTAAACTTACAATTTTAAAGCAGCACGAACACTTCAAATTGAAACTAATTTTTTATTTATTTTTTTAAGTTTTATCTCAGCTTTAAAAGTTGTACATTTTGAATGCATTTGCCAAAATGTAGCAGCAACAGAGCACACTGCACTGAGCCATCTATCCCATAATGCAATGCCCTAGACTGGACCTTACATATCCAGAGTGACAAATGAACCAGAAGCAACATCAGACGTCTCATTCTTACCTCATTATATAATCAACTGTCAAAAGACATTTGGCCAAACTTACATTAAAAATGCAAAGCAATCCAATTTATTTCTGTAGATGATAACTGTATGCGGTATAAAGCATACAGAGTAATCTAGACACATGTAGATAAGAGATATGTGCTCCCTCACCGATCTGTTTCTCGATGTCTGCGGCCTCCTCTGGTGTGGCCCGAGGCAGAATCCCCGGATCCGTGAAGCTGGTCTGGAGGAGAGAGATGATCACAAACACAAACAGGACCCCTCCGATGGCCGGGATGCAGCTGGTGAGGTGCTTCACCAGGAACGGGCAGCTGGAACCACACAATCAGGAAAACATTGATTGTGGAACAAGGAGGCTTTAAAACACTGTGCTGCTCCATTATTCCCTGCAGCTCTGCAGATTCCCAATCCCACGTCTAACACTAAACAAATGCCCTATAATGAGAACGAGCCAGAGGATCCAAACAAGAGCTGATGTCTAAAGTGTTGCAGTGCATTGAAAATAAACATTAATATAAAGATCTGAACATTAGAATCAAACTTAATCTCTACTTAATGTGCGGCATCCACAGGGAAAAGCCTTAAAATGAGGGGTATGATTAACACCAAAATTAAATGAGCCATTTTTAAGTAACCATACATCATTAATTAAGTCCCTAAAAGTGGCCTCAATACAAATAACGTCCTGAGAGAGACCGTACATTTCACACGCAGGTTCATACTGCAGTTTCTATTACTGTATGAAACCGAACAGGGAGGCGAGTTGTTACACATTTTGCTCCGGTGAATATTTTGCAGATTTTGTAGAAATTATCTTGCCTACTGAATATTTCTAGTTAGTTATTATTATAAATAGAACAATTAAGCTACTGCATATTTAATGAGCACTTATAACAGAAATGTACTATACTGGGGGGCTATATTGCTATGAAAATAAAGGGGGTAAGTTGTCACAATGGAAACCCACTGTTTATCTTGCAGTTCAATATTATCTTCATTACGTAGTTTATGCTTGACTTTTAAAAAAATGAACATTTCTATTTCCATTTCTTTCCTCTGTGAACACAAACTAAGATTTCTTGAAGAATGCTGGTGACCAGTGCTGGAAAGTAACTGATTGCATGCAATCTGGATTACATAATCATACTCCAAAAAATGTGTTGTCAGTAATTGTAATTAAATTACATTAAATTCTTGTATTTACATGATAACGTCACACAATAGCAATAATTCAATGTATTTGTTTCTCATTTTCATCTTTAAAATTTTCAAGTAATCAAAAAGTAGTCTGATTTCATTATCTTAAAAGTGTAACGCATTAAATTACGATTATTTTTGTAATGTAATTTGTAATCAGTAACGGACTACAAGTAATCTACCCAGCACTGTTGGTAACCACTCTAAAAAATGCTGGGTTGTTTCAACCCAATTTTGGGTCAAATATAGACTTACCAAGCTGTTGGGTTAAATTTTTACATTAAATTTTTTAACCCAAAAGTTGGGTTAGTCCATATTTGACCCAAAATTGGGTTGAAACAACCCAGCATTTTTTAGAGTGGGTTTGTACAGACAAACAAACATATGTTTATGTTACACACAGGAAAGCCATGCAATTGTATAACAACACGAGGGTGAGCAAATTTGCTCGAGTAAATGAACTGTCCTTCTAATTTGTCAGCTAGCTTTAATTAACAAACACAGGTGTGTAAACAGACATGTGTAAGAGGATTTTTTATTTTTTTACTCAAAACCTGAGATGCACCTGTGACTTTCCTATTCCTGTCTCGTTGCGTTCCTCATGCTTTCAAACAGCACTTCTTGCTCAGATGCTCCCTAACACCCGCCAGACTAGAGGCCATGCTGTATGCCACCCAAAGGCAGCAGACTTACTCGAAAATGAAGAAGAGTCCGCTGGTGATCAGGATGAGCCCCAGAGTCAGCGGCAGCACGCCGCTCTGACGCGCCACGATGATGCGCCCGTCACAGTAGAAGCGGTTCTTCCCGGGAAACACCTCCCATTTTCTGCGGGCTCGCCTGGGCTTGCGCTCGGGCAGAGGTCGCGGCGGAGGCGTCGCGAGTGCCTGAGGATCTATCTGCTGATATTCGCGGTTTTTCATCCTTTAACGGCGGTGAGATCAAGCCGCTCCGCGCTCGGTGTCCATCAAGCATCAGCTGCTGCGCGACGGCATCATTCCACAAACGCGCGCCCGACGCGTCCAGCTTTATTAGCAAACAGATCGCAATCGGCGCACGACGAAACGCGACGGATTTACCAGCACGTGACGTAACGCGAAATGCAGCGGCGACGTCACAAACGCGTCCTCGCTACAATGTTTCAATAAAGCCGCTTCTCGTGAATGAGAACGCTACCGCTCCGCTTTCGCTCGCTGCTCAATGACGGACGCAGAACGAGCATCAGTGTTTATGAAGAGCACAATGAATGATGATCACAGTCATAGAGCCGCACAGATGATGGCTGGCACACAGGATGTGACGCTATAGTCCTCAGATGCGTAATAGTCGCTCATGTCATAATCTTTTGAAAGCTGCTCATCTCATGTATTAGCCATCGATGGTGTTCAGCGTGTCATTCTGAGGCTGTGGCGTGATTAAAGCTCTGACATAATATCTATCTATCTATCTGTCTGTCTATCTAAGGTGAAGACAGCTAAAATGGGCCAAATAAGGTTGTAGCATCATATCTCTTTAAATTTTTACAGAAAATCACAATAACTGATCTTGCATTGCTGCTTTAACACTTGCTGGCTTTTAACAATATTTTTTATTGTTCTGAGTTTTTTAAGGAGTGTTACATGAAGCTCGTCAGAGAAATTGTAAGGTAATTGAGCCTGACATAGGAAATTTCATTCATCACTAATAAGGGTACTAAAGCAATTATAAGTAAGCTTATCAACAAAGCAAAGGTTTATGAACAATGTTTTGACATGCTCTTTCAAATAAAAAAAAGTTTAATTTAAAAAAGAAACTGATTTTTTGTGAAAAAGGTCATTTTAGGTAGAAATGTCTGGTTAAGCTAAAATAGGCTGCATACACACGTTTACACAGAAATTGGGGGTGAAAATTGGTTTATAGGCCTAGATATGCATCCATACAAACTCTTAACAGTCTTTAAAAAAAAAATACAAGCATGCACACACACACACACACACAAAAGACACCAATGCACAGAAACACACACCTATACAACATGATCAGTTCATTTTTAATTGCATTGTTTAATGAAATATTCATTCAACTTTCTATTTAATGAAATACATTTATTGTGTTGCTATGGCACACTAAAGACAACAGTGTCAATTTACTGTTAAAAATAAAATGATTTAAGCTGAAATTACCTGTTGTTCTCTTTTTATATTGGACCATTTTACCTGAATGTTGTGCCGTGGCTCAAGAAGGTACCTGCTGATACTCTAACTCTCATAATTTTAAAACTTTTATACTTTCACATTTAAAAAATATAAATATATTTAAGAGACCCATGCTAATTTATAAGAATATCATTAGATCTCATGCATAGCTTATCTCTTATCTAGATCTCATTCATTTTCTCATTACTAAGAATTGAGAATATTATAAGCAGTAGTACAAAGATAATTGTAGAAATGTCTCTGAATCTCTTTTAATCCATCACTGTATCCCTTTAGAGAAAAGGATATCATCATAGTTGCTGTGAACCAGTTCTATTTCAAGTAAATGCTATTCTTTTGACATTTTTATTCATCTTGAAAGAGATTTCACTAAATAAAGAAAATTCACATTAATAATAATAATAATAATAATAATCAGAAATGTTTCTTGAGCAGCAAAGCAGCATATTAGAATGATTTCTGAAGGATCATGTGACACTGAAGACTGGAGTAATGATGCTGAAAATTCAGCTTTACATCAGGAATAAATTACACTTGAAAATAAATTAAGATAGAAGTTATTTTAAAAAGGCAATACGTTTCACAATATTACTGTTTTTACTGTATTTTTGATCAAATAAATGCAGCTAAGCATAAGAGGCATAGCATTAAAATCTTACCAACCCCAAAGAGTAAATTTCATCAATATCTGTTGGCAAAAACAATGGATTGTCTTTTTTTTTTTTATAGCCTACATACTGTAGTTCAAAATTGTTGTACTGCTGTTGTTTTTTTAGACAACTGACTATTTTGGGGAGGAAAAAAAATGTTTCCCAAATTAATGTCAGTTAGGATTATTGTGACAACATGCCCCACATTATAGTCAGTGTGTTCAGTGAACTTTCTCTTATCTTCTTGTCAATAATGATTATAGCTGTTTTGTATTCAAGACTTAAAAATACATATATACAGTACTGTGCAAGTCTTAGGCCACTAGTATTTTCACCAGCTAAAAAAAAAAATGGTTTTAATTTATTAAAATGAAAATTTCAATTCAAAGTTTCAATTAATGGCAAAATTAATGTTTGGAAATGTAAAGTGATTTTTCCTACTGACACACTACAGCAAAAGACAGAAATAACTGACTTAAAACCATTTTTTAGCTGGTGAAAATACTAGTGGCCTAAGAATTTTGCACAGTACTGTACATACATACATAAATAAATACATCTAACCCAAGACTATTCACTGGAATAACTGTGACAGCCCCATTCTCACATAATTTGTGTACGATGTGTATAATTAAAACAAGCTCAGCTCCAGATCTATGAAATAAGCTGGACCGTTGGGGTGGTTGCCAGAGTGGACCATGGCCAGTCCATCCTGTGGAGCCAGACCTGAGTTAAAAAAGTACTCATCTAGTTGAATCAATATATTCTAAAGGTACAATCAATAAATTCTGATGCAGCTTGAATTTAGCTGAATATATATGTCTTTGTGATTGCATTCATAGAGTTCACATAATAGCGTTCATACTCAAACATTGATCACTATTTGATGTATGTGTTTTCCAAAAACAATTTCAATGCAATATAACTTGGCACACTAATACATTAACATAATAATAATAATAATAATAATAATAATAATAATAATAATAATAATAATGAAACATTATTAGGAAAAGAAACAACCTTTGGTATACGTTAACCGTTAGTAAATGACAGATGTGTTGAATTATTCTGTTCGGTCTTCTGGAAGTGTTGCAAAATCTTTTGCATCCTGTTGCACTTCTGAAAAACAGAGTCTGAATATCAGTGTGTTCAGGAAATGCATTTTAAAGCAAGTCATGGAGATCAATTGGATGAGTTAAAACAATAGAACATTTTCCAGGTTAAAATGGATAACTGTCAAAAGACAAGATAAAAATATATACTGCCGGTTTATGGCTTTACAGCCTTTGCAAAGAGAATAAAATGAAGAATAACTAAAACAATCAGAAGGAGGATACAACGAAGAATATGATTTAAAAAATATAAAGATAACGAAGAATACAGAACTCAGTATGAATACAGCAGGGTTTCAGTAAATGTGCTACTGGATTATGCATGTAGCAGACATTTCCATGACAGACACACTCTATGGAATTCACACTGATCAATGAATGTAGTGCAATTATAAACACTGAAATAAATCACAACGACTGCGGTTAGTCCACCTTGACAAGCGCTGAGAAAAGTAACATCCACCAACCCTGCTGAAAAAAACAGCTAAAACCAGCCTAAACTGGTTGGCTGGTCTTAGCTGGTTTTAGCTGGTCTCCCAGCCTGACCAGCTAAGGAAGTGGCCAAAACCCCTCTAAAACCAGCCTGCTGACCAGCTAAAACCAGCCAACAAGCTAAGGGACGTGACAATGGCATCGCGTTATTGCAGCAGCAGCGGTTTCAAGCATTGCTAATGAAGAGAATTATTAATAGACCAATTCTACTTTAGAGAGAACATTCACTGCGCTCATTCCTGTCCTGTTTATTAATCTATGTCTATGCATTGGATAAAATAATCAGGCTCGTATTTGTAAAGTGCTGTTATCTGCACATAACCGCTAGATGGAGCTGTGGGATTAAACATTGTAGTACAAATTCAGCCTGCTTCCTTTATGAAAGGTTTGCTCTGGATATAATGACATTAATGCAGCCACGTGTCTGCGTGCTCATTATGATTCAAAAGCGCATAACGTATAAAATACTACTCCTTTAACAAATTAATAAGCAGTGAGGATTTGGGTTATGTTTATACCACAATTTATTTATTTATTTTTTTGCAGTATGAATTTACTCTGGAACAAGAAGCAGTTTTTCTGCATGGAATATGCCGCTACTCCCGCAATGCAATGCGCTCGACTTGACCTTCACTTTCCCGCGTAATGAAGGAAGCGTAAGTAATTACATCTCCAATTTTACCATCTCTTTGAGTGGCCTATATTTGTGGAGCATGCAATTATTCCATTTCAAGCGGCCTAGGTGTTTCTCTTTGGGCTGGACACCATTAATCCTGAGAAGAACAAATTTGCGACTTGCAATTTGCAGGTCATGCAATTTTCCGTACTGCAGCAGAGAAACAAATACCTGTAGAGTCAGGCCTCCACCATACATATAGCTGAAGACTAAAGCATACTGATGCCAGATCTGAAGCTGCTCGGGGTGTGTTTCATAAGAGTTAATTAACGAGTTATGCAATTGTGGATAATGCTTGATTACTGAAATTAACTAATTTTTGCAGATTACAGCGATGTAGTGAGAATGCAAGTAAACGGGGACATGCATTGGAAGCTTACCAGAAGAAACGCGAGACTTGATTTTGTATTTAAGCACTTACCTCAATTATGAAAACTTAATTGGTTGTCCAAAACTAGTTCTGCAAATTACTTCAGTGGTGATACTACTGTTCTAGATGGACGAACATTAGTTGTGTCACCAATGTAATACATAAGGATTTGGTTCTGTAAGGAATCTTAATGCATATGAAAATTTGGATCATGACGTGAAGAATTATTGGACAGCAACTATGCACAGGTGGTTTGAGAGAGATTGCATCACAATAACTGAACATGCATTACATTTAAATCTTGTGGCTATACTTGCAAATCGGTGGCATTTGAACATTCACCATTTACTTCCATTACAAGTGCTTGTAAGAACTATTTAGCTTCTTTTTTTTTTTTAAAGAGAGATTAATCAAAATGCTTTCTATGGTAATCAACGATGCAACAAATGCAGTCCGTAGAGCTTGACATGTATTAAATTCATGGACCTCCAACTACATGATTATAGAAGTTGTTATAAATGAATCAATCACAAGCGTTTTACCAAGATTTAATGTACATTTATTCTTAACACGTGGAACATATAGTATAAAGATTTCATACGGAATAAATGATATTCATTAAGCCAAAAAAGGGGGAAAAAAGGAATTTACAACAAGTTTTTAGCTACATAATCTGAAATACGAATATGAATCCATAGCACTGGAATCGACTAAGGAAACCGCTGGGAAAGAGGGGAAACCAAACTCGTTTACTGTATCTGTTCCGGTGAATGATGATGAAATCAGTTGGAGTAATGGACTTGTCTGGTTTGATATATGCCTCTACATCTTTAACGAAAGGAACTGAAATGTTATGTGTATGGGATCGCAAGGGCAGAAGATTGCATCCCTGCAGCCAGAGATGTAAGGAGAGGAAGGTGGTAAATAAACACATGGCAATGCGCAATGAGAGATCTGTTGAGTGAAACCTTTAATTCGTCAAAGATTAAAAACGGTGAAGAGCGCCATAAGATGAGAGAGAAAGAAAAAGAGCAAAGTGTAATTTACAACATCATTATATACACTGCAGCCTGGACTGCATCTAGAGCTCAAGACCAGTCCTAAGAGGTGATTTCTTTAAGGGTCAAGTCATACAATCGAGGGACAAAGAAGAGGTCGGGGTGTTGTAGGTTCACGTTACTTTGGGGGGAAAGCCATTTTTTCCTCTCTCAACATGAACTAAAATCATCATTTTTAAAAACTACAGTTTTTTCGCTGCCAAGCCAGCATTATCTCAGTGTGAAACAGTATTGTTACAGTATGTTTACAGTTTTAAAGGTGTACAGTACAGAAAAAAGTCCTACAATCTACTGCACAGGCCTCCCATTTACATGTCTGTTCACAGCCAACGACCTGGTTTCTTTAGGGCTAAGTATATATATAATCCAAGTTACAGCAATTTATACCACACACCAAAGTCTGAGAGTCCATTTAGCCTCCAAGAACCAGATAATGGTAGTCTCCGTGCCCGTCCTCACCCCAACCGGAAGGTGAACATGGGCACGGTTTTTCCCCCAAACTCACTGTAAACGTGACAGCAACTTTGGTTACAGTTTCATTTTTTTGTTTGTCTTTTTTGTCATTTTCCTTACAAAAAAAAAAAAAAAAAAAAAAAAAAAAAAGTCCAAAGGGCAGCACACTCTTGCAGGCGAGGATCTCGATCGGCACATCCGTGTTAGTTTAATTCTTATCCGTACGTGTTAAATCCGTCGCGATTTAGATCCGTCCTTGAGAGCGAAGCGAGGGTAGACAAGGACAGACAGTGGAATCGGAGGTGATTTTGCATAAATTAAAAAAAATGAACATACAGTCAGTCAGTTTCGCTGTTAAATCTTCTCCACTCACGCAGACACACACACATTAAAAAAAAACGAGTGGGGAAAAACGTGATCGCCCCCACGGCTGTCATGACTGGCCGATGAGAAAAAGTACGTCACAGATTACATGGGACACCAAAGAGTTCATGAGCGGGGACACCGATATGTCCAGTAGCCGTGACTCATACAGCGTGAACTCCGAGTGGTTCTCTTCCACTTTGGCAAGGGCGTGCAGGGCACGTGCCGCCCGCCGCATCATGTCCACACTAGTGGGCTCGAAGTGCGCACCTTGTAAGTGCATCAACGAGCCCTGACTCTGTTGGAACTGGGTGGCTGCAAGACTGTCCTCCAAGAAGCCAAGAAGGTTTCCAACACTTCCTTTCTGCACCGCGATGGCCCGGGCTGCGACACTGTCGCCTTGCGCCAGGTTCGCTAGCAGCACCACCGCCATCTCCCGACAAACGGGCACTTTGCGGTCACCAACCATGCGCACCAGGAAGCCGTAGAGCTTCTCCAAGCGGCTGAAAGGCGGCGTAGCCAGAATGAGGTCAACATTGTTATCCTGGATGCTAAGCTTGCTGAGGGTTTCCAGGACGAGTCTCTGGGGAGACAGCGTCCCGTTGAGCCCCAGTGTGGGGAAGGGGTCGATGGCTTCCGCCGAAGGGCACACGGCCCAATGGAGCAGGCCGTCCAGCAGCGGCAGGCAAATACTTTCAGAGTAGATGGACAGGTCCAGCTGGCCCGAGATGTTGGCTAACGTGACCAAGCAGTTTTCCCGCAGAACCTCGAGACAGTCCCACCACCACTCGTCTCGCTCGCAGCTGACCCCTTCGTCTTCCTCTTCCTCTTTCTCGTAGGTAACTGGGGCCTGCTTGCGTTCAGGATGCCAGTGGTGCAACAGCACCAGCCGGCAAAGTAACAGCAAAAGTCCTGGATGCTTCGACATCTCCAGATCATTACCAGGAATGAAGGAAAGACTGCGAACTATGTTGGAAACGCAGATGCAGCGGCGAGCGAGGGAGTCCTGCCAATCCAAGAGCGTACAGAGCGGGGTCTCGTCCTTGCTGTGCGGCTCGTCCTCCAGGATCTTGATATTGCGACTCTGTTGTGCGAGATCGATGCCAAAGAGAAACGTATTCTTCTCCTTGTTGCTGTCCTGTTTGCCTCGGACCGCTTCCTCCATCACCAAGCCTTGCCGAGCCGAGAGCACGTCATCGATAGTGGCCGTTATACTCGTCGACGTGCTTGCTGTTGTAGTGCTTTTACCTTCGGACGACGGTTGGTCTGGGGATGGCTGAGGTTGCTGCTCTTCGTTTGCCTGAGGCTTCTCAGCATCCTCCGTAACAGTCTCCACTACATGAGACAGCTTCTTACGTGGCTCAACATTCACTGCCAACCGTTTCCGATGCTTCAAGAGCTCCATCCTGCTCTCAAAATGGGTTTGTATGTGCTCTGTGGTGTCACCACCACCTACACTCCAATGGATAAGACCGCTATCAAAGGCTTGTCGCCGACCCAGTTTACTAGTGCGCCCAATCACAAACGGGTCTTTTTTCCTCAATATTTTGATGGGAAGCTTGTCGAATTTACTAGCCTGTTTTGGCCTCTCCTGGGAGGTACTGGTGTCCTGCAATGGGGAGGATGATCGGAGATGATCTTTGCAAGAATTATCCTCGCCTTCCCTCTCTTCTACGTCATTCTTGTCATTGGATTTTTGGACCTGTGTAGAATCCTCTTTCTCTTGCTTGACCTGGACCTGTGACGTCTGCACAGTGTTGTTCTCTACATCTTCATCGTCATCTTCGTCCTCTTCTTCCATCTGCTCTGCCTCTGGCCCTTCCTCATCAGACATCTCGGGGTCAATGGCATCTGGGTCAATTAGTGTACGCTGCCCAGGGTCGCCAACCTCATACTCTTTCAAGATGCCAAAGATCTCAATGAGACACCTTCGGAAATACTCAACAATGAGCTCAAGGAAGCCAGGAAGCTGGAATCGATTGATAAAGATAAATTAGTCACACTAGCTGACCAACCTAACCCATCCATAGTCATACGGTCCATAAAATCTACTCACCTGGTTCAGATTAAAGTTAGAAATGCTGTTGTCATCATAAAGAAGAATATTAATGGTATCCAAAGCCCAAGTGCTCTCAGCTAACAAGCCTGATTTGAGGGACATCATGACTCGCCAGGCCTCTGGTGTTCCTGAAACCGAACATAAGCAATTTTTAGACCACCCTACAAATGGATAGGGACACAAGTATTCATGGGAACAATGCCATGAGCTACTTACCAATATCCTTCATGGTAAGCCGACGACGCGGTTTCAGAATGGGCTGCGTGGCCTCTGTTGAACCTGGTGGGAATGCCACGTCTCTCCGAATCAGAGGGGGCTGCACAGGTGGCTGGGCAATGTGTGATGCAGGAACTGGAGGTCCAGCCTTCTGGATTTTCATCCCTGTGTGCATGTATGGAGACTTGCTGGGCGAGGTCCTGCTCTCCATTGGTCTTGGCATGGGTGCAGGGCTGGACACTTGTGGAATGTGGTTCTGGGAGGATTGATAGTTGGACTGAAGAGGTCTGGACATTGGCGGCACAGAGGCTCCAGGCCCGTATGGGGGCTGTCGCTGGTTAACATGGCCAGCCCAAGGTCCCTCGTGGTTCATACGCTGATCTGAAGGCATCATGTCTTCAGAACGATTCATGCCATGGTAGCCTTGACTTTGGGATGGGACACCAGGGGGCCCCTGGCGATTGTGATAGTTTGGGTAGTTCATCTCATTACGCCCAGGCCACATGGGACCTTGGGGTCCATCGGGGACTGAAGGCATGGAGCCACTCATGGAGCTACCCATCATCTGTGGTGGCATGGAGGGCTGGGAGTTTGGACCTCCTGCATTAGGTCCCCGATCTCGCCCGAAACCAAAAGGAAACTGGCTCTGTGGGCCTGGTGGGCGTCTGTCGGAGCCTGGATAGGCGTTATACTGGTTATACATATCTGGTTGGGACTGAGGTCCACCTGGGGCCTGGGCTCCTTGCTGCTGACCACTGAAAGGGTACATGTCCCCTTCATGACGCTTTGCAGGAGGGCCGTAAACACCATCAACTGGTCTCTTCTGTGTGTAATTCTGTATTTGAAAAAGATTTTTTAGATTTTAGCCGATGCTATACCAATTAACAATATAATTTTAAAAAGGTTGTGTTGCACTGACCGGTTGCTGTTGTGGATACATTCCTGACTGTTGGTTTGGGTATGGTCCACTAGGGGGAGCACCTTGGCCAGGGTATTGATTACTGTAAGAATCAAGCCTGCAAACCAAAACATACATGCAGTTTCAGAAAAGCCCAAAAAGCACAGATGTTCAATAGCAAGTAGCAAAAAACAGAAATGAGCATTTGTGAAATATTAAGCATATTTAATTAAATGCTAACCTCTGTTGCTGTGGGGGCCGGTTGGGCGAGTACATCCCTGCATCTGAAGGCATCATGTTAGGCTGTGGACCCATACTGCCATCTGGGCCCATACTTGAATCTGGTCTGTGAGGAAATAAAGAAACGGCTTTTGAGAAACTGCAACTGAAGACATCACTCCTTGGTTAAGTTGTGTTAAAATTCACTGCAAAGCTACTATAGTGTTCAATATTAACACTCACTGGCTACAGTTAATAAAAAGGCAAATACTTGAAATAAATGCAAATCTCACCTTCTGTCATATCCTGGACCATAAGGGTACTGTTGTCTTTGGCCCATCGGCATATTTCCCATAGGTCCTGGGGGGCCTCGGTTATATTGTTCACTCATGCCACTGTTTGGGCCTTGACCTGGGCTCATGAACTGCTCACCCACTGAAAATGTAAGCAGAAAGTCACACTGAGTGTCCTCTTTTGTATACTAAAATATTATATACAACCTATGATTGTTATCCGGGGAGTTATTTACTACATGCTAAATCATTAAAAGCACAATCTATACTTACAAGTATAACTAGTAAATAACATCCATTTAAAATAATATTTCTTGTGTATTCTTGTAGCAAATCAGTCACTGGGATAAGAATCCTGGATTGTACAAACACTTTTAAGAGTAGACAATTTTAAAGTTCAAAATATTCATGTAGCAAAGTACAATTTTAAGGAGAGATCCTTAAGATTCCACTGGAAGGATATGACCAGAACAGTCACCTTTTCTCATACCACCAAAGGGGTCCTTATTGGGCTCGTAAGGCCCCATGCGGCCCATCATGTCTGGTCCACCCATACCAGGCTGAAAACCTGAATTGGGGGTCACAGAGTTGCGTCTGGAAAAAGCTGGATCTACACCGTCAGCAAACGGGTCCTGCAAATTCACACTGCTCCTGTGTGAAACAGATAATGTCAAATATACTCTGGCCCTTGAAGGTCATTCTGAATGTCCTACCCAAAAGAGAGACAGCACTGATATGTACCTAGCACCAGGCATGGGCGGCATCTGACTGTGTGGTGTTGATGCAGGTGTAGGAGGTTTCAGGTCTCCACCTTCGGCCATAGAACTGCTGGTCGACTGAGGCGTCTGAGGACCCTGTAATGATCCTGATCCAGCTGGGGGGGGAATAAGAGATGAGATCTGTCAGTCAGCAAATCCTAAAGGAGGTTTAGTTGACGTCATATTGTGTGTAGTAAACTGTGTGCTTTAATAAGAACCACAAAACAGAAAACCAAAATCCCTGTCCACACGGCTGTAATTTAAACATCAAATACATTCTGACTGCCTGCGATTGTCGCTTTCACAGCACTTTCACTGTCATTGTGGACAGACAGCATGCCAACACGCAGCGACACACTTTCGAGGAAATGCGCTGAGCTCGGCTCATTTGGCAACCTTCCCCTGCCTGAAATCATGCTGCTTTTCATGCCGCTTAATCTCATTTGAGGACTTCTCCCACCGGTGACACAGGGAGAGGTGCTCTGCCAGCTGTGCTCCGAGAGTATCATCCTTAGGTTTGAGGCTCCATATCCCAGCATGGCAGAGTCTCCATTACTACCACTCAACCAGCAGCCAACAACACACTTACCATACAGATAAGTACTTAGTCATGTGTTGAAGAAGAGATGAGGCAATCGGCTTAACTCTGACGTCACACGTCTCCGTTTCTGGGCCCAAACGCTCTGTCAGATGCCAAAAGCAAAGAACACATGGCGCTAACATACACTCACGGTTTGTTGTAATACAAACCTTGATCTCCACACCGAAATCTCAGATGGCCAGACAGTGATTCATCTTTAGTGAATTGTTAAAGTATTGTGTCCAGGATGCCATGAACCCAGAGACCAGTGTTGGCGGTAACGCATTACAAGTAATGTGAGTTACGTAATCAGATTACTTTTTTCAAGTAACTAGTAAAGTAACGCATTACTTTTAAATTTACAAGAAAATATCTGAGTTACATGTTTCAAACAAGAAATGCCAGTTACTTTTTACCCATATATTGACTGACAGCTCTCCTGTCCTCATGTTGAGAGAAATCTGGAGTAAGTGCAGAGGCGTTGTGTACGCTGTGAACATGTTACTGTAGATCTAGACTAAATGTGAACATGCATTTATTCATCTCACATGCACAGAAACAGACTTTGTATTCCTCAAAATGAATAAAAAGGTTTAAATAACACAAATATCCTTTATGTATTTATTCCAATTTTATTAACCAATGTCTTTGCTGCTGACCTTCAATGATCCAATTCAACCATACTAATAAGCAAAAATGACTTAAATGATAAACATAACATTTGTTTCATTCATGCAATCCAGAATGGCAGCACAGCTGAAAGGTTGTTTGGTTGAGTGTAAATTTACATTTCATTCAGTCTGAGGGAATGAAAGGGCTTTGTCATTTGCCAGAAATAAAACTTTTTTTTATATTAAAACCAAAAAAGCAAGCCCAGCCCAGATGATAAAAAAAATAACGCCCAGATGATAAAAAAATAACGCACAAGTAACGCAACACATTACTTTCTATAAAAAGCAACGCAATTAGTTACTTTAAGGAGTAACACAGTATTGTAATGCATTACTTTTAAAAGTAACTTTCCTCAACACTGCTGGAGACCGTAATGTACACCATGAGTTTTTTAAAAGCCTAGCTTAAGTGTGATGAATAAAAAGTGCTCATAAATGGCTGTTCAGCTGAAACGTGCTGTGGCTTGGACCTGGAAACATTATTCCTTATGCCACGGCTGCAAGTGATTTCTGAGAAACACTGTTGAAAACTGAAATCAACACCCAAACAAACAATTGTGAATATTTGCTTGATGTCTGCTCTGTGCATGCTGGTAAAAATAAGGTGTTTTTGCATAGTCCTGCTGGTGTAAATAGGGAAAGACCGAAGTGGTTTGGGTGCAATTAGACAGAGCACCACAACACCCTTGTAGCCAATTAGCAATGAGAGCGAGAGAGCAAGTGGGAGATTTGTAGAAAGAAATATAACCTAATAAAGAAGGGTTACAATCAGGAACGAACTAGGACTCGCATTTATATTGGAAAAGCTTTCCAGCACTGGATGTTAGAGAGCGGGAAGGCCTGAAAATGGATACTGAGGTTGCTTTGTTTCTGCTCGACACGTAACATTGGCTTTACCGTTTCACAAAACCAAGACATGCTGTCGTTCTAATATTAGCTATAGTAACAGAACTGATTCATCCATACTTATGCGAGGTGTCTGAAGGGTGAGCTGTTACCCAATGCATGTGTCACATACTGTGTTTCTTTTGGGTAGGGCTGTGTTTGTTTGGGTGTTGACTTCAAATATCAACAGTGTTTCATGAATCACTTCTTGCACCTTTAAGCAAACTGCACCTTGATCAGTTTGATCGCTTGAGTACTCAACAGATAGAGTCTGAATACTCATAAAATGACAAAAGAGGCCCCATTTTCCACATTCCTGATCAAACTTTACTGTTCCTTTAAGTCCTTGAGTGCTCGTGCCCATCCCACCAACATGATTACTATGAGGCCACGTGCCTCAATTCAGCAGACATGAGGCAACATGTATGTGTGTAAATGTCAGAAAGCCAAAGGAATGAAGTGGAGAGAGAGACGCAAATGTGTGTGGATGAACAGCATGTTTGCGCGCCACATGTTTCGGCCAGCTAGAGGATGATTACTACTGGCACGCCTGTTGGATGACTCATGCCTCCATTCATTAACTCGTACACAGACTGGGGTCACCGGCAGGTCAGACATATCCGTATCTCGCACTTCACACATGCTCCTTAACACACACACAAAATGGCTCAGCCTCCCTCCTCTGGGCAAGGATATCCCTCTAACGCAGATAAAGAGAGGGGGAGTGTGGGAACGAAAAGATGATGAGGAAGAAAAACCCAGCTTGACTTTACATATCACCACCCCCTTCGTTTTTTTCCCCCCATTCATCTTTTTCTGGCTTGGTTCAGCCCTCCAGGGGTTTGCTTCTGAATCCTAAGGCCAGGAAAAAGCCGTCTGCAGCAGGGAAAAAAAGCAGTCAGCCTGGAGCACCTGACCCGGTGCCAAGCAGACATGCTCTACATCACAGGGGATCCCCTTTAACTCGCCTTATTTCTCTTGTAATCTCAGTCGCTCTCTGCTGAACTCACTCTCTGGCTCAGAGTCTTTTACATGGGACATGTTTTTGGATTGAAAAACAGCTGGATGGAGCGAAACTGAATGGAGTGCATAACCCTTCGGTCTCCTTAAGCGTATTTAACACCCAGGCTTTTGGCCAGTTTCATAAAATAGGCTGGACACACGGCCATTGTTGCAGACAAACGCTGTGCTTGATACAGTAAATACCCTCGGGATGCCTGTCCGGAGCACAGCTTCTTCTGATTGATGCATTTATAAAAAAAAAAAAAAAAAAAAAATTGTAATATTCATGTGCTGCATAACAACAGCTGAGATATTTTTAACAAGACACCATTTAAAAAAAAATAAATAAAAAAATTGGCACGATGCACTGGAAACTTCAAGGACGCAACAAAGATGTCCATCATTTGCACGTGTGTAGAAAGAAGGGTGTACATTTTGATGATATACATAGTTTAAGATGATGAAAATCACCCTTTTCAACCATTTTAAATAACAATTGCTGTTGTAGATTCAAAACGATTATGCACTTTCACTAAATGAATAAATGGAAGAATGATATAAGCATTTTTATTTATATGCACCGATTTACATATTAGAAAATAAAACAAAAAAATTGTTTTAAAAAAAACTGATGTGCCAAATGTTCAGCAACAAAAATAAAAAAAAAATAATCAGCCAAAAAAGAAATAAAAAAAAGAAATAACCACCAAAAATAATTTTGGAAGGCCGAAACCACTGATCAAAACGGTGTCGTTTAAATGGTGCTTCTTTTTGCCTATCATTGACTATTTCATGTGCACAACGTAGATAAACTATAGCAGATAAACATGAGCTCTGTGGACACACTTCACCATACCCAAAAGAGTGAAATAGCAATGTGTAAAATGTGTTTGTCTGAAATCGGAAGCGGATTGTTGCTGAAGAACTTTACTTAGACTGGTTTAATTTATCATCTGAGAACTCGACACCCTGAAGAGTACACCGAGTTCAAGTACCCAAATACACAAATATAACCATCCAAACTTCATCTTTTTAGTTTCCGTTTTCAGCTAAATGAAAACGGTCATTTCAGTTTCAGTACTTTTGAACTTCTGCGAACATTTTTGATTGATCATGCAAACAAATCATGGCATGAATGTTTTTAAATCAACTCACTGAACAATCTCACGGAAATGTTTAACTTACAAACTAGTGTTTGTTTTTTCATCAGTCCTAACACACTCATACTCACTAGTGATAAACCTAATGGCGAAATAAAAAAGTGCATTAAAATTTACCATGTTAATAATGTTGTTTATATCGGCAGCAGAATTCATTAATATCTCCCAGTCCTACTCTGAATACAGAAGGGCATAAATAAGCAATGCTATCCCAGCAGAACAGATTAGCGTGGTAGCTAGCAGTACCGTAAATCACTATAAACGACGCGAGGAATGAACGTCAAATGTTGCCGTTCAAACGTTACCAGCTGTACTAAACCACATCAAAGCAAAACACTATTAAAACAAGACAAGCACACTATAAAGATTCACATTTACAATCACATTAATCTAGCTGTTACAGGTGCGTTATCAAGGCAATGGGAAGGGGTTTATGTCAAGGCAGTTAACGTCTTTCACGTCTGATTATGTCAGCTTTCCTGAACATCATGAACACATTGTATTTGGGAAACTGGCTCAGAATAATGCCACATTAACCTTTCCTTCAAATTCATAGCAATTTGCTTCAATTCTGCATAACACGTTAACCGTACATCAGAATAAGAAATGCTGAAAAAAGCTCCAAATCTCAAAACTAGTTCGAACATATTTGATGTTTCATACACATCACTGTGTAGATAGATTATGGACAAATACAAATGCAAAATGGCAGAGCTACCTAGTGCAATAAAGATTGAAGAACTAACACTTAAAAGAGGCCTTTTTGCATCAAACCTGGCAAGGACTAGGTTGGATTTTGTTTCATATAAAAGAGCTGTCTGCACTGACCTGGTGAAGGAGGCTGGACCTTGGCCTGGTTCTTTTTAGGGTCATTGTTGAAGATGTCGGGCGGCGGGTCTTCCCCTCGCTCAATCTTGCACTCAAAGGCGTACAGACACTGGATGTACTGTTTCTTCAGAGAGCTGGCAGCACTACTAGACGTGCCCACATTCAGGTTAGTGGCTATTTCCCTCCACTTCTTATTCTTGTTCACCTGAAAACAGTAGACAGACAGAATTAATGAGTGAGGAGACATTCAGTGGATTCACACCCAGCAAATACTGTACAAATCCAACTAAAACAAAATAAATGGACTAGAAAGTCAACAAGAAATCATAAATGACCCTATAAAACTTTCATCATGTTCTTGGTCTTATTGTGCAAATCATAATATTAAAATTACATTATTATAATAGTCAAATTATAATAACCAAGGCTATGCGGACAGCAAAAACTACATGAAATAAAAATGAAAATATGAGGTAAATCATAAATTATGTATATATAGTGAATGTATTTATCAAAATGCTCCTCTCCAGACTTGTTTTTTTCTACCTGACTATCGAGTTTACAGATATTGATTGGCTTTCCTGAGGTAACTAATGTCAGAAGCTGTTTTATTGATGTTTTCTGCAGTTGAAACATGTTTGAGTGATACATTTCAGTAAGTTGTACGGTTTCTTACAACACACCTTCTGATTTTCATGTTTATTTCATGCAGTAACTAGTAGCAAAGAAGAAGAGATTATTGATTCATGTGGTGCTTAAACTGAGCTGGCTTTAACAGTTTGTCATGCCACATTAAAAAAAGGGTCAAAACCACATGCATTGTTTGTATTTTGTGACAAAATTGCCAGAATTCGAAATCTTAATATTAAAAGTAACAAAGCTTAAAGAGATTACTGTCTGTCAGCTGCACTTCAAATAATGTTTAGTGAAGTTCATGCATTAACAGAAAACAGCATAGACTAAAAGATTGATCTTGAGATTTAAGAAGCCATCTCAGTATTTATTAAAAATGATAAATCAATATTGCTAATCCAACCTTAGCATATCCACACAGCTGACATGTTAGCCTGGTGTAGTTTATCCACATTGTGTTCACAAAACAGCCACAGACAAAGTCAAAACACACCTTTGAAGCAGCAATAAATAAACATTACTATATAGGTCGATGATTTCGGCCCTCCAAAACAGTTTAGGCCGAAACTGAAAATGGCAGTTGCAGACTAATATTTTCGGTGGCTGAAATTTGGGTGCATCACTACACATTTCTAATCTACAATCCAGCCAAACTATTATTTTCAATAGGGCCCTATGAAACCGATATTTTTTGAAACCGGGTCCCAGAGTGGATAAATCTGAAAACGCCACCCTAGCGTTTGTGTGGACAGCGAATCCATATATTTTCTGAAACGATGACGTCATCACCCCACGTCTCGCCCCTAGTCAGACACCGCTGCGTCACGTAACCCCAACAAAAACATTAAACACTGAACGATGGTCTTATTAACTAACATTAACACAGATTAATAAATGTATTGTTCCATGTTCATTTGTATACCGCACGCAAGGTTTATGCGCATAGTCCAAGTCTTCTCCATTTTTAGTGTATCTCTGTGGTAGAATTACAACGCCAACTACTGGTCTGGCATGTATACTACATCGTTTTGTGTCGGTTTTGTGGTTTCGTGTGGATGCAGATATTTCTTGAGACGAGGGGGTAAAAAGATCGGATAGGGAAAGCTCTGGCTTCGTGTGGACGTAGCTTCAGAGTAGCTCTGGAAAGGATGTTTGTGTGTTCACATACTCATTTAGTGAGACGGCAGATGCTAAAAACAGCGAATATCATGCGCGCTTCATATAGTAAATGAAACAGTGCGTCTGAGCCATTCATTCACACAGAGACAAGAACAACATGCAGGATTCATATTTAAATGGTCTTTT
Organism: Spinibarbus caldwelli; assembly: GCA_039654775.1. Taxonomy (NCBI): domain Eukaryota; kingdom Metazoa; phylum Chordata; class Actinopteri; order Cypriniformes; family Cyprinidae; genus Spinibarbus; species Spinibarbus caldwelli. Next base: position 28,612,116 of record CM077245.1, on the reverse strand, counting down.
TTGCGGCTTAACAAAAACGCTAGTCCATATCCAAATTCCGTGACATTCCGTGTTACACAGTAAAATACATTTTTATAACCGGATTTTGCGATTGTCTGTATTTTCCGCATCTCGAAAATCATAAGTCCCTACTAAATGATTACCTACTAAATAGTCCTATCCACTCGAAAACCATACTAAATTAAAAGCCTTGTTTACACCATTTCATATCTTATAATAGCTCCTAAAAAAAACTTTCTGTAATTCACAGCTACTATATCACACCTGAGTGAGGCCGCCAATCTCTTTGACGGACACATAGAGGCGGAAGAGGTCGAGGGGCTTGCGGCCCACCGCGGGTAGATTGTTCATGCCCATGGCTTTCTCCTCAGCAAACGCAAGGTACCGATCCACCCAGATTTTGCGCTCCGGTTCTGGGCCCAGCTCGTACAGACGGGTTATCTTCTCGTTAGTGGTGGTAGAGGAACTGGACTTCTGCAGAGACGAGAAAAGGAGCAAAAAATGGTAAAATGCACCCAAGTATTAGATTGCTGCTGTTTAGTTATGGCAGGGGAAAAAATCCCCCATGCAACTTTCATAAACAGGAAGCACACTAGCGGGTATATCAATGCACTGTATATGTGCAATGTGCATTTCAGCGGAAAAGCATTTTCATTAATGATGTATAAAGCCAGGACTGCAGGGAGCAATTTCAAAAGCCCTGAATGTGCGTTACTCCGTCTATCACAACTCTCCATACAGATGATCAGTCAAGCGCTGTTCACAGGGCTGAGGGCTGCCCGCCCGCGTCCTTCGGCCTGCAACAGCACAGCCCCGACCCATTTAAATATTAATAGCTTTTCACCTTTTTCGATTCGGTCTTAGGCGTCCCATCCACTTTGTTATTCAACTTCTGAGATTGGTTGAGTTTGTCCATGCCAAACTCTGGACTGGGAGCCATGCCTACGAGACAAATGAAAACACTGTGTCACTGTGGGTCAAAAAGCATTTTATTCAATTCAAAGATTCACAGTTTAAACTATTAGCAAGAAAACTAAAATACAAGAAGCAAAGCAAGCAAGTTCAGTGCTTACCGGCTGAGTTGTTGGACATGTTTCCAGGCATGGGGTACGGTCCCGCTTGATTCATCATACCCTGCATGCTGTTCATGGGAGGGGCATATGGAGACCCGGCTCCCATCATTCCCTGGTTCATGTTGGGATATCCAGGCGGTCTAGGAGAGAAATGAATGAGTCAATTTAGCTAAACTGAGAGATCTTAAATGGTATGAATGACTCGGATGATCTTCCATTGTCTCTTTCAATAGACTGTCTTCACTCATACTGTCATGATCTGATTTTCATCTCTCACAGTGTGATCAGACTCAATCCAGCTGTGCTCCGCAGGACTGTAAAATCTCTGCTGTAAGTCTGAGTCTACCAGCAGTCCCTTTAGTATTTCATAAAGAATTTAAATATAAAAATCAAACTTGCATTTATGCCATTTCCACATTTGCTAAACGATAGCTAATATTGTTTCTGAGCCTCAGGGTAATTGAAATCCATGATTCTGAACCCAAACAATTGAATCAATACGTGTTCAAGTGCCCTGCCTTCAGCACTGTCTGGTTTATAAGGAAGTGTTTAAAAGAAAAAAGGAAAGATCTGATATAAGACAGACCCATTTGAGCAATGGAGAGTGTATTTAATATTTATAAATCAATTGATCTCTCCAAATCATTCATTCACAATATTCGCTTGTCTATTTCTATCCTGTTTGGTTTCAAAAGGCACAAGAGAGACGCAGCCGTGTTTCTCTGTATATTAATCTGTACATGTATAAAATCTGTTAGTCCTCATCAAGCCTGAATTCACCAGAAGATTACATTTAAATACACACATTTTACTGAATATTAACTTTGAATATTTTGAGTGAATGCAATCACTAAACAACAAATAAAAAAATAAAAAATATAAAAAATAAATACTTACAAAAAATAAATAAAAATTGCAAAAACAATGTTATAATAATAGACCGTGATCAAAATATTAAATTGTAAAAACGCTAAATAGTTTAAATATTTAAAATGTACACTGTACAATCAGTGTCACTGAAAGATTGCTGAAAATACAGAAATGTGTTAAACACATTACCTAAGCAGAATTAGGAGTATTTCTGTGCTGGTGACATCATTGCCTTGTTAATGGGGAACAAGGACTACAATTTCAGTAGTTATGCACAAAACTATTTACAAGTAAAGGTCTTTGCACACTGAGTATGCGTTTTTTCATATTCATATTCATCATCATCATCATCATCATCATCACCAATACCACGCACAGAAACCTTGCACACAGAGTCAAAATGCTTGCTACGGATGTGAAAAACAGAAAATCGAACCCAGTCTGAATTTTTTTATGACAGGCGAAAGTTCCGGAGACAGCGTGTAAACGTGATTGACACAACGACTGCACAAAAAAGCAAATACCACAATTTTGAGATATGCTATAGCAAATTCAGTCATTATAGGCCACAAAAATCAGATAAAAATGTCTGAGAAATGTCCTATTTGTGAAATCAGATGATTTACAACTTCAAGCTTCATTTATACACTGTTTACACAATCAGAGCTCCAGTGACTCAACTTCCTATGACCAAGCTAAGCATTTTTACATCAGCGCTGGAAATCAGAGAAATAGACTTTTGATCTCATGCTGAAGAACAGACATTGTCAGATTCGATCCAAACTTCTCCCAGTCCAAGAGGGCTTGGATTCTGCACAGGCTCATTTCAGTGAGTTCAGAAGCACATGTGGACTGTACCTGTGTATGGAGTTAGATGGGCCATGGTGCATCCCCGCTGCTGCCGCAGGATCCTGAGGCTTTCTGTTCATCCCAGGCGGCGGACACATTCCTGACGCCACCTGAGGAGGCATGCCGCCCATGTTGGGGCCCATGCCAGGGCCGTACGGCCTCGTACCCATCTGCCCCGGAGCTATGCGCCCTGGAGGAATCCCTCCATACGGCCCCCCTCCACCCTGCCCTGCCATAGGGTTCATGGAGCCGCTCATGCCAGGGCCACCCGGAAAGTTTGCGTTCGGCATGCCTCCGTAACCCGGCGGCCTCGGGTAACCTGTGCAACGAATTTTGAGCTTAACACACACACTCTAAACTTGTGTAAAATATATTTGATGTTCTTGAAAAGCATCAGTGTTCAGTCGAATCGAAGCTTCTCACCTTGTGGTCCGTACTGGCCACCCTGCGGCCCATAGTTGCCCATGGAGTTATTCTGTGGGAAGGACCCCATCCCACTATGCATTTGGCCTCCAGACGACTGCCGTGGAGATAAAGTTGACCCGGGTTGAGGGGAGCCGTATGGCATCTGAGGGTTCCTCATGTATACTGTAGAGAGCAGACACCGTTATGCTACAGTAATCCACCCTTGAGGTTATGCTTTCATGCTAGGAGTTTTGGTGTGGATCCAGGTGAGTTTGGTTGCTGTATAAGCAGCTTTTCTGAACACATGTGCACAGCATAGAGTCCCACCAAAGTAAATGTGAAAATGGTGGTCTGGGGTAAAGCTTGTGTAGACAAGTAGAGTTCACATCTCAAAAAGCAATATGGTCAAATATGCATAAGTGAACCAGAATTTACGATGTTTAATGACAGATTTCTTGGCATTCTTATTCCAGAGTACATCAGGAAGTGTACAGTCAATTTATGGCTGCAGATTAAGGGAGGAAAAAAACAAATTGCTATTTTTCTAGGGAAAAAAAGGGGGGACAATTTTGGTTTGACATGCTTGTTTGTAGGGCTGCATAATTAGGCCAAAGTTTTATACATCATTATAACATCAATATGAACATAAAATTATAAAAATAAAATTAATATAAATTAAATTTTAAATAATAATAGTAATAATAAATTATTATTATCATGAAATAAATATATAAAAATTGCAAAACATGAAATTAGTACTGCTATAACTATTAATAATAATAATAATAATAATAATAATAATAATAATAATAATAATAATAATACTATTTTACAATGTAAAATACAATTAAAGCAAAAATAATAATTTTGATTAAAAAAAATTAATTTTGATTTTTTTTTTTAAAAAGTGAGACACTGAAAACACTGGATCATGAGCTGCTCACACAAATGAACAGTGCCACGCTTCACTCCGATTAAACAATTAAAACGGAGCCTTCGCAATTAGATAATAGCACTAATGCATATTGCAATTTCAGTTTTATTTTAATTAACTGTGCAGCGAAGTCAAACTGTAAACATGTATAAAACGACAAGACTCACCTCTATCCTGACCCATGGAGGAATGTAAAATACCATCCGACTGGACACTCGAGGGTCTGGGGGGCATCTGGTTTCCTGTGGGAAGTTACAAAAATGGGCAACTTATTATAATCTTATTGTTTGAAAAGACAAAATTCACTTGAGCATTTGCACCTACACTGAACTATACCGTTAATGCAAATAACATTAAAGAAACTATAAATGAGAGTCCCACCAGGCATGGCTCCGGGTGAGAGGGGTCCCGTGCGTGAGGCCGGGCCGCTGGCGGGCGAGCCCACAGGAGAGGGCGACGGGCCACGGATCCCTGACAGGTGAGGGGAGGTGTGGGGCGAGAAGGGCGACTGCGCTGGGTTACTCTGCTCCCCCTGACTGCTGGACACTCCTGATGTGCTGACGCCCGGACTCAACGCGCCCTCTGTGCCTGTGGGCAGATCATCGATGGAGCCCGACAGATCCTGCGCAGGAGAACCAGACGAACAGAAACAAGTCATTAGTGGTGTTTGATAAGGCAAGCCTCACTATCACCAGTGTGGGGGAAAGTTAATTTTAAAAGTAATGCATTACAATACTGTGTTACTCCATAAAAAGTAACTAATTGTGTTACTTAGTTACTTTTTATGGAAAGTGATGCATTACATTACTTTTGCATTACTTTTTGTCAGCTGGGCCGGGCTTGCTTATTTATTTTTAATGACAGGAAACCCAAAAGCTATATTTTTGGTGACTGTAAAGGCCCTTTCACACCAAGAGGGAAATTAATAAGCCTCAGGCTGAAGAAAATGCCTTTGCACTTACTCCCGATTTCTCTCAACGCGGGGACAGGAAAGCTGTCAGTAAATAAATAGGAAAACAAAGTAACTTGCGCTACTTATTTGAAAAAGTAACTCAGATATTTTCTTGTTAATTTAAAAGTAATGTTTCTTTACTAGTTGCTTGAAAAAAAGTAATCTGATTACTCGCATTACTTGAAATAGTGTACTTGTCCCACACTGTACTACAGACATGAATGATAGCTCAGATCACATGATTTATTGAGCAGAGACGTGCTAGTAGTTTTTACGGAAGACCTAAGGGGACATAGTGATGGAAAAAAAATATGAGATGAGAGGAAAAATTATTTCAGTGCTTTTGGGTTCATTTGCTAAACTTCTGCGTTCGCTCTCAGACGTTCTGCTGCTGATGGAAATATGAGATGGGAGGAAAATCTACATTTATACGCTTTCACAAAGTGTCTCTGGGGAGCGCAATACTTTTGTGAGTGTACGAAATAGTTACTCCAGAGAATGCAAAAGTTTTGCAAGCGATCTCACAAACAGTTTTTCCATGCACCTCATATTTTTCCCATAGGGGCTCTGCATTAAAATAAATAAATAAATAAAACTGTGGCTGATAAAATGAGCAATTATTGAACAGACTTTCATTGACCTCAACCATGTCTACAAACCAAACTATTGTATAGAATTGAGAATAAGCTCTTTTGACTTTTGTAAGCAAGCAACTAGCCAGAAACCACTCAAAACAACCAATACAGCAACATAAAAACCACTAGCAACTTCATATTAACTAGACATGAACACGTTATGGATGTTATTTTGGTATATTAGGATAAGCATCTTTCTTCTGTTTTAGAAACAGTGTAATAGTTATTAGCATAATAAAGCACATGATACTAAAACCCATCACCAAGACATTACGCATTGGAATTTAAATCTTAAAGGGACAGTTCACCCAAAAATCAATATATACAGATACGGAAAAAATTAAAGAGACCACTTGGAAAATTGTCTGGATTTATGATTTATAGTTATGCGTTTGAGTAAAACGCAAGTTGTGTTTTATTCTGTAAACTACTGATGACATTTCTTCCAAATTTTAAATAAATATGTTATTTAGAGCATGAAATGACAAACGGTCAAAATAATTGATAAAAGATGGCCATGTTTCAGACATGTTTTTATTCATTTTTAAACATAATACCAATGTTTTAACTTCAATCACAACAAATGAAAATTGTTGTTTTGATCAACTGTCATTTTCTGCAAAAAAAAAAAAAGGCTAAATTACAATATTTTTATTTGAAATTTGGAAGAAACATTACAAACCCACACCTAGTAAAACATGCTTGCATGACGTGTGACAAAAACTTATTGATTTTCAAGCCAGTACATTTGAGCATATGTTTACCATATTTGATGTGCTCTATCTGTGCCAATCAACGTTTATGTGAATAAATCCTAATTCAAATCTGTAAATGTGTGTCCAAAAGACTTCAACAGCTCGATTCATTTGAATTACTTTGTGTGTTTTTTAATGCTTGACACTTTTGGTTTTGTGAACTTGATGAAAGAACATAAACAACTTTAACTGTTGATGAATGAAAGTCTTTTAGGTTTATTAACCAAAAGAGTGTGAGTAAACAATGACAATTTTCATTTTTGGGTGCACTATCCCTTTAAAGCCATCTAGTAAACTCACTAGTTGACCTAACCAATTGTCTAGTCCTTGTTGGACAACTAGATGATCCAAACAACCTAGTATTGTTGCATCAAGTTTAGAATAGGCAAACACTGCTCACAATTTCTCTATAAAATAAATCCAGCTGACTGAAAGACAAAGTGTTGTAAAGCAGTGCAAACAGAGACAATTTACACAAACAGCACATAAAACAGAAAAACCAAGCAAATAAGATCAGAAAATGTTCACTCAATATACATGAAGCAAATGTGGGTATTTCGTGCAACCATGTGTCTTTGATTATTGATGGTTTAGCCATTACAGAACACAGGCTGCCCGAAAACAAGCCTGAGCGAAATGAGCAGCAAGTCCATATGGAGTGTGATGCTGAAATCAATCTGGCAGTCAGTCATAAAGCCTCCCAGCGGAGACGAGTGTGTGTGTGTGTGGGAATATTTACACACTCTACTCGCGTCACGTGGAGCGCATGTGTTCAGCGAAAATTTGCAAGCTCATCTGCCAGTCAGATCAGAGAGGGAAAGGGAAAAAAAAAAAAAGTGGGAGTGGAATGAGAAACACACACACTGAGAGGCCGACTGGAGCATGGCCAAGTATTCCCATAGAAATCTCACACTCGCAGACTGGCTGCGGCCCCAAAGTCGGCGGTTTTGCACTTGAAACGGTGCCCGCTGCTATTTTTGGGCCGTGACCTGCTGGAGGAACCCCAGAGGGAGAGACAGGAGGAGGACGCTGATTCAGGCTCCTGTTTTAGCTGCCACACACACACACACACACACACACACACACACACACGCTCAGCGTCTGCATGACCCAGCTCTGCTCTCCTAACAGGAAACAATCCTCGGCGGATTGGTGTTTATGTTGGCATGTGTGCGTCTAACAGGAGATTCCTGTGTGTGTGACCCATGAGGAAGGGTGTTTATTATCCAAGAGTGTGGCGTAAACCCAGAGTCTTAATGTCTGCGTGTTTGTGACCACAACATAACGCAATGACACTTGGGAATGTGATCTCAAAGCATCACTGATCCCAACGCGAGGGCATTAATTAATGAAGAGACTCTGAGGACTGAGACTCTGTGTGTGTGCATACAAACCCAATAACAAATCACATTCTGGAAACTTCTGCAGTTTACCTAAGAACTGTTACAAATTTATTTTGCCTGATAATAAACAGTCAAGTCTGTTCAGATAACCGAGTTTACGTTACATCACAAAACTCTGTACCTTTACCATTAATGTCAATGTTCACAAAAGACAAAACATGCAAGGCTTTTCAGAAAGCATCAAGGTACTGATGTCGCATTCATGTGAACATTAGCATATGAATAGCACTGAAAACGAACCTACAAAACTCTGAAAATGTCCAAGGACTTGAGTTCATTAAATATTTTGACTAGTTTGATAATGCATTTAGCCATCGATATAATTATAGTACTTCAATCTCAGTTGAATACATTTTACCATGCAGAAATCCACTGATAGAACAGCTCAAAGTTTTCCTCAAAAATCAAAACTGAAAATGCACAAAGAAATAAAGAAAATAAATAAAAAAAAAATAATTCTGCTGATTCCATCTGGGCTTGCATATGATTGGTAAACCAATTATAAAGTTTATTTACACACAGAAATTAAATATATATATATATATATATATATATGCTACAAAAACAGGCCATTTAAATTAAATTGTTTTTGTGCAAGAAAATTTTTAAGTTGCAAAAGATTTCTATTTCAAATAAACATGGTTCTTTTTAAGTTTCTATTCAAAGAATGCTGGATAAAGGCATTAAAAGCATAATAAAAGCATAATAATCAGAATTGTTTAAGCAGCACATCAACATTTTCATGTTTTCTGAAGGATCATGTGACTCTGAAGACTGGAGTAATGATGCTAAAAATTCAGCTTTGATCACAGGAATAAATTACATTAATATATATTCAAATAGAAAATAGTTTTTTAAACCAATAATTTTTCATAAATTTACTGTTCATACTGTATTTTGATCAAATTTCAATAAAATTTATTCAATAAATTTGAACTGTAGCTTAAAGGGGTCATATGATGCTATTTTAAAGATCATTATTTTGTGTATTTGATGTAACAGAATGTGTTAACATGCTTCAATGACAGAAAAACATTTTTCAAATACTGTACATTATTCTAGTTCCTCTATGCCCCGCCTATCTCAAACGCGTTGTTTGAACAGTCATTAGCAAATACTTGAACTAATAACAAAACATACTTACAGTCGCTGATTCAGAAGCGCCAGATTGTCATTGCAAAGTCTTTGTTTTTTTTGTTTGTTTTTTTTTGTTTTTTTTAGAAATAGCCTTCATAGCCAGCCTTGTACTCTCCTAGGTTCACAAAACGGTCGTCCATAAAATGCGTTGCACAAAGTCGAACATTTGGGTTGTGCTGTTCTGTTGTAAATAATCTTAACCAATGATTCCTAATGGCATCTGCTTTCGGAAGGCCAAATAAAGTGCTTTTGCTTTCGCATAGAAACAGCGTCTCCCTGACATGACTGCATCAACACTACTGCGGTTACTGAAACCACGCCTTCTTTCTTTGCGTGAATGTTTGGGCGGCATTACGAAAATATTTCCACACCGTGACGTAGACTTGTGGTGGTGTGTTTGAATGAGCCGTTTTAGGGGGGCGTGGTCAAGTCTTAACTTTTATAAAGAATATCTCTTTGGGTTTGAGACTTTGGTCTTTGCAACTTCAGGGATCTAATCTATGCACAAACAGCTTGTAACACTCCAAAGAGAAAGGAAAACTTGAAATCACATCATATGACCCCTTTAAGCAAACTTAAAGGATAACTTTTCCAATTTTCAGCTAGCTTTGTACTGTTACACTGTCGGTAGTACATGTAAATGAGATTAGTTTATGTAACTGGCATACTTTTGCAAACAAGTAATTGTTCAGATGAAGCAAACTTTTCAGACTTTTGCTGACAAATATATTTGTGTGCGTGTAACATGGAGAAAGATAAAACACTGTTCATTTACATATACTACTGACATAGTAACAATACAAAATTGTCTTGTAAATGTAAGTGCTAGAATGCTAGATTAATGTGACCTTAATATTTAATCTGAAGAGTTCAAACAAACAGAAAACAGAGACATCCAATTAAAAACAAAACACAGTGAGAGTTTCACTGATAAATAATAGAAAAAAAAAAATCCCCTTTAAAGCCGAAGCGCTCATCACACTGACTCTCTTACTGTGGCTTCACTCCGCTATCATAAGACCAGTCATCTGACTAACGGCTGAGCGTTTATCTTAACCCCTTCTGTCCTGACAGGAGCGTCACCAGAACCTGTCTGACCCCGTGATCTCTGGAGGCATCGGATGCAAGTGCATCGGATGCAAGCTGGCATTTTTAGCGCGATGCATCGTTTCTAACATATTTGCATCTGTAAAAACCAATTTATTTCTATATAATTATTAGTAGAAGTGCTATATTTATATTATTTAGAGAGTTTAGAGAGTGCTGCTACGTGAATACATGACGAATCACAACACTATGGAGACAGTGGCGTTAGAAGTCAGAAGACAAGTTAATTTATGATTTTCTGTCTGTCTGAACCAAAGAAATAAAAACGAACTATCTGCACCATATTGAATTGCATGGCATCACATTTTTTCTATTGCATCGTATTGCACTGAATCAAAATCGCATTGCATCGCATCGGTAGCTGCTTCATATGTATCTTTAATGTATCGTATCGTTGGCTATGCATTGAGATGCGTATCGCATCGGCCTCTGTTATGGAGATGCACATCCCTAAAAAATATACACAATACACACATTATGTAAACAATTTCTTATTTTGGAAGCGATTAATCATGATTAGGGCTGCAGCGATTAGTCAACGTCATCAATTACGAAAATGTTGATTAGCATGGAATGTGTCGATGCGTCGCACCTTTAGCCATGCCCATTGCGCGAGCCTGCAGTTATCCCTACTTAAGACCGTTTATCTGCCATGTTTAACACAAAACAAGACTCTAGAGCAGAAGGTAAAGGCTAGTATGGCAACATCACTTCATAGAGTTGCGTTCATAGAGCATTTTATTATTATACAACTATCAGAACCACACATACATATATACATACATATACATACATATATACATACATACACACACACACATATTACATATATACATATATATATATATATAGCCGGGCGAACTGACACCTTTAAATTGTCAGGATTCACAACTGCATACTCACATTCAAAGCTACACTGAATGAATGGAACAACACGGGACATCGAGTTGCCTATATAATCATGACGGGTCTAATTCACCCACAGAGACAGAGGAGGAGAAATGATTCGCATTCATCTTAAGATCCACCGGAGCTGCCGTCAGTGCCGTGGGCGCGATTGCGCGAGCTCTGACACGCGTACCAAACGCTAGCAAAGCATTTAAAGTCATTGTTAGTTGTTTAACTGTGTGATGGATTGCTCATTTATTTAAAAGTGGGCTGTCAACTGTGATAAAACTTCCCGGTGTTATGACGCCATTTTTGATTCCGTCACTCTAGTGTCCTGAATGCAGTTGTGACTTCAGCTGTTCATTCATACAGATATGCATTCAAGCAGATGTTTTAATCTGCTGAATAAATAAAACATTTCAAGTCTCTCACCTGTAAGCAACTGCTGTCAGTCCCAAGCAGTAACTGTGAATGCAGCCATAATGTGCATTTCTCTTGATTGTATTGCATCACTGCCCTGTTCTTCTTTTTCTTTCTTTCTTTTTTATTAACGTATTATTTTTCTTTTTCTCTCGTTATTTTTTATTTATTGCTATTTTCTTTCATTTATTTTTTTATTATGTATTAGTATTATTTCTTTTACTCTCGTTATTTTTCTTTGTTATTTTCTCCTTGTTATTATTATTATTCATTTTTTATAAAGTATTAATTATGAGAAAAAGTTTGAATAAAATATTAAAAGATTAATAGCAGAAGTTACTGTTATTATTTATTGATAGTTTAACTAAAGAATTCATCAACTGATCAGAAAATGATAAAGATAAATCGACAGATTAGTCAACAGTAAAAATAATCGTTAGTTAAATATAATCCTAAACTGCTCTGCTGCTCTCCCAACCTGACCAGCTACAAAAGTGGTCAAAGCCTCTCTAAAACCAGCTACGAACAGGCTGGAAGACCAGCTAAAACCAGTCAAACAGCTTAGGCTGGTTTCAGCTTTTGGCCCCTTTTTTCAGCAAGGCCTGATTTTTTCTGCAACCATTTACAAAGTATGATGCTTAGTGTTTGAAAATGTTCAGACTTTAAAAGTCATGTGTATTCCAGCTTTAACAATATTAATTGTTAATTATAATAGTTTTACACTAGTAACATTGCAATAACTAGCTTATGCTATTTATGCAGAAACTATGCTTATTGTAAAAACATCTGTCAGCAGCAACAGCCACATTCTGCTGAGCAACAACAAAAACCCTCAAACACAAATGGTTTTGTTGACTTGTGAAACAATATAACAGTTCACTGTTAGCATTGCACAAAGCTGCTAAATTACAGCCCCTGACAGCACATATAATTCACAAACGTAGCCAAAAGATCCGAAAATAAAAAATGAATTAAAAAAAACAGCACTAAACATTAGGGTTGGGTAAAAAAATAAATAAATGTTGCTAAACTAAAATTTAAAAGAGAGAGCGAGCGAGAGAGAGATTTCTTGATTTGAATCGATTCTCACTTTTACAAAAACGATTCTTAAATCCCAAGAATTGATTAGTCTAGTCGGTTAATGAATGGAACATTATAGCGCACCTCTCATCAAATAAATCATAAGAAGATTTGTGCTTTGTTACTTTTGATAAAAAGTCTCAGATTTCAAATTATGTCCATTTTATCACAATATTTAAAGAATAAATGCCATTTTGGCACTGTTTAATGTGAGTGACAGATCACTGTAGCGCCTCAGTTCAAGCAGCAGCGGTAAGTGCGCATGAACTGATCATCTCCTTCACTTTAAATCAGCTAGAGAAATGAACTCTAGAGAGGAGCATTTTGCTAAATATATCCACTATATAACATTCATTATAATTTTTACTGTTCTTAAATGTTTAAATTATGTTTGAATAAATTCAAGTTATGACAGTCACCATTTAAATGTTTATATTTCAAAAAAACAAATTGGAGTAGAAATAAGTAATTGTAACCTTACAATTATAACAACTTAATTGAGTGTAATTTAAGTGTTTGTATACAAATCAGTTCATTTTTACCTTCAATATTACAGTAATGTAGTACCAACTGACTCTCATGTATATTTTACAGCATTAGTTGATTTTTTTTTTCCTTGAGAAAATTTGGCACGTACTGTACCTGATATATCCAAAATAATCATTATTGAATCTGTAAATCAAATCAAAAGCCTGTGAATGAGAATCGAATCATGAAATTTGTCAAAACCCAGCCCTACTAAACATGCTCAATGACTACTTTACATGGACATCAGTAATCTAATTACTTGCCTTATTCTGAATAAGACAATATTATGATTAAGGTGTTTACATAAGTTGTTTTAGAATATTCCTTTAAAGCTGCAGTCCGTAACTTTTACCTCTTTGTCGCCCCCTATGTTTGAAAACCTGGAATTGCAGTTTCTTGCGGAATTATCTTCAGTGCGCGGGGTTGTGATCCGGTGTTCAGGCACGGCTCCAGCGCGGATGAATCTAATGTTTTGAGGTGAATGTGTAGTTGTCAGTCACTGCACCGGTATGGATATTTACTGCTTATGTCTTGGAATATATGACCCAAATCAGAATTTTCACCGTAATTTGCCATCTTAACAAGTAACAAGTCTGCAACGTTTGTTCTGCCCAACTGAGGAAAAAAGCATTACAATAAATCGCGCTACCAACAGTGATTAAATCTAAAGATCAGTTAGCTCATATCACATCTAACTGTGCAAAGTATTATTATTATACTTTGTTCTCAAATTATTAATGTTAACAACAACAGCATAGCGTGACTATGAGTATAGTATTAGCGTATAGATTTCAATTTCTGTACAGTCTAATATCTAATTGTCATACCATTAAAATTTCATATTAAGAAAATCTTTTAATCCAAAAAGCAAATTAATCTTCCTTCAAACTGGTTCTATTTAAAATACAAAAACTTGTGTAATCCCACGTTGGCTATCTGTAATCAGAACCACATTTAAAACTGGAATATAATTTAATTTCTTTCACATGTTTCATAAACACATAATCCTTTCTGGATTACAATCCGCCATCAAAATGATAAATTTAATTATTCGAGCTGCTGTGAGAAAAGGCTATAAATGATCCACCACCTGCAGGATCCTCACGTGTCAGAGCCTAGTAGCCGGGAAAACTTCATGTTTACAGATGTGACGTAATGACGCAGTGCCATGCTCGAATTTCCCGTGGAAACCTACCCGTGCCACTCAAATTAGAAAACATTATTATAAGCTAACATTATTATATATTATATATTAACATTATTATAACCATTGTGAATCGGGCTAAAGGAAGGCGATAGTTTTGAACACTGCCTGGTTATGTACTTTCTCAAAAATTGATTTCGGATCATTTTTAACCAAAAAAAAAAAAAAAATAAATAAATAAATAAATAAAAAAAGACTATAGCTTTAAATGTTCCAGTTTTACACCGCAACGGCGCTACATGTCGACGTGCTACCCACGAGGAGTTTCATTTTTAATCTTATGAAAGCTTCAAGTGCAGTTAATTATTTGTCATGTTATATGTGCAACTCACTGGCCGGTTTATTATAGAAGCAAACAGACGACAGCATTGTTGAAGACATGCTCTTATGTTTGCCATCAAACGGCTGACCACTGCTGTGTGTATATCCTGTTGCAAAATTCAGCGAAAATTCCTACACGACAGTAAGGTGTGTACATGTCTATACTGCACTTCAATAAAGCGACTAAAATAGTAATACTCCACATCTTAATTTGATTTGGGTTTACTTTGAGTATGACTTTAGCCGGATTAAGGTAATCAAAAATCTGTTTACATGGTACATTCTTAATCAGAGTTTTGTCTTAATTGTGTTAAAAACGGAATATTGTTTTCCATGTAAACGTACTGAATTTTCTGGTATCTGTGTGGCAGCCATTTTATGCTGAAATTAGCACCATCGCTAGCCTGTCTGTCAGCTCTCAAAACAGAGAAAATCTAGTCTATTTAAAACACTTCTGCATTTCCAAAACGATTTGCAGAAGCAAATGACTTCAGTTACATACACTTCTATAATAAACCGGCCAGTGAGTTGTGATAAATATTAACAGTCTCACTACGGCAGCCATGTTGTTTCACCACGGTGAGAAACTCAAAGCAGTCGTTTCTAAACTCTACTCTGATGTGAGAAATGCTGTTTGTGATGAGCTGAAGAGAAATTCTGACAGAGGTTAGACAGCGGTGAAACTTGACCCGGATGGGATCTACGGTTCAGAACACAGTCAGAGACTCTGTGTGACCCTCATCGGCCCAGGACGCCTTCCTCCCGTTCACACACACCCATTCATCTGCTGCCAAAACGGCAGAATGAGGAAGAGAGCAGAGAGGAAAGGAGGACAGGAGCACACACACACACACACACACACGTGATGCAGCTGCATCGCTGAGGTTGCCATAGCAACTGTCTCCACGTGCTTGACACATTAGTGCAAAGTCGAGGAGCCCCTCCCCCCGTGATGAGGTCTTACACACACACACACACAGAGCATCGTGCACACGCCAATCAACAATTACCGCTGAAGCAAAACGCCGTTCACACACATGGAGTAGATTAACTGTACGATTACAAAGCCACTAATTCTTGCTCCTTACACCCGAATCAGAGCAGGGTTTGAGGTAGAAGCGTCCCCTACATAGTGAGCAGCGGCTGTGCAGATGTCAGCCATGAGGGGGAGCCACCAGCCCACTGACTGTGAGAGGAGCGGCCTCGTCAAGCGGCCATTACTGCCTCCCTCTCAGCGCGCACACACACACACACACACACACACACACACACAGAGACGGGCATCACTGCTGCTGATATTAGGGTTAGGGACATGAACAAAGGAGGCAATCAGGCTCTGTGGATCCCTCTTTGATTGGCAACCACTGAACTTCTGGTCATATTCTAGAGAGCAGAAAAGCGTATGGATTTATGGGTGGGCTCTTTGGGCTCGTGTTAGTGAGCATCCATCTGAAAACACCCAGAACAACCTAGCAACCGCCCACATCACACTAGCAACCAACAAGCAATGGCAACCATCTACAGCATTGTGACTGTGATGTTTTAATGAGTAAGCATCACTAACTAGGGCTGTGCAGTTTGGGGAAATTTGAAATTAAAAATGTGATTAAAAAATTTAAAATAAATTTTAAAAATAAATCATTTAAATTAAATTTTGTTGTGCTTGTTTGTAGGGCTTAGTCATCTTGTTGTTGTTAATAATAATCAAAAACATTAAACAAAACAATACTATTGTAATCTCACTATAAAATAAATGTAGTAAGAAAAATATAATTTATTTTACAGTACAACTGGCTGTGATGTTTGCATAAGCATCACTACTAAATCAAAAATAAAAAAATAAACAGTTGCAATTAAGGATACAAACTGCAATTACAATTTTAAATAATAATAATAATAATAATAATAATAATAATAATAATAATAATAATAATAATTAGTAGTAGTAGTAGTAGTATATAATTAATAATAAATATTGTTATTTATATAAACAAAATAAGACAATACTATTACAATATTTCACTGTAAATAAATCTAGTAAGAAATAAATAAATGGTGTGATGATGATAATAATAATACTAAATACTAAAAATAATACTAAAAATAATAATAATAATAATAATAATAATAATAATATTATTATTATTATTATTATTATTATTTATATTAAAATAAAACCAACTAAAAACTATTTGCAATTAAAGATACAACAACATCAGCAATAATAATAATAATAATAATAATAATAATAATAATAATAATAATGACAACAACACTACAATAAAATTACTATTTATGGCTTAATTTATTTTAAAACATTAAGGCATCAAGTTTTTATTTTGGCAGACAGGGAGGCCATAAACCTTCTTTTTTGTTGACAATGGCCGGTTTCTCATTAAAAATTTGGAAAGATGGTTGATGCATGCTGAATTCCCAAATGGTCCCAAACTCCAGGACTGATATAAGACACTGAAAACACCTGATAATGAGCTTCCCGTGTATACAGTGCCACGCTTGACTCTGAAACATGCAACAATGTTACTAAAAGACAGTCAAGATATATCATGACTTATTTTGCGCAGTCTGTGTTTCTGCATCAGCTGAGCAGAAACGGTAACGGGTAAGTTGAACTCTGAACTCAGGCTGTTAAACAGTGAAGCCTCTTTCATGAAGGCGGTCTCTCTTTTCACACTCAGGGTCCCATCCTCACGTCACCCAAGACTAGGGATCCTTTTCTAGGGCAATTTTCTCGACTGAGATGCTCAACAGATAAACTGGCTGTTGCATTGCATCTAATTTTTTTCAGCATTTTGTGCCAAGTTATAAATACTTCTATTAAATAATGCTTCTCAAAAAAGCTTTTCAAGAGCACAGTAGTCTTGGCGTGTGTCTAGTGTGAACGCCCCCTAATCTCCTCTGGAGTGCTGCCCCGGACTCAAAGTCACCATGAAGAACGCTGATGTAAAATTGCTCTCTGATGAATCACAAATAAAATATTAAGCCTCGTTTTGGCACATCTGTGTATAGTCGTTAATGAATTTCAATCGGTGTGAAATGTTTAGGTAATACAAAAATCACGGAATTATGGTTTTCGTGATTAATCACAGCGGTCCCTTCTGAGTACTGATGCCCAGCCCGTCCTAAACTGTCCTGAACTGTCTGCACAGAGCTAGAATGGTAATAACAGAGGCATGGAATATATAAATACTGATGTGATTGAGAGCGTTCACACTGCTGTCCATCTTTTCTGCTTTGGTACCAAACACACGGGTGCCATTACATATTTGCTAACAAGCTGTGGTCGATGAGGGCGACAAAGCTAAGAGACTGTGCACTTTTTCAGTCTTAGGCCACGTGTCCACCAAAGTGTTTTTTTTTATTTATTTTTTTTCCCCGAGGCTGTATTTTTTCAATTGTTTTCAACAGGAGTGCTGTGTTTTTTAAAATGCAAGCAGCGTAATGAGGTGCTCAGCATCTCTTTCATGCTTTTTTCTCGGCGCAAGAGTTGAAGAATGTTCAACTTTGGGTAAAACGCAATGCTCAATGTTGATTTTTATTTAGCCGTCCAATCAGAGTGGATGAGGGGCAGGGCAAATATCACACTGACCAACGGTCACATCCTACTTGAAATACGACTGAACAACAATGGAGAAGTTAATATTGCTTGTCTCAGAGCAGTGTTAGGGAAAGTTACTTTTAAAAGATATGTATTACAATATTGCGTAACTCATTAAAAAAGTAACTAATTGCATTAGTTACTTTTTATGGAAAGTAATGTTACGCGTTACTTTTGCGTTACCTTTTGTCACCTGGGCTGGGCTTGCTTGTTTGTTTTTTAAAAACCAAAATCCAAAATTTATATTTTTGGAAACCGTAAAGGCCCTTTCACACCGAAAGCAAAATTAATAAGCCTCAGGCTGAAGAAAATCCCTCTGCATTTACTCCCAGAGCTGTCAGTGCATAAATGGGAAAACAAAGAAACTGGCATTACTTATTTGAAAAAGCAACTCAGATATTTAATTGTAATCTTAAAAGTAATGTTACTTTACTAGTTACTTGAAAAAGTAATCTGATTACATGTAATGGGTTACCCCCAACACTTTCTCCAAGTATTCAAGTCAGTACCAGAAGGGAGTCCCAGACTACTACGAATACTGATATGAAAAATAATGCTTGCAAAATTTCATTTGCGATGCATTTGCCATATTTATGAGGATAATCTGAATCATGCTCTTAAGCGCCCAAAGTTAGGCGTTCCCAGCAAAGCATTTGGTGCCTAGTTCCAGTATTTTTAGTATTTTTCCCTTTTATTTTCTCCATAAACATCTGAAGGTTCATGAATGAAGAGTATAAGCCATAAACCAAATTAACCAGCTCAGAGATCAATTACACCTCAACATTTAAATCAAAGCAAGGTTGCGACAAATGAATATTTTGATAACAGATTGAGTATTCCTTTAATCAGGTTAAAATGCAATTTTTTTTTCTATATTTAATTAAATATATTACATCAAATCTAATTCATTGTTGATTATTTTCATTATCAATAACTTTAAAATGTATATTATCAATTATTATTATGACTTTATCGAATAGTTGTTGCAGCACTAATTTAAAGTTACTTATTAGGGATAGACTACTCATCCTATGAAACACTGCAAATGACAACTTAATCTAATGCAGTATAGTCAGGATTAAATGTAGTTTATTGCGAAATAGACCAACATAAGTTGTTCGACTGCAGGGAGGATTACGCCATTCATCTCCAATATTTTATGGGACTGCTACTTTTGGCACAGTGTTTCCATGGTAACAGTGACCACTCTGATTGGTGGATTCTTCACCAGTATTATGGGTAATGGAGTTCTTCACTTGGAATTCTGCAATTTAGCACAGTTTTATAAAGATTCTTTTTTCCGAACTTTTTTTCAGCGAGTTGAAATCACACTGACTACAGGCTTTTACAGGAACATACATCATCACTTAACCTCCGAGCTCCTGGCATGTCTTGAAACCTCTTACACATTAATCACTACAACTCAATTTATCTGTGGGGAAAATGAATGGGATTTTTCCGGAAGCCGACTGTTGCGCTATATGCCACGGTCACTCTCTCTAAGAGTGATTGAATGTCTGTGATTGGATTTTGCAGTAAACCAATCAAAGCTGGAGCCGCCGAGCCTGACGAACGCTCTCCATGTCTTTTGGTATTTCTCATCCTTTTTTGGTTAATAAGTGCACTAGATCAAATGCACGTTCAAATAACGACTGAGGGTTTCCACAACTAAAAATACCCTTCAGTGCTGCACCGAATAATTTCGTCAGCCAAACGCGATTGCATTGTACAGGCACCTCCGTCAGAGCTGTAAATAAAAACATCTAATTCACGTGCATCTGGACGGATCTCTGGTGTTTGAGGCCAGCGGGAGGGGTCCTCTGTGTGACTGCATTGGGGGTCTATTGTGTGGGTCACAATAGTAGCGGGAACCACAGATGCTGTGGTGAGGAAGGCAGCCGCCCCGTCTGGGTGGAAACAGAGGGACAGAGAAGGGAGGAGAGGTGGATACTGGGGGGGTGGGTGCCTGACAGAAAAAAGAGGGAAAAAAAAAAAAAAACAGCCTGTCTGCCTCCTCTTCTCCAGAGCAACGCCCCTCCCACAGCAGAGCGGCCCCAGAGTCAGAGCGCAGGGCCGCAGACGTGAGCGCGGAAAAACTGCTGGAGCTGCAGCCTGAGCATAAGAGACCAGAGAACTCCGATCTGCAAACAGGGATGGGAATCGTAAGGGGTTTAAATGGGATTCTGGTTACAATTCCACTAATGATTCCAATTCTGTAGATATTCTTTCTGTGGTTATTATGATCTAAATGTGTGCTACTACGGAAGACCAATGGTTAATTAAAAAAAAAAAAAAAAAAAAAAAAAAAAAAAAAAAAAAAACCTCAAACAGTCAGAAGAATTAAATTCCACCATATAAAAATGAGGTTGCTACCATTTCTACAGATGTTACTGATTTTGATGAGCAAATTTACTTCTGCATCCTAACTCAAGCTACTACTACTACTACTACTACTACTACTACCACCACTACCAAATATGCCTTTCTAGGAGACAAAAAAAAAAAAAAAAAAAAAAAAAAAAAAAAAAAAAAAAAAAAAAAAAAAGTAATATTATTATTATTAGGAGAAACAAACCCGTTTCTTGATTTAAAACAATATTACTCATTAGAACATGCAGAAACTAATAAATACATTTTTCTATGAAGATATTTATTTTATGGAAAAATGACAGGAAAAGTGTAAAGAATTCAAAAATGTGAAGTGTTTGTCGTTCTCAACATGAGTAGTTTAAAACCATAATTAATGGTCTGGTTTCTAAAATTTTCACTTTGGAGCAAAAATCTGCCTTTAAACTAGAAAGAAATAAAAATGTGACATTTATCATGATAAATATTGATATCGACTGATATGGAAAAAAAAAAATCATCATGATATTTTCTTCAGAACTTGTTGGATGAGATTATTTGTAATAGGATTAAAGGTGTGGCCACATTTAACACTGCTTTAGCATATATTTGTAGTCAAAATTCAGCAATTTCAATAAGAATCTATGCCATATGAAATTTTGTTCAAAGACTTTCACACAGATTTTGCAATATTTAAGTTAGTCACAAGGATTTGTGGTGTTGAGCAACTGAAAGCTGTTTGATTTGAAAGTGGCTTGTGTGAATGGTTCTACATGCATTGCTACACTTAACAACAGACCTTTGCAAATTTTGTTAATATGACAAAGTGCATAAAGTGAATGGGCACATTCAGCATCAGTGCAAATTATTATTAGCATCAGTCAGTCAAAATATATATATTATATTATATTATATATATATATATATTAAAAAAATTAATTAAAATATCACAAAGTCTCCAATCAGTAAAACGACAGAAATAGGATATTCAAATCCATTTATAATGGTAAATACGTGCAAACCAGTTCAAATCAAATAGCATAACAGCACTGCAATTGCAACTTACACAGGCACATCACAACATGAAAAACATTCATTGTATTCAAAGACTACACTGGAAAAGCATCCATCTGCATCACACTGTAGTCATCTGCTTGCCGCTTGATTTAAATTACACCACAGATATACAGAGGTGTAAAACAGCACAGCAGAATCTTCCAGTTGACATTTCTACCATCACACTGCCACACCATCCAGCCCACAAAAGAACCACAAATGTAACTGAACATTATGAATACAATGGATTACAGTGCAATTTTAAAAACGGAAATAGTTCCAAATAAGAACAGATTCTAAATTCTAAACCCATCTGCAAACCTACAAGAAAAAAAACGAATGAATAAGAACACTGGATTGATGCAACTCAGAAAAGTATGGAAGAGGAAAGACGAGGAAAAACAGGAATAATGGGAGAGGCAGTGGAGGGAAAGACAGAGAGAGAGAGAGAGCGAGTGCTGCAGTGAGAATCGGCCTTTGTGCTGCCATCAGCCGAGCTGGAGCGCAGAGAGAGAGAGAGAGAGAGAGAGAGAGAGAGAGAGAGAGAGAGAGAGAGAGAGAGAGAGAGAGAGAGAGAGAGAGCGAGAGAGCGAGAGAGAGAGGGAGGGAGGGAACGAGGGGGGCTGGAGGGCTGAGAGTGGGTGTGAACGAGAGACAGACAACGAAGGGAAGGAAGGAGAACACGAAAAGACAAAAAAAAATACAACTGAAACCTATTTGATGCATGAATCCTTGAAAAGAAGTGCAGCGAATGCAGTGAAAGCTACAGCTTTTCTTGCATCTCGCTTGATTATACTATCGCACAGGACGAGGGGAAAAACTGTGTGCGCAACAGAGAGCGCATGAACGAGAGCAATGGCCCCTGAACCTGAATAAGCCATGCGCACGCGCACACAGGAAGACCCAGAATAGCAACAGGAAACACGCCCCAGACTCTGAATCCTGCAACGGCACAGCCGTGCAAAACAGGCCGAGAGCAGCGCTGAACCACTGCCTTCTCAACAGCATTCAGATCACACAGAAACAATCAATTCACAGCTCAAAAGGGACAGTGTTATTCTAAGAGATCACAGCAGAAATATACACTCATAAAATTAGATTACATTTTCTTCTGATGAAATTGTGAATAGTGCATGTTAACATGCAAAACGCCACCACAATACTAGTGTTCTGAGTAATTGCCAAGATGAGTCAAATGTTTCCATCCTAATAAGGTAGTATTGCAATAAATACTGTGGTGATGGTATAAAGAGTCAATCTGAGATTTTATATCACAGTATGTAGCTGACATGCATCATGTTTTATTGAGTTATTAAGTGCAATAAGCTGTCAAAAAAAGAACTCAATGCAGGGTGTGTGGAGTATTCATGCAAACACAGTCGGTTATTTCTTATGTCAATGTTAACTCAAACGTATACATTGGTAAAAACTGAAAGTGTGTTAGTAGTATATTAGATCTGTGCATCAGGTCTTAAAGTGACAGCAGCCTAATAAACCTGCGGCTGTCTGTGTTATTAATCAAGCAACAAAAGAAAAAAATAAATTAAAAAAAAAAAAAACACAATACTTCTTGTAATAAGAAAAGAAATGGAACTCTTTAATAGGAATCAAATAATTATAATTTTATAATTATAATAAATATAATAATATAAATATAATTATAATAAATAAACAATTTCTACAGTGAAGACTATGCAGTGTTATTTTTTTCCTCTATTTGATTATTCAATTCTGTAGTATTTCTTGCTAAATGTTAAATAAATCTGTTGTACCTGAAAAACTTGGCTTAGTTTTGTCCTACTGATGTAATTTGCTTGTTTTAAACTATAAAATAAAAATTACTATATCATGATATACATATGGTTATTGTGAAATAAAATTTCTTATATCATGAATTGATCATATCGTCCATCCCTACAAATTAAACCAGCCAACTCTAAAACGTGAAAACTTTTCTAGTCCTTCGACAAAAACTTTGACTTTATTCCTCACAATCCTGAGTTTATCTATTGCAATTAACATCTTGCTCTTCTGACTTTTCCACAATTGCAAATTTACATCCCAAATTTCTGAGAAAAAAAAAGTCTAATCAAATAGGTAAGTAAAAGTTGTGCGATATAGTCTAATATAAACTCTGTATAATAAGTCACAATTATTATTTTTTATTCTGTGGAGGAAAAGGGCTTCCATTGCACTCCTATCCATCTATTCGCCAGGAAAAAGCCTCAAGTCTGATTACTTTAAAATACTATAAAATACTATAACTTCTCAAACCACATTTTCTGAGGCATCATTCATGTAGTACAAAGAGTGCAGGAATGAGCTACGGTTGTTGAAATCACTATCCTAAGTATGTGTGAGTACGACAGTCATGCTTGCCTTAGCAAACACTATTAATAAATATAAAAGCTACAGGAAAAAAGAGAAGCATAAATACACCACTCTCTGCAACCAGACAGCACAACAAAGAGGGAGTAAGAAAAACAGGGAACCGCAACAAGGACAAAGCTGTTAGATGGGAAACTAAGTGAAAAGGAACATGGCAGAAAGGGAAAGACGGATGGAAAGAGCCGCAGACATCTGACAGTACTGGAGCACTTGGCACTGGCGATCTGTCAGGGTGGGAATGCTGGGGAAAAATGCGGGTGGTCTTGAAATGATGTCAGCCACTGGGGTTCCTGTGTGAAAATGGCTCAGTGTCTCACTCGCTCGCTCTCTCTCTCTTTTTCCAACACACTTTTCCTCTCTTTCCTTCCATTTCCTTCCTGACGCCCTCTTTCCCCACTAAATATCCATCTGCTTTCATTGCAGTGATTCCTACAAGATTCAATTTGTGCAGCAACTTACATAATTAAAATCTAGTTTAAAATAACTTATTAATTCTTTCCCCACCATTGACAAAAAGGTTTTCAAATTTTCGTGTTTTCACTGTTATATGGTAGGGGGCGCTATTACGCATCTTCTGAAGAGTACTGAATCCCTGGAACAAAACACGGCAAAGAAAACGCAATCACGTATGTAAACAGATGCATAAAATAACAAAATTAACATTAAATGGCATATAAATCAAAACTGCCTAACGTTACCGAATGAAATGTCGTCAGGAAGTGGTTTAGGACGGTGAAGCTTTGGGGTTGTCAATGGCAGCGATCAACTCCATCCATGTGTTTGGTCATCGATCTAAATGCAGTTTTTGACAAAAATGTGATTCTTCCTTTTTTTTTTTTTTTTTTTTTTGGTCGTTCAAAATGTTGCTTTTTTCATGAAACCTAGCCATACTCAAATGTTGATAAAAGAATGGATGAAGCTAGAATAAAACTTTTTGTTTGTTCGTTTAAAAGCAGACACTGTTCTTTCTTTTGACATATTGCATGTTCAAATATTCATAAAACAATATTCTGAGGGCCAAAAAAAATTGTGAAAATGATTGCGAAAATGCTGGTGGTGGCTGGCAGGGAAAGGGTTAAAATACATTTACACAAAAGAATTCTGTGAATATATCTTAAACTAGTCTTTGTAAGAATCATCTTTAAATTAGGAAGACTGATTCAAAATGACAATTTGAAAATTTTTGAAAAAATTGTCGAGAACATACTCAAACATGTTGCCCTGATGGTACACTTGATGGATATTAAACAATTGTATACATAGATATATTTTCACATATAAAAGGCTACATGCGATTTTGATAGTGTGATGCATCTCAATCTATTGAACTGTTACATACACACAATATATTCCAGTCCCATTTTCTCATAGCGTCTCTCTTGCATTCCCAACGGGCCGGGCCCCTCTGAGTCAGAATTACTACTCCATAAATCCTTTCCACTGGGAGGAAGAGGGAAAAAAACGAGTGAGCGTGTGACTAACATGTGACCTTCCCCTCCGGGCCCAAGCACATTGACTTAATATGCATCTTGGAATAAGATGCCGCCAAAAGATTACAGACAAAAGTTTAAGTGACGATTCAAACGGAGCACTTACAGGACGCTGAGGACATTGACTGGGAAAGAAAGAGTGTGAGAGAGATATAAAATCAGCGGGGGAAGCGAGGGGCTGAGGGTGACGAATCCCTGAAGTCACAGCGGAGTTTAGGAGTACAGAGAGGAGGCGGATACTGCTTGAGATTAGCCGCACTTTGAGGAAGGGCCACAAAAGGCCGTTAGAAAGGAACTGGAGGAGATTAGAAACGACTGGAGGGACCGTTCATGTTCGCTCACACACAGAGAGGATATATCACTTCCAGGGCGGCCCACAATTGAAATCCCAGGTTATTGGAAATCTCCCCGCACCAGATCTCTGTCGCTCGTATACGCGGACATAAACACCATTATCATCAACCAAATGGAAGAGGATTTGATTTGATCCTCGACTGATATGAACTGCACAGCATTGAGATTAATTTGGGAAATGAAAAAGAAAAAACATAATTCAAAACTAATTAATCAGGATCACGGCAAAAGATGCCCAGTCTTTCTGCCGAGGAAGACGCAATCTGGGGAATCAGTTTTTGGATTCAGATCCTCCCCAGAATCCGATCGGCTCCAGCTTTCTGTCGTTCTCCATCTTGGCGCACATCAGCGTACATATGACAGAGACATTATGGTAAACCAGATCGCATCTACGGAGGAATATGCCAAATGGGTATTAAGTAAGACAAATGCAAGCTCATGAAAAGCTGTCTGAAGGTACAATCTTGCCAACAAAAACCCACAAGTCCAATTATTTTTGTTGTCGATATAATTGCCAATCACAGAATGCAGCTTCTCATTTACAGTAGTAAGGTTTATTTTAAATGCATCAATGCACCAGGTTATAGAGGGGACAGTGAACTGTGCTTGTGCGGCGCACCGGTAAAATAAAAGGACTGATGCCCCTTTAACACAGTGGCTCCTAACCAGGGAATCAGGGCCCAAGAAGGGCCTCAGCAAACATCCAAGTTAGTTCATCCAAAAAAGAAAATTTTCATAATTTATTCACTCTAATGTTGTTGTGAACTTGCATGATTTTCTTTTCTTCTGTTGAACACAAAAGAAAATATTTTGAAGACTGTCAGTAACCAAACAGTTGCTGGTAGCCACTGACTTCCATAGTAGGAAAAATACTATGGAAGTCAATGGCTACCAGCAACCGTTGGTTACCAAGAGTCTTTAAAAAAAAAATAACTTTGTGTTCAACAGAAGAAAGAAATGCTTACAGGGTTGGAAGAACCTGAGAATGAGTAAATTACGATAATTTAAATTTTTTGGTGAACCATCCATTTAAACGTATTTAAATTAATAAATTATTCTTAAAGGGATAGTTCACCCAAAAATGAAAATTACCCCATGATTTACTCACCCTCAAGCCATCCTAAGGGTATAAGAATTTCTTCTTTCAGACCAATACAATCAGACTTATATTAAAAATGTCCTGGCTCTTCCAAGCTCTATAATGGCAGTGAATGGGTGTTGAGATTTTGAAGCCCAAAAATAAAAATAAAAAAAGTGCATCCATCCATCATAAAAAGTGCTCCACACGGCTCTGGGGGGTTAATAAAATATATACCTACGGTTAAGCCTTGTCTGTGAAACCGGGGGTAAATGTAAAAAATAAATACATAAAGATGTAAACATTCATTTTCCCTCAGTAACTATTTTTACCGCTTGAAAATTAATCATGGTTTTAACTGAATACGTCAACAATGAGGTGATTTTAAAAAAAAAAAAATAATAAAAAAAATTCCTTAAAACAAAAAGCCTTGTCTTTACAGCAGAATTATCTAAAATATCTTCCACATAATATAGAGAGAAGGGCCTTCGAATATTTTGGACATTGGAGGGCCTTCAAGTCAAAAAGGTTGAGAACCACTGCTTTAACATCTACAACTGAGCCAACATCAGTAACAGACAGCAGATAACATGCAGCTATTATCAAATATCGCTCTAGTAAAATGTATGCGTTCAGCTGCATCAACAGGGCTGGTTGTATTGTACAGGTGTTTTTGAAACTCTGTTTTGAAGGATATTCTCAACCTGGACTGACATATTACTGCTTAAACCATTAACAAGGTTTTAGAAAAGTACTAGTAATATTAGTATCCCTGCACGTTATTGTATATGTGCAGCCTCAGTGGCGTCAGACCAAAGAGAAAAAGGACTCAGAGGTAGAGCAAGTTACATTTAAGCAGATTAAAAACAGACCATTTTATTCTGTGGAATAATGTACACTGATAAAGTAAACAGAAGTTAATTTTGACTTCATAAAGCACAAAATTAGCTTTACTGATAACATGCACAAAACAAAATGCTGCCTTTATAAATTCAGCTACAGCAGCCAAAACTGAATCAAACGGTCAGGAATGCTGTAAATATCGTTCAGCGAAAACAACAACACGCATGAGAACAAACAGTTCACAGAGAGCTGGCAAAGTGTACAGTTGCTAGACGTGTTCATTCGTTGCAGTGTGAAGCAACGATTATCAGGAAACCAGCTCGACCAGGCAAACTGGTCCCTATTCACTGGCTGCAAAGTCTCTGTAGTTGGCAGCTTTAATCCACATCAACGTTCATGAAATCAGTCCTCAGAAGCAAACAAATAAAGACTTGCTCTAAAAGATCCAGAAGTCTCATTAGGATAGATAGATATATATATATATATGTATTTTTGTATCAGGACTTAACCCTTGTAGACTTTAAAGCAGCAAGGAGTACCATATTTAGACCTTAAAAAAATAAATAAATAAACCCTGCAACAGTACGTTATGCCCAGTATTGCTTCTCAGCATGGTAGTACCATTAAGCTTCTAGCGGTTTTTGTTACACAGCTGGATAACTCGCTCGCAGGTCAGGTAGTGATTTGGAGGGGTTTTACCTTTGGTGTTGGCCGGGCTAAAGTTAGCAGTAGGGGCTAATCTACTGTGAGAGCAGAGCACTAGAGAGATGTTAGTGGTAGAAGAGGTCAATCGAGGGCTACATTATTGCCTTTCCCGCAGGCAACCGTGGGGATCCCTGGGATTGAATAAAATCTCGGCCAATCTCAGTTACTGGCTACGTAAGAGCGAAATATATAAAGAAAGAAAGAAATAAGAGGAAATCACATCCTGAGGGCATCCCCCACTGGCAGAGACTGAACGATCTCCGTTCTCTCACTCACTCATCCCTCTTTTACCTTCTCCAGCCCTCTAGCTCCAGTCATTTGCCAGCGCTCTATTAGATACCTCTCTCTCTCTCATTAATTAATCGCAGCTCATTTGGAAATTTTGGAGACACTGTTGCTCTGAATGAGCTATCTGTATCTGCTAACCTATAAGCACACACTCACACCATATCCTGAAAGTTTTTTCACTGTGACAGATGATGTGCACACCTTCCAGTTTTCACTGACCTGGTTTCCAAAAGCAACTAATCTCACGTAGCCGACTTCTGGCGTCCGTGCTTATCTTGGACTGGAAGTAACCTTGTGACCAACGCGTAGCATGATATAAGGTTTATGCTGGGTAAATCAGGTGCAAAACAGCAAAGGATTCTTCAAAGAGTGCCTCAATTGAACAAACAGAGAATCTAGCACAGGGGTGTACAAACTTATTCCTGTTTGACCACTGTCCTGCAGAGTTTAGCTTCAAAGTGCTCCAACACACTTATGGGGCGTTCACACAAAATGTGTTTTTCCCATTCCAACTAGTGTTGTCAAAAGTACCGACTTCGGTACCGGTCGGTACTGAAATTTTAAAAACGTCCATTTCTCGCTAGCGTTTGAGCACTGTTACATGTTTTCTACGTAAATATGTTAAATGGATGCGTATGACCGTTGTGCTCACATCTTTTGTAGTGTCTCACACATGAGCACCATGTTTTTGAGACGCAGTGTCAAGTTAAAAGAACGTCAATTTTTATACAGCACCGATCATCATGTCAGTTCCAAAACAGTGGACGAATCAGAAGCCTCCGGAGGTGGGGCCAGGGTTGCGAGCTTTTATTTACAGAAGCAAGTTGGCATGGCAACTGTTTTATTTGATGGCAACATGGCAGAGTAGGCATTCTGTGCAGCGTTATTTTTAAAATCATTCCTGTGCACTGTATCTCGTGTTTTTAGACGCAAAGACGCTTCTTGTGTGAATGCCCCCTTACCTGTACGTTTCTAGTCACCCTGAAAACCTTGATTAGCTAATTCAGTTGTGTTAATTAGGACTGGAGCTAAACTCTGCAGGATAGTGGACCTTTAGAAGCAGGACTGGACACCCATGACATATGCTGCGTTCCATTTGTACTCGGAAATTGTAAAATTTCGTGTTCCCAGTAGAAACTTTTAACTGGAACACCCTCCCAAGTCAGAGTTCCGACTCGTAATCTTGAAGGAATCGCAACAGCACCAACTTTGGAATTCAATATGGCTTCTCAGTGCATCAACAGAAGAGAAAAAGTAGTAATATATTGGTTTATTACTACTTTTGTTTGTCTGTCTCCCAATAAACTCAGTGGTGCACACAGTACTGTCCAAACTCTATTTGTGGACATGATACTATGGCATTATCTGTGCAAAATAATGCTTTTTATGTTTTTAATTAACTGATATTGCAAACAATGGACTTTTCCATCTTGGTTTTTTGACTTCTCTACTGCAACACGGTCCACTTGGGTTTGACATCATTCCCAGCTCTGACATCCGACTTCCAAGGTAAATCAAACACAGCATTAGGAACATGGTTTACAGTTTCGAACACCTGCCCCAAAACTCATGAATCTTTCTGAAAGGTTCAGTACCAGTAATCATATAAACTACCTTAAAGCCACAGAACAAGATCCTAACTAACCTTTACTCTTGCAATCCCTGTAGAGCGGTATATCCAAACCACATTTGTGGAGGTTTCCCAACAGTACACATTTTCCATTTCAGAGTCTCAACTGAGGAGCTGATGTTTGATTAGGAAGAGTTTGAAAATGTGTAGGGCACCTCCAGGCACAGGGTTGGGAAACATTTCTGTATAGTTTTGTCTATGACTACAGTCATCTAAGCCAATTACTATCCCAAAGAAAAAGACAAACACCCGAAGGCCTCATTAGCTGAGTTGCCCAGTGATTTGAGACAGAAGTGAGGACTGGGAAGCTTTCGCATTTTAAGGCACAAAAGCATTTGCTAGCAGAAGTGGTCAACTAAAGATATTCTGTTGAGCAACCAAAGCACTTGCATAGAGTCAATGCTTGTCAAGAACTACAAAACTGATCCCCTCGTCAAAAGATCTCGTCTCAAACCTTTTTGAAAGCTAGTATGGCATAAGGTTAGCCTGGTTTGAAACCTTCATGGGACTCACAGGCAGGCTCGATGGTCGTCCCTGCATGTTCTCTTCTGGACCGCCCTTCCCGGACACCATGGGCTGATTGGAGGAAGGAGCTGAAGACTGAGAGCTGAAGGAGTCTTGAGACAGCTCCTGAGTAAAGAGACGACAGCAAACTGTAGAAGCACTTTTGAAAGGGCAACAAGGATTGTGTTCAGCAAAGCAACTCCAAGTATGTGGAACAGTTAAAACTAGGGGTGTAACGGTACACGTATTCTCTGTACATGTCTTTCGGTTCGGTACGCATGTGTACCGAACATACAGCATTGTTTTAACACTGCACGAGTGGAACTTCATTGGAAACTTCCTGTTATATATTTTGTTACTTTCGGTAAGAAACAGTCTCATCTTTCAAATTATGTCCATTTTTTAAGGAAATTCAAACAAAACAAAATGCAGTTTTGAAGCTCTTTTATGTGGCGAGACAGATCGCTGTATAAACACGGCAGCGTGGAGCATGAGTGAGAGTTCATCGTTTCCTCTTTACTACTAGTTTTAACGCGAAATAAACATGAATGAACATCTCATGCCTCATGTAATTGCTCAGTGTTTCATCCGCGGAAAAACATCAATAAAACAGCTTGTAAACAAAATGTCACAAAGCATTTCATTTACCTCAGGCAAGTCATCAGTGTCCACAGCTCGTTAGTTCACTAGAGAAATGAAGCCCAGAGAAGAGCATTTTGTGAAATATTAGACTATATACTCCTTATATTTTACTTTACCTGTTAGTGATGTCTTAATTATTTAATGTATGTTTAAATAAGTCTGTTATGAAAGCCACTGTGTAAATGAATATATTTCAACAGCAAATAGAAATTTTATAATTTAGAAGTTAATTTATAAACTGCATTATGTGCAATTCATGTTTGCATACAGTTTAAGTTAAGTGTTATTCTATTTAAAAATAAATACTAATTAAATTTAAGTTTGGGCTCTGTTGTTAATTGTAACCTTATAGTAATGTAAAATAGGGGTGGGAATCGCAGGGTACCTCACGATACAATATAATCACGATACATGGCTCACGATAACGATAATATCACGATACAGCGATTCTGCGATAATCGATATATTTCTTGAAAATCCTATAATAAATACATCACGATATCTGTCTAAACAAAATGTCTGTGAAAAGGTTAAGTGCAAGTTTTCTTTATTCAAGTCCAAACTGTTAGAAAACTGTAAACTGTTCTGTAAATCAATTTTAACATGCTGAGTAGCCTGAATTAATCATTTTACTCTTATTAAAAACTTATTAAAAGCTTACACTTTTCTTTTTCTCTGTGTAAAACACATTTAACTGCTTATCAAACAAAGAAAAAAAAAAAATAAAAAAAAAATAGATAGATCGATATAATATAAACCTGGTACATTTCAAAATTTACCTGGAGTGCTTTCTCAACCTTTCTACTCCTCTCATCATAAAAACAGAGCCCCACATGAAGAAATAGCCGTTCACAATCACATCGCGTCTTTTGCGCGCACAGGTTCGTTAATTAAAATGTAGATGTGCGGCAAGCGCACACACTGCACACTTCAGCACCACACTGTGGCTCTGACAAGGTTTTGTTTCGTCCTCCATGCCATAGGTGCAGATTTATGTTTCTGCCAGTCGGTGCCCACTGTTCACACTGCATAACGCGCACTTGTAATATCTGAGAGAGAGGGAGAGCATCCAGTTTTGTTCACATAAAACTGGACGCACCGGCGGCGCTCTCTCTCACTCATATAGTGAGGGAAATCCACCTGCGATCTGAGCGGAGATGTTAGGCTACTCATGAACTAAATATGCGCTCTGCAATAATAACGTGATCGGTGCCTATGGTCCATGCTGATAGCTGTTCCGGGTCAGTTTTAGTTTTCATCTCCATAAACGTATAGCAGTAAAGCGAAAGCGAATACAGTAAAGTGAATACAGTGGCTAGAAATCTGTTTATCCTTCGGTTCCTCATGCTTCCCCATCTTCATAGAGAAAAAAAAAGTGAAAGTCGTGACGTATTGTCAAGTATGGTGACCCATACTCAAAATTGGTGCTCTGCATTTAACCCATCCAAGTGCACACACACAGCAGTGAATAGTGAACAAACGCGCACACACACACCGTGAACACACACCCGGAGCAGTGGGCAGCCATTGCTCCAGCGCCCGGGGAGCAATTGGGGGTTTGGTGCCTTGCTCAAGGGCACCTCAGTCATAGTATCGAAGGCAGAGAGAGTGCTGTTCATTCACAATCCCCACCTTCAATTCCTGCCGGTGTGAGAATCGAACCGGCAACCTTCAGGTTACAAGCCCAACTCCCTAACCATTAGGCCACGACTTCCCCGCGCTTCATGGTTGCTCAGAGTCAGAACACTTTTGGAAAGCTGGAAATGGCACGGCCGCGATTTCCACGCATTTTTAGACGCTGTGAACGGGGAAATCTATTTAGAGCACCTTATTGTATTAATTAAAACATCGATATTTGGCACCAGATATCGATTCTCGTATCGCTTGGAGAAGGATCGCGATATATCGCCATATCGATTTATTGTCCCACCCCTAATGTAAAAGGGCTCCCTACAGTTTAGAACATAAGCTGAGGTAGACTTTTATTCCTAAGAAAATTTATTTTCTTCAAGAGAGCAATTTGTTCAATAAACCACTGTTTTATAAAAAAAAATTGTTTCGTTTTTTTTTCCCCGCTGTACTGAAACCACACCGAACCGTGATGTCAAAACCAAGGTATGTACCAAACCGTCATGTTTGTGTTAGTGGTCGACCGATATATCAGATGATATTTGGCATTTTCAAATATCGACCCACTGTCATACTGATGTCATTTTCACTGTGTGCTGTATGTAAAATGAGTGTTACTTTGGCTTTATTTGAAAAAAATATGATTCCCAATGCACACAAACTTCCCAGAAGTACTTTTTACTACCTTTTTAATTATATATTTATTAAATATGTATTTGTGAAAAATACTTTGTCACCTAAAGTATAGGTGTTTAACTTTTTTTTTTAATCCATTTTCAAATGACTTCAAATTTCTTAAATATTAAAATATTAAAATTAAAATAAATAAAATTATTTCGGCTTTATATCGGCCACCATGCTTTCCAAGACATCGCAGTCAAAAAAAACAATATCGGTCGACCTCTAATTTGTGTACCATTACCCCCCTAGTTAAAACCCGTTGTATTGTTATTACCTGAGGTGGAGGAGGAAAGCGCTGGAAGGGCGACTGCTGCTGCTGCGACTGCAGTGGAGGTGTTTGGGAGTAAGGTGAGGGCTGACCCTGTCCTGAAGCTTGCTGGGATGACTGAGGGGGCGCCGCGCCGGGCGGCTGTGATTGTGGCGGGCCCTGCTGCTGTGAGGGTCCCTGTTGCTGAGGAGGCTGCCCTGGACCGGAAGGTGGTTGCGAGTATCCAGGCTGCGACCCCTGCTGGCCCTGAGACGGACCCTGTGACTGAGGGGGACCCTGCGACTGGGGGAAGGGAGGCTGTCCTGACTGTGACTGTGGGGTCTGAGAGTATGAAGGCTGGCCCTGAGGGGGGCAGTGGGGGCCCTGAGGTTGCCCGTAAGGGGGCCCACTCTGGCCATGGGGAGGACCAGGGGGTTGCTGGGAGTAAGGGGGCTGAGAGCCCGCTCCAGTGGAGGGCTGCTGGGGGTATGGGGACTGCTGGGGGCCTCCGTGAGGCGAAGGGCCCTGTTGTCCGTAGTAGCCACCTTGGTTCTGACCGTAACCACCTGGGCCATGCGGTCCATAACCCATCTATAGAGAAAACACAGCAGCAACCAAACAGTCCATCAGTCAGCAAGCAAACAGTAAATTTACAACATAAAACTTTAAACTAGAGACATTGTGAGGCATCTTTAATTGTCGGTAAATACTTTAATTCCTTATCACTATGCATGCAAATCAGAGCTGGTTATTGGAACTGACTTGCTGATTTGATTCAAATTCACAAACTATCAGTTTCACCTTGATATTTTATGGGATTATCTTAGTCCTGTCACACAACCATTTAATGTTCCGGCCAAGGTGACGAGGTGAATTTTCACTTCATGCTGACGTTGAGGATGACTACTACAGTGATTTTACGATGTGTTTTTTTTTTTTTTTTGGTTTTTTTTTTACCCCTTTCTACAGGTTACCTTAAGGGTTTTTCCCATTGTTTTCATTTTAGTTTTAGGATAGCATTATAATACCATGCATTTTTACTTTTTTCTTTTTTTTTTAAAAGAAACCAAATCAATGAATAGTTGACATTTGAGGTCCAATGCTATAGAAAAGCAATTAAGGTTTTTCAGAAAGAGTGTTTTCAGCTTGTTTATTTTCATATAAAAATATGGCATGCAGTTGCTTCAAACAATGGTATAAAGCTACTCATCATTCAATGTAAATTGTGATAACCTTAATTAATAATCGCAGTTACAATTTCAAGGGAATAATCGAAAATTATGATTTGTCATAATCGTGCAGCCCTGGTTGAGTGTCATGTTTGATACATCAGGCTTTTATGGCTCATATAGTATGATATAATAAGAATATAGAGCACAAACTTGAGGGAAAAAATAAATAAATAAATAAAACGATGCAATGCAATACAATGATGATTGAGAAAAGAACAAATAATCGTTCCCAAAAGACAGATGATCATATTTGACACTCAACATGATTTTTCTAAAATGATGTCTAGATAATCAAGTAAACCTAAGTTGCTTCAGTCCAGTCGTTTTGAAATATTACTATTAATATCAAGTTACTCTTACCTTTATTTTAACAGTGCAAAGTTAAAAGACAGCATTTCTCCAGAATTGTAATGATGAGCATGTTATAAATAATATTATCAACTACATACAAAACTTAGTTATTCCTTCACGCAAAACGACTAAAAAAAAAAAAAAAAATACTAATAATCTCACATAATAAAGTGTTCAGTTAGTTCAGCTGTATTATTCATTCTAAAAGTAGAAATTCTCCAGCTACTAAATTTTTTACTTTATTATTTTCACTATTATTTTTATTATTAAATCATTAGTATTTGTTTACATGTTTTCATGGTTTCAAAAGTTTCAAAGAGCGGGCAGACAGCCAGACGATAGCAGCAGAAGGCAGAGGAGGTGGCGAGGAAGAGAGCACAACACAGGCAAAAAAAAAAAAAAAAAAAAAAATAAAAAACAAAGTTACCCGCTAGGACACGGTTTACTTTCAGTGAAAAGGGTGAACTGACACTCAATTTAGAGCCAGAGTAACCCATAAATAAACCTGAAACAGATGAGTGTAAGAGATGTACTGCATGTCTGTGCAGGGCCAGTCTGCAACCAGCAATACAGCAGAGTCACTACAAACAAAAAACCTTCACCGGCTATTTCAAGCATTCACTGAAAATGTATAATAAACCCTAGAGTATTTTTATTATTACAACCCAAAAATAAAAAAAGTCCATAACATGGGTGGTAATATTTTCATGTTTACTGGTATCAACAAAAATGCAACTATAAACATGAGAATCAACTTGGCAAGCGAGTGTATAAAATAGGAGTTAATGCACTTGCATTGTGAGATGTTGTGTTCATATTTCACACACTCTGAAAAGACTCACGATAGCAGCAAAGTCCAAGATTTCTTTTAGGTTTCAGCAGGACTGAGGTCAGTGTTTTTTACCGAGCTCTTATCCATTTGAAGGACCAGTGTGCACACAAGCTTTCAGGGAAACGCTTGAATTTCATTACTTTCAGTCAGCATACAAAAAAAAAAAAAAAAAAAATTTGACCTTGCTGGAGAGTGTACTGTGTGACACAAAGCCTGATGGTGACAAGCTGGGAGAAAGGAAATATAAAAATGGGGAAGAAAAACGCCTCTGACAGGGAGGTTTAATAAAAACAACCTGAAGTGCATGTTCTATGCCAGTCTACAAATGGATGGCACTCCAGTGCATCTGCTTACTCTACACAAGCACAATGGGGCACCCGGCGCAGACATCAGGATGAAGAAAGGCAGGCACTTGAAGACTGCCACGTACGAAACTTCAGACGTACGAGGAAATCCCCATGTGACAATCCTGAGCCCCGCCGTGACCTCATAACCACCTTCTTTGAAACCACAGATGAAAAGACGCATGAGCTCATGCTGCTATGATCAAGAATGTCTTAAGACCGTCAGAAGCCTTCAGGTTCAAGCTGAGACTCTGAAAAACAAAAATCTGGCAGCAGAGGAAAAGGTCTGCCCACTATGTAAACGAACAGAATGACTGGACCTGAATTCTACCATATGGAGCTAAAAGAGTCTCAAAAATCTACCATTTGGAAGAATGTGGGTAACCATAAAGCTTCTGGCCTTTATGGACTTCCATAGTAGTTTTTCCCCCCCCATATGATGACAATTTTCATTTTTGGTTGAACTGCCCCTTTAAAGTGTTGTCTGTATTATTAATAAGTATTGTGCCAACAGTCAACAACAAGGTGCTGTGATGTTTTAATGCACCAGCAACAAGTGCTGCAGAAGATTGATGGAAAGGTTCTCTTTAACAACCCATTGAGCAAAGGTGATTTGTAAAATTTTATATTTCTATTCAACTAAACAGAAAGTGCAAGGTTGTATGTGAAAATTGTCACTTGTAGCCTTACCTTCATGTCAGAGTGAACATTTTTGACAACTGAGTTTTGGTGATCCCTACTGAACAGCATTTCTCTCCATGCAGATAATGTTCTACAGCCGCCAAACAACTGACTAATATTATTTATTTTATTTATTTTCAGCATCTGCTAAGAATTGTTTTCTGTTTGGCCGATATGTCGGAAAATAAACTTTTATTTTGATGACATACAGACTTTTAATTTTGACATACAACGCCAACACCTGAACGCATGGATCTCATTCTCATTCATTCGTTTATTTTCTCTGTTTAAAAGTTCTGACGATTAAATTACATAGAACACAGTTTTAAACAAGGTTAGTACACAAATAGCATTTGTTTTTCTGTTATTAACAGAAAGGTCAACGCTAAAATACTTTCAGCAAATACACATTTAATTTAAACAAGTCTTTGGATATCTAATGATCGTTTAATTTCACTAACCCTGCAATCTTTGCAAAATCCAGCTGTTATTTTTAACAGTTAATTTGTTTGTGAAAAATACTATAAAAAGAACTACAGAATCAAGTTGTTGCCATCTAAAAAATATTTTTTTTACAGATTTATCAAGTTCAAATTATTTTTTTTACATTTGTAATTTTCAAAATACATAGCTTAGTAAAAATATAAAAAAAGACATTTAATTTCAGTAATTGTTATGCATGTGTTTTACTATCTTTTAATTAAATATTGTGATAACATACACTGCTGTTCAAAAGTTTGGCATCAGAAAGATTAATGTTTTTTAAAGAAATTTCTTATGCTCATCGAGGCTGCATTTATTTGATCAAAAATACAGAAAATATTAACATTGGGAAATATTATTGCAATTTAAAATAAATAATTAAAATAAATAAAGACTTATATTGTTTCCAACATTAATGACCTATCAACATATTAGAATGATTTCTGAAGGATCATGTGACACTGAAGACGGGAGTAATGATACTGAAAATTCAGCTGTGATTATATTGTCAAGCATATTAAAATAGAAAAACATTTAAATTTTCAATAATATTTCACAATATTGCTGTTTTTTCTGTATTTTTGATCAAATAAATACAGCCTTGATGTGCAGAAGAGACTTCTTTATAAAAAATAAACCACACATTAAAAATCTTACTGATCCCAAACTTTCGAAAAGAAAAAACAACCCAAAATCCCCACAGCATGAACACGTTCATCTGACCTGTTGTCCGTACTGCATTCCGCTCATGCTTCCGGGAGTGCGGCCCTGCATGCCCATGGGATACCTCTGGGGTCCCAGGGGCCCGTAACCCTGTCCTGGGAAAGGAGAACCCTGCTGGGAGCCAGGAGGAGGCCCCTGCTGCTGAGAGTAGGGGTTTCCACCACCATAGTGCTGCCCTCGAATTTTCCCCACCTGATCCATGGGGCCTGGAGGCTGAAAAAGACAAAGAGAACGAGGGTAAGCGCTAATAATTCAGTGGCACAGTTAAAATACAGGAGGTGAAATTACTGTGGTTCCCTCCAGCATTGAGAGGACTGAACGCCAGGCATCTGGGTCATTAATTTTCTGAAAGCATTCACTTAGGCATCTCTGGTTAAGATGAAGTCAATGGTGATCAATATCAAGAGAGAGGCTTGTTTCCACTGTTAAGATTGAAAACAATCGCAAAGCCATAACAGAATATTAGCCGGAGCATCGCGAAGGCACACCACCCCAAATCAGAAATAGATCTGTATGCTTCAAACACGGTGCCAGTGAAGGGAGGGGAAATTGGCAGTGAATGAATGAGAATGAAAGCAGCGGTTCAATCTGCCAGGCCGTCCTGAGTGCCAGGGGCTGGAGACTGGAGGAACAGTCAACTTCCCTTTGAAAACAGACAAGAGGTAACAAATGTGTGTGGCGACTGGAGTGTGACCCGAACATCAGAGGAGAGAAAGAATTACAGAGAGATCTGAATAAAGTCTTTGGGACGACGGGACTGGAAAACGGTGCGTGGGAATTACGCAAATGTGACAGGGACAAGAACTGAGATCGTGAACTTAAATCTGCCGACGAGCTGCTTTCTTTTTTCTATTTGTAAAAAGACTCTGATTCTGAACTTGTTTCATGAGATTTGAAACTAATAGTAATGTAACATGAGATTCAGAAAGAAGAAAACTACATCGCTCACATTATAAATCAGCAATACTGTCTACACTGCAAGTGAGCAGAGCTGTGCAATTAATTGCATTAATCACGATTTCTGATTCTCTTGATTATCCAGAATTAATAAGAGTTTAAATCGCCCAGTCAGAGCTTTTCTCTTAATTTTTTTTTTCCCTTCCTAGTGTTTTATTTAATCTTCCCAATCTAGCAATCATGCACTCCTTCTCCAACATGAAAAAAAAAAAGACATAAGATCGGAAAACACTGACGAATAAATTAATACATTCACAAACTCGTTATTTTTTTGTTTTGGGTTTTTTTTTTTTTAATTTTTAAAACAAATGTTTGTTGTTTTAACAGTTTTCATAAATGTAAAGTGTAATTCATATGATAAATATTTCAATCAGTAAAGTACGAGGTAAAAATAACAAATTAGTGGACATTTAAAAATAAACCTCGAATGACAAACGTGATTAATGGATGCCAATTATAATCTGAGCAAAATAATTGTGATAAGTTTATCAATTATTGTTTAGCCCTACAAGTGAAAGTTTTAAGTCTTTCATTTTAAAGTGCCAAACTAAAAATTAAATGGATAGTTGAGCCAAAAAAATGAAAACTGACATTTTTGTCACACAAAATAAGATATTTTGAAGAATGTTGGTATTCAAACAGTTGCTGGTAGCCACTGACACAGCATGGGGGGAGAAAAAAAAAAAAAAAAAAAAAGTTTGGTTACCAACTTTCTTCAAAATATCTTTTTTACATGTTCAAAAGAAGAAAGAAATTTTTCATTTTTGGTGAATTTTTTTTTTTTTTTTTGTAAAAAAAAAAAAAAAAAAAAAAACCACACACAAGTAAATAAATTAAAAAAGCAATAATATTGTGTTGCATACTGTTACCATGACATAAATTACTCATGCTGTGATATAATATTCTGGTCACGCCACCCACCCCTCAGCGTAACTTTGAAACTTACTAAACTGTTTGAATACACCCACTTGACTCCTGCATCCCTGAGAATCACAAACACACACACACTTTCCCACTTCTCAAAGATCAGGAGGACCGGTAAAGGCACAGACACACAGGACAGGACTCCTGAAATGCTAACAGGTCCCTCATCTGCCACCACAGCACATCCTCAACCAGCGCTGCTTCTCCAGCAGATGTAATAAACCTCTCTGCACATCTGAAGTCAATCTGAACCATTTCTTTCATCAATATGAGGAAGAAACAACATGATATTTTTACATATGTTACAGATGAATGAGCATTGTGGGCCGCAATCAATGCTTCTAGTGTGGACAGCTCAGTTGATTAATGGAAGAAATATAGTTTTGTTGCTCACAAGTCCAGCACAGAGACAATGTTAAGTGTTCATTTTTGACAGAGTACATAGAGCCCTATAATTTCAGTGGTGCAGAAAATGCAGACGGAATCAAGGCATGGAATTTACTGTAAAACGTGGAGTATCACGGAATTCACCATATTTTGAATGAATAAATCAGACGTAGGTGAGTACAATTAAATCAAATTGCGATATGGACCAGTGTCTGTGAACATTAAACTGCAAAAAGACTATTTAAATATGAAATTTCAGAAAAACTACAGTCATATCACTTACGCTAATCGCTTCACGCCAAGCATCAAAACAAAAGTTTGGTTTACCTTGAAGAAATTGTGACAAATATATTACTGTTGTACAGTAGAATGTACAGGTGCATCTCAAATTAGAATGTCGTGAAAAGTTAATTTCAGTAATTCAACTCAAACTGTGAAACTCGTGTATTAAATAAATTCAATGCACACAGACTGAAGTAGTTTAAGTCTTTGGTTCTTTTAATTGTGATGATTTTGGCTCACATTTAACAAAAACCCACCAATTCACTATCTCAACAAATTAGAATATGGTGACATGCCAATCAGCTAATCAACTCAAAACACCTGCAAAGGTTTCCTGAGCCTTCAAAATGGTCTCTCAGTTTGGTTCACTAGGCTACACAATCATGGGGAAGACTGCTGATCTGACAGTTGTCCAGAAGACAATCATTGACACCCTTCACAAGGAGGGTAAGCCACAAACATTCATTGCCAAAGAAGCTGGCTGTTCACAGAGTGCTGTATCCAAGCATGTTAACAGAAAGTTGAGTGGAAGGAAAAAGTGTGGAAGAAAAAGATGCACAACCAACCGATAGAACCGCAGCCTTATGAGGATTGTCAAGCAAAATCGATTCAAGAATTTATGTGAACTTCACAAGGAATGGACTGAGGCTGGGGTCAAGGCATCAAGAGCCACCACACACAGATGTGTCAAGGAATTTGGCTACAGTTGTCTTATTCCTCTTGTTAAGCCACTCCTGAACCACAGACAACGTCAGAGGTGTCTTACCTGGGCTAAGAAGAAGAAGAACTGGACTGTTGCCCAGTGGTCCAAAGTCCTCTTTTCAGATGACAGCAAGTTTTGTATTTCATTTGGAAACCAAGGTCCTAGAGTCTGGAGGAAGGGTGAAGAAGCTCATAGCCCAAGTTGCCTGAAGTCCAGTGTTAAGTTTCCACAGTCTGTGATGATTTGGGGTGCAATGTCATCTGCTGGTGTTGGTCCATTGTGTTTTTTGAAAATCAAAGTCACTGCACCCGTTTACCAAGAAATTTTGGAGCACTTCGTGCTTCCTTCTACTGACCAGCTTTTTAAAGATGCTGATTTCATTTTCCAGCAGGATTTGGCACCTGCCCACACTGCCAAAAGCACCAAAAGTTGGTTAAATGACCATGGTGTTGGTGTGCTTGACTGGCCAGCAAACTCACCAGACCTGAACCCCATAGAGAATCTATGGGGTATTGTCAAGAGGAAAATGAGAAACAAGAGACCAAAAAATGCAGATGAGCTGAAGGCCACTGTCAAAGAAACCTGGGCTTCCATACCACCTCAGCAGTGCCACAAACTGATCACCTCCATGCCACGCCAAATTAAGGCAGTAATTAAAGCAAAATGAGCCCCTACCAAGTATTGAGTACATATACAGTAAATGAACATACTTTCCAGAAGGCCAACAATCCACTAAAAAAAAATTTTTATTGGTCTTATGAAGTATTCTAATTTGTTGAGATAGTGAATTGGTGGTTTTTGTTAAATGTGAGCCAAAATCATCATAATTAAAAGAACCAAAGATTTAAACTACTTCAGTCTGTGTGCATTGAATTTATTTAATACACGAGTTTCACAATTTGAGTTGAATTACTGAAATAAATAAACTTTTCCACGACATTCTAATTTATTGAGATGCACCTGTATGTCTTACTACTGCTGCTGCTACTTGCTAATAAAATTAATATTAAAACAATCACATTTTCTTCCATGTTTTCATTTAATAGTAAACACAAAATTAAATTGTTTTATGCCATAATTTGATTAGCAGAAACATTAAAATACCTAACACAGAATTTCTTGGAACTTCAATGGAATCCAGTAAAATTTAAAATGGAAAACAAAGATTAATTTGGGTTATTAAAAAAAAATTAATAAAAAAAATAAAAACCATTTCATAGGGTTTTTGTTCAACTTTTAATAACTGCTGTTAACTAATGTGTTTCATGACATGCTTTTCACTAAATACAGTTAAATTTTAACCATTTCAACATGAGTCCAGAAAGATTCAAATGGGGGGGGGGGGGGGGGGGGGGGGAACAAAAAAAATAAAAAATTTGGGGAGAAATTTAAAAGATTTTATAGGGCCCTAAATACAGCAGTGTTTACATGTATAAGAACATCATGCTGTGATACAGCAGTCCAGACGAGGTTATGGTTGAGATCAGTGAGGCCTTTGAAATGGTAATGGAAGTGGATGAAGAATTATGCTTGAACAAAGATCTGAGCAAACCTCTGACCTCTGTTGCCATCTCCATTTATAGTCTTGGGATTTTACATGGTTAGAATAAGTAAGATTTAATGCCCCTGCATTAAGAACATGTCCAGAGAAAACTATTACTTCACCAACAATTCATTTTTGTATGCCGCTTTGAGGGAACGGCCCACAAATCAAGACGGCAGGCCAATGGACGTCTAATTCCTCTTTCTGCTGGAGACAGTGGTAAACATGCAGTTGTCGGCACGTTCCTGCATCCAGTCTGAAAAACGCTGAGGTTGCTTTCACACAGTATTATGTACATGAATTAAGTGCGGGAATGAGGGTGGGACGTGACAGCGAGAGGGAGAATGACAGTTGTTCAGAATGAAGTGCTTTTAATTCATCCTCAGGCAAGGTCAAAGATAAGCAGCAGCATATCTCGCCATCTCTCATTTTTAAACAGACTGACGTACTGTATTGATCCCTGAGGGGAATTCAAAGATTTCCCGCTGCAGTATTACTCACTGAGGGCCAGAGTTTCCCCTTTCACTTTTAATGAATGATACTAGTTAATAGCAACAATAACAATGAGCCAGTTGTGGGATTTTCTCTTAAAAACACCCCTGGCTTTCCTGAAAACAAGACCTTGCAGAAACCGAAATCAATTTGAAACAGTGGCTATTTGAAATGGGATATTTAAAGAGAAATAAATGCAGGGTGGGAATGACTTATT
>CM077245.1:28480252-28567807 GCA_039654775.1 Spinibarbus caldwelli | reverse complement strand
TTTTAATGAATGATACTAGTTAATAGCAACAATAACAATGAGCCAGTTGTGGGATTTTCTCTTAAAAACACCCCTGGCTTTCCTGAAAAACAAGACCTTGCAGAAACGAAATCAATTTGAAACAGTGGCTATTTGAAATGGGATATTTAAAGAGAAATAAATGCATGGGTGGGAATGACTTATTAGCAATTGACTGGATCAGGGAAAAAAAAAAAAAAAAAAAAAAAATTATGCTGCATCTTTCAAAAAAGCTCAAAGTTACTCAGAGTAAAACAAAAGAAATAAATAGAAGTGTAAAATATATTTTTTAAAAGTGTAAACATATAAATGTTGACTAAAAATAAGTCATTTTTAAATAAATCATGCTGTAGATATATTAATCCCCCCCCAAAAAAAAAAAAAATGGCTAGATGAGTGCAGTTTTCTGTCCTGTGTTACATATTTCCTATTTGGAT
Organism: Spinibarbus caldwelli; assembly: GCA_039654775.1. Lineage (NCBI taxonomy): Eukaryota > Metazoa > Chordata > Actinopteri > Cypriniformes > Cyprinidae > Spinibarbus > Spinibarbus caldwelli. Next base: position 28,567,352 of record CM077245.1, on the reverse strand, counting down.
CAGTCAAAATAGGAATATCAAAAAGTTAATGTAACACACGGAGAGAGAGATGAAGAGAGAGAGAGAGAGAGAGAGAGAGAGAGAGAGGAGAGAGAGAGAGAGAGAGAGAGAGAGAGGAGAGAGAGAGAGAGAGAGAGAGAGAGAGAGAGAGAGAGAGAGAGAGAGAGAGAGAGAGGAAGAGAGAGAGAGAGTGAAGAGAGAGAGAGTAGAGAGAGAGAGAGAGAGAGACAATAAAAAAGTTAATAAATAAAATTCATTAAAAAAAAAAAAAAGTTTTCATATGCTCACCCAGACTGCATTTAATTTAAAATGCAGTAAAAACAGTAATAATGTGAAATATTACTACAATTTAAAATAAGTGTTTTGTATTGTATATATATTTTATTCCTGTGATCAAAGCTGAATTTTCAGCATCATTACTCCCGTTTTCAGTGTCACATGATCCTTCAGAAATCATTCTAATATGCTGATTTGCTGCTCAAAAACATTTTCTATTATCATCAATGCTGAACAAAAGTTGTGTGCTTTTTTTGGAATTTCTGGAAACCCATGAAACATTTTCTTTCCCAGGATTCTTTAAAATTAATAGAAAAAGTTAATTATAATTCAAATTGAATTGATTTGAAATAGAAATTTTTGTAACATTTGTCATGTCTTTACTCTCACTCTTGGTCAATTTTATCCATCCCTGCTGAATATTATTTAGTATTAATTTAGTTAAAAAACTGACCCTGAACTTTTGAATGTACTGTATGTATAGTTTATTTTGATTCCATAATAGACTTTAAATACCTTGATTCAAATATTAATCACTAGCATCTGTGAATCACTGAGGCGTAACAGCTCTTCTCTGCTGAAGTAATGTTAAGGCTCAGAGAAACTCATGCTATTTGGCTCCGCTCTCTCAACCCCTCCTCCTCCTCATCCACCAATCAATCGCTCGTCCATGGCTGATTTCCTTCCTCTCTCACTCCCTCTCCAAAAAGGGAGGGAAAAAAAATAAATAACTGCAATTAGCACATGGCTAATCTGCATAGAGGAAAGCCAAGCGCTCTTGGCAGAGGAGGTTACACCGGGTGGAATGTCTCACTGTCTGCTGGGAAGCGGGAAGGGTGTGTGTGTGTGTTTGAGAGGTCGGCCCGTTGGAGTGAAGTATGATAGCACAGATAGCGCCGGCTCTACTGAGCCAGACAGATGGATTGGGTACGGACGATAAACAACTGCTGCTAATTTAATCCTCCACACGGACAAACGCTCCAGGCCTAGCAGCACAGGACTAATGTTGTGCCAAAACACCAACACACACTAATACAAATCACAGCACTCGTGTGGAGCTTATCCAGGAGCGTAAGTGCGGAGCAGTTAGCGCTGAACATGTACAGGCACGCGGAAATCAAGACGATTTTTACAATCGTAACGATCGATGTCAGCTCCTCCAAAACGTGCTGAAGCTAGAGAGCGCTGCACTCTTATTGGGTGAATTTCACAAATACACTTAAATTTAACAACTGAATCAAATATTTTGTCCATCAATAGCATTTTTTTTTTTAACTCCATGGCACTGAAATCATAATCAAGGTATGAATGCTGCTTCTTTTAAATGAAATGTCTGAGATATATTATTTTTGGCAAAACACTTTTAGAACCACTAAGATGTGATTTATATTTTCACTTTTGTTTTGTTTTCCCATATCATACAATATCGATATTCATCCCAATATTCATTTACCTTTAATGGGGAAGGAAATGCTTTCCATATATTTCTTAGACTTTCAGAATGAATAACTTGTTTGTTCACAAACTCTACAGAGTAGCTCACTTTTAATTGAGGGTCCCATTCATACATTTTGTCAGACTTTGGTTTGTTTTTTTTGTTTACATTTTTATTTATTTATTTTTTTTTTTTAAAGGGGGGGTCCTGTGTTTTACATGTACTTTATTTATTTTATTGTATTTTTATGATCCAAGACAAGTCTATCATCAAAAATGGTGTCTAATGAAGCGAATGAATATATTTAACAAAACAATTTAAAAACAAAACAATTAACAATTTCATCTTTTAAAATGTAATCAAATATAAACAATTTACAACAGAACTTTGCATTTGATTTATCAAATTAGATGCTGCAAAACAGAACTGTATAAATTAAAACATCAAACATGGATGAAAAAATATCTTGATTGTATGATGTTGCTTAAATAGTATTAAATCTATATTATTTTTGAGAAGCATATTTTAGCATACAATATTAATGTATTCCCATAATCATTTCTTCAAGTTAAAAGGTTTCATTTAATGGTTTGTTGTGAAGATCTCAAATGAAAGGGTGAAAAGCTTGTGAAGTGAGCTCTGAAGTTGAAGTTCACGTGTTCATGTTCTCGCATGTTGAGACGCAGATGCTGAAAACACAGAGCGTCAGGTTTGAGTTTGCATAGACAAAACTGCGGTATTCATTCACACAAAGACATGCAAAACACGCGGACTTAGTGTTTCTTTCTGCTGTATGATCGGCTGTTTGATTCATCCATATAGACTAAAAATGTCCCAGAGCTTATCATCATCATCATCATTCACAAATTTTATGGTGATCTTGATAATGATATTGTTTATCACCCAGCCAAAATGCTTACTTTTTTTAAATCATTCTCTTTTATGTGTAGACAGTGGTCCACATGTAGAGTTTACTGTCTGAGGTCAGAAGCAATGCTTTCAACTCATTCGTCCCCTGATTTCCTCCGCAATGGGAGTGCGACTCCAAATGAGATTCGGTCCTCGCTTAGACAAGTCTCATCTTCTCAACAGCAATTTAAACAGCAAATTCTCTTCATTTGTTGAGTAAAGGACTCGCTGAAGGAGAAAGCCGTACTCCCTCAATTCTCAATTACACCTCACTGGCTTGAGGAATACCAAAGCTATAAATTGAGAAAACCACCACCAGTGGCGACACGGCAAAGAGGAATTATTAGTGACTTTTACAGTCAACAAGCTTTTCCATGCGCTCCACTCACCTAATGGGATGACAGCAGACACATTTACAGATAAACTCAACAGCCCTGACGCTCCTCCAACTATCCTGATCAACTCCAAAGAACCCGAGCAAAAGATAACTGACCCACTGATCTTCACATCCAGCATTTCACAAACCATTTGATCACAGAAACAGTATATAGTGCCACTTTAAATGCTTACAAAACATTTAAACGTTACAAGCTCTTTAAAGCCATGTGGATTCAATGATTTTTGTGTTCATTAGCTAGAAAAAAAAGGTCTGATAACATTACTTTTTCAAGTAACTAGTAAAGTAACGCATTACTTTTTTAATTTACAAGAAAATATCTTAGTTACTTTTTCAAATAAGTAATGCCAGTTACTTTGTTTTCCCATGTATTGACTGACAGCTCTCTTGTCCTCCTGTTGAGAAATCTGGAGTAAGTGCAGAGGTGTTACTGTAGTTCTAGACCAGGGCTATTCAATTAGATTCATTTGAGGGCCGGATTATCGAACTGAAAATTTGAAGGTGCCAAGGGGGTGGGGGCCGTCCCGATCGCTTTCTGGGGGGGCCTATAAAATTAGAAATTAAATTGAAATGCATATTTAGCAGTAAAATAAACTAATATTACCAACACCAACATCTATAAAAGGTTAACATTAGTGCTATCAATCAATTGAAAAAAAAATAAAAAAAATCAAATTTTTCTGTAATTAATCATATAATTCTAGAATTCTATAATTAATCGCATTTTTACATATATTGATATCATCATAATTTCACAGTGAACCTCCAAATTAATGTAGAAACAACATATAGTATATTTTAAATATGTGTTTAATGGCATCTTTTAACCGAGTAGCCTATTATTAATGAAGTATTGATTCCAATACTGCTACTAGTGTCTCTATTAAATGCATTTTACCTATTAATTACAGCCATTCAACACCACATAATTAAAAGCCATTATTTTTAACATTTAATAGGCTCTGAAATGTATAACAACTTTTAATTTAAGTGATTTTAAAATAATCTTCACAAACTATAAATTGTATATGCATAAACTAAACAGATTATTCTTATTATCTGTTATTCTAAACAGATTATTCAAGCTACAAAAGTTAATCAGCGACTAGAGCAGTCAGTGACGATTTCTGTTTTTCTTTTATTCTTTGATTTCCATCAAAGACAGACTTCAGCAGATTTCACTTTAAAATCCATCGCTGTCTCTTTAAAACCTGATGCACATGACACAGAACTGACACATATTTGATTCTCCCAACTCTTTACGGTCATTTAAAACTTTATAACTCATTTAAGAATACGTTTGAGGTAACTCGCCAAAACTGCGCATTTGTCATAATTGTGTGTTTTTGTCTGTTGAAGCACTACTGGCGCTCTGTCTGAAGTGGCTCAGTTTTATGCGTACAGCCGAACGCACAGCCTTTCAACTTCATTTGATAATACTTTTCGTCCAGTGTTTGCGCAATTTCTCACCATAAGTTATGAACGATAGCACTGTCTTTATACTCGGTTAAACTAGAGTTGTGGATATCTCATAACTCCCTCATACAAGCGCTTGTCAACCCTGCCGTCTATTGATGTTGCGGTCTCCGGTAGATTGTTGTTGTTCTTGCGTCTCTTTCTTTTCTTTTTCGGCTGGCCCGGGCCAGTGTTGCCACCTTGTGGACAAACTAATTAGTGCAATAACATGTGCAACCTGCATGTACTTCTCCCTCGGGCCTGATGAAGATGATTGGTGGGCCGGATTGGGCCCGCGGGCCGCCAATTGAATAGCCCTGTTCTAGACTAAACGTGAACATGCATTTACTCATCTCACTTGCACAGAAACAGATTCAGTATTCCTCAAAATGAATAAAAACAGTGAAAATCAAATATCGTTTATGTATTTAATCTCCTTTTATTATCCAGTGTTGCTGCTGCTGACCTTCAAATGATACAACTGTACCATGTCAAAACTTTAAAAACTTACGTTTCCTTCAGACTGAGGTTTATTCACTTTTGGTGTGAAAGGGCTTTTACTTTTGCCAAAAATAAACTCTTTTATATTAAAAACAAGCAAGCAAGCTGAGCCCAGATGAGAAAGTGTCACGCAAAAGTAACGCAATGCACTACTTTTCATAAAAAGTAACTAAGTAATTAGTTTTTTAGGGAGTAACACAATATTACTTTTAAAAGTAACTTTCCCCAGCACTGTCTGAGAATGACAGAATTAGAAATGAAAAATGGAAAAATGAAATCTACTTTATTTCATTTGACTAATTCTAGGGGAAAATGTGTTGCATGTGTGCAAAAACACGTTAAAAACAGAAGACTCAAAACAGTAAAACTAAATTTTATAAAATTCATAACTCAAATCCTAAATTGAGTCATTTCAAACTGCCAAAATCCACCTTTTTCTGCAATGTGGAAGAGCAATTTTCTATCAAAGTGAGACTTTTGACTCATTAACCGCAATAGGTAAATAACTAGAAGAATAAAATGCAGTAAACAGTGAACTTATTTGTGCAACAAACCTGCATGATTATGATAAATTAAAATTTGATAAATACCAGTTTGCAATATAAAGCAGCATAATGAACTGCTTTTGTACAAAATAACTGGAAATGAATGACAACAGAAGACTTATACATTTTAGTTACATCCAATCTTACCTTAAAAATAAGGCTGATACACACACCTGTGACTGCATAGCAGTTAAAATCTGTTATTTTATGTAAAATATATTGATACAAGTTTCTAGGCAGCTGTAAACAAACTTTGCTTCACGTTGAACTTAACCACTCCTCGTGTCCAATCTCATTTGATTGAGACACATCCCACTCTCGCATTAGCCCATGACTCTCATCTCACTCCTCTGTAACTAAAGTAGAGTACAGCAGTCCTGCCCTCGGTGCAAAAATAGCATGCTACAGCAAAATCTCTACCAGCTGACAGACTTCTAGCATCCAGAGCTAGCATATAACAGGGCCGATGTGGGAGAATATGGAGTCACGGTGTGATAAAGTGGCATGTGTTTCCAGCTGCACTCAGTCCTCGTCAATCACAAGCTGTCCGAATATGCATTCCTTTAGGAAACGCAGCCATGGCCGACTACACTGACAGCAGAGATGGCATATTTCTAGTTAGCGCGTAAATTTGGACCTGTCAGCAAGGCCGCTGTTTAGCCAGTGCTTTTGAAACATCAGGAGAAGGTGGTTAGCGCCACTGCTTTGTGGTGACAGCTGCGAGTTAGTGATGCCCTCAGAAAACTATTACAGGAAGAGACGTTAGAAAGACAGTCTTGAGGACTTTCATTTTGACAGAACTAAGATATTGGTCAAAGATACAGGCATAAGTCATCCAAAAAAAAAAAAAAAAAAAAAAACACACCATTCAACCACTAGTTACAGGACTTCAGTAGTCTAAAGCCCAAAGTTTTTAATGCATATGCGAGGCGTACAGTGCGCATGACGTAAATTTAATCACCAGAATAGTACGGGGCTAGGGGTGGACAATATGACCAAAATATGTATCACGATACAAGTAACTTTATATCACGATAACGATATTTCATGATTATAGTTATTCTGATATTACAGAATTTACATAATTCTTGCCACCAGAGTCAATAAATCACAAAAAAAAAACTAATACTAGCCTTAAAAAAAAAATACAAAAATAAATAATAATAATAATAATAATAATAATAATAATAATAAATAATAATAATAATAATAATAACCAGGGGAAGAAACTCAAGCTCACTGCAACAAGCAACAGGACAAAAAAAATTTCAATAAATGCTACATACTAGGGATGGGCATTTCAAGCAAAAGTAATATTCGAAAATCGATGGGAATTATTCGATTATTATTCGAAAATCGCACCCCTTCACCGCATGTATGTATGCATGCATCTATTAGGCTAACATTACACACCCATAAACACAGACAGAGAGAGAGAGAGAGAGAGAGAGAGAGAGACACTGAGACTATTCACGCTTTTCATCTGCATGATAAACTGTTTAATTTTTTAAAAGATAGGCTCTTAACTCAAGCCGTATAATGATTGTAACATGCTGAAACATTAATAAACATAACAATGACGGCATTTATTAACATAGCAGTCCATCGATTAGCATAAATCAACTGCTCATAAGGTATTAAACTGCTCAAAAAAATATATGCCAATACTTTCTCTCGTAATTCTATTGTTGGGTAATTATACTGTATATTAACTGCGGGCATCACTGAGCCGTTATTAATATGCGGGCATTGAAAACGCTTTTGAATGACCGTTTTACTTTCGTGATTCGCGACCACATTTATACTATGGAGCGGCAGAATTTACCACACATTTTACAAGATTAGATGTTTGTCAGTGGTGCTCAGGATCTGCAGATCATTCGCCATCGTCTTATCAGTCATCTCTCCTTACTCTGTTGCTGGTAAGTGAAATTGCATGTACTGTAATGTAACAGGCTACTGCTAGCATGCGGTTAACCATATGCCCTTTTAGTGGCTCCGTAGAACGCGCTATTCGTTTTCCATGCCTTTCCCAGTACGGATTCAGCAAACTTCTAACCTAGTCGGGGATATCTGTGGTCTGCACAGAACTCTTATTTGACGTCGCTCTTAGTTGCAATTCTACAGTGTGTAGGGGTGGGCACTATACCGGTATTAACTTGACTACTGGTATTATATTGTGCCATGATATGGATTTTGCTATACCGTGGATACCGTTACATATTCATGGATTTCATTGGATGGACAGACAAAGATTTTTTTTCCCACGGTCGTTACTGCGTCATCAGAGAGAGAGGTGCCCCGCTTGATCGGCATAGACTGTATATGCGGCCTTCACGTGCTATCAGAATTATCGTAAATACGAGTTTCCTAATCGGAAATTGCACGTGAAGGGCCTCTCAAGTCATATTTACTACTGGGAAATTCTGAAATAATTTTGATACCCGAGTTTCCGAGTTAGGCAGGTCATAAACTTTAAACATGGTGGAGGGGACAACCATTGCTGCTGTCAGTGCTATTCTCACAGCTACATCCCTTTGTCTTGTCGCTAAAGTAGTGTATTTATCAGCTAGATATGAACAATTCGAAGCGTATTGTATGTTTTATAAGCAGTGAAATAAGCATGTATTTGACCGAAAATTATCAGCAAACTGCATGTATAGTGCGGTGAATGTTTATGTTTATGTTTGTCAACCAATGGGATACTACATTTTATTCTTTCCAACATTAAAGCACTTGAATACGACAAGCTCATAATCACGACTTCATAAGTGGGAAATAGGAAATTTCCGATAGCACGTGAAGGCAGCAATAAATCGGATAGTTTTTGCTCCAAACACACGATCGGCTTTTCGGAATTGCACACAAACTGGATTACAATAATTTCCCAAAATGTAATTTGTGTGGTAATATTACTAAGTCTGTAAATGGCCGTTAACACAGGACAGAGACGCAGAACACGGACACAAAGAGAAAATACTGGAGCAGGCAGCGCAAGATCACGGTTCACAATACTCGAAATATAGGAAGAAAATGTAAATAATGAATTGGGGGAAGGGGGTTAATATGAGTGAGTATCTGAAGGGAACTCTCTTCAGAAAACTTTAGATGGCGTTTTCTTTTTCTCTTACCTCGGGAACACTAAATTAAGGCCATAAGCGCCATCTGCTGTCAGAGAGTGAATTTGCATGTTCTTTCAGTCCATTTGCTGTTTTTCTTTTGCGCAGGTGTCTTATGTAGCATAAATTTCACACATCTAAAGTCAGACCATTCTATTTTTGCCTTAGATCTTGAAATCATGTTTTTTTTTTTGTAGTTATATAAGGTTAAAATACATATTTTGCCTGTTATTTATGTAAGGTCTACTAAAATGTGATTCCAATTTTTTTTTCTCATATCGCGATATAATATCGATATCATCTGGACTGTGGAAAATATCATGATGAATTTTAGCTCATATCGCCCACCCCTAACAGTGTGCACATGAAACAATGTGTTCTTCTGTTGTCTTTGACAGCTTTTAAGTGTGTTATTGGCAGCGCTACCCTCTGCTGACATGAATGCGTCACCACCGCATCAGCACCGAAAACATGGGGAATTTTAGACAATCGCACAACCTATTCGATATTCTATAAATAAATCGACTAATCGAATATTCGAAAATCATGACCCATCCCTACTACATACATTGTGTAAATTAATCAAAAACACTGCATAGCTTTCACGGTGTAAAAAAAAAAATTCTTTTTATTAAAGTTACAACAGTGATTTAGTCTAGAGAAGCAAGAGATTAACATGAATAACAGACAGGAGGAATAATAGGCAACTTCCCCTTTAAGACCAAATATCCGGATCCAAAATACTGTTACACATGCATTTCCTTTCTCAGCTGTTTACTTTCACTTAAGACTTAAATGTCAGACTGCTCAGAAACAGTCACGCAGAAAACATGCATACATTGCGCTGTTGTTTGCATTTAAACAGCTTAAAAAAAAAAAAAAAAAAAAAAAAAAAAAAAAACACATTTAAACCATGCTTAAAAATGTGTGCAAACTATACATTTTCGTGAGTGCATAACTGCGAAAGAGACGATAGTCCTAAATCTCTACTGGCTGACAAATTTATACCGGTAGACATGATAAACCGGTAGATCACGCACCACTTTATTTTTGTAACTGCACATACACAGGTCGCACATGCGCATTGAAATATCGGCCAAAGATATAGGCATCCGTATCACTCAACCATTAGTTACAAGACTTCATTAGCTTAAGGTTTTGTTGTCATATAAGAGATCCTTCATAAAATAAAACTGAACAAGGCAGCATTCACATAAATAACGCTGGCCTGAAAAACAAATACGGCACTGAAATAAAGCACATCAAAAAAACATTTCAGATAACACTGACAGATCATTCATGTTACGCTGCCAAAACCAACCTAGGCTCATTGGAAATACGTGCCTCTACATACATTTCTGCAAAACTGGAAAATAAATAAATAAATAAATAAATAATAAAATAAAATGACCTATATGTACGATTCACTGCAGTTTCCAGTTGAAATGAACACTAGAGGCAGTAAAATTCAGACAACTTTTATTCCTTTTCACAAAAAGTATGATTTACAGGTACAGTTTTGAATAATAAAGGCTAATTTTCACACAATCACTTGCAGAATGTTATATTATGACTTAATTTTAACATCCTGCACGATTTGAAAACTGATACTTTTGACCGTTGTCGTCACATATTACTGCATCATATGCATGTAATATGTGTAACCTACATATCTAATCCAGTAGGTTTACTCGGTAGCTCATACGATACGGCGTTGCACTTGGGTGATGAAGAGCTCCGGTACGAATCCCCGTGAAACTACGGTTCGACAAAAGAGCTCAAATCCGCACAAGGAAGTTAAAACAGCATGGCTGCATCAGCGAATGCGTTTTTATATTGCTTTTGCATTTGTTAACACTATCGGGTAGGTTTGGGTTTGGTGTAGGGGATATTTCCAACATGATAGAGCATTAATCTTTAGCGACACTCACCGGATATTTGAATTCTAAATGGCCGCAATACGTACCTCAAGCAGCATAATAAAAACACTGCAATACGTGCTTATACCAATGTAATAAAAACGTGTCACGGTCACGTATTAAACGTGTGTTTTAGCGCCACTCTCTGGACATTTCACTTTGAAACTGCTGCGAAACGCGCAGTAAGGTACATAATTACGGTGTTGCAGAAATGTATGTACAGACACGCATTTCCAATGAGCCTGGGTTGGCCAAAACACATGGCAACATTAACAATAGGTTTGTTTAACGGCTCCAGTCCTTTGCATACTTCTCAGATACTGTTGGATTGCGGGCATGCAAATCCTCAGGCCAGTGTTTATATGAACGGAGAGACTCTGTAACTCCACATAAACAACATAAGAGCACTGAAGACCTCAAGATCACCTTTACGTTCTGATTTATACCCTTTAGAGGAGCAACAGTACAAAAATAACAAGAACCCAAAAATTTAGTGTTTTCCCAATGGTAAGACAAAAATTCATACTGATCATTTGGGCACATTCACCGTTCACACTCAAAAGCAAGAATGTGAAAATGACATTCACTGACAGAAGACTAACAAAAAGACATAAAAAGCAGCTTGAGCAATACACAAGTGTGGTTATAGCAGTTAGTATTTTGTATGCATTTTGATAACCTGAAAAGCGGACAGGCAAATGAGGGTCTGAAACCAGCTTTCGCAACTATTCTGAAGTTGTAGTTTCATATCACTGGGGTTTAGTGCGATTTCTGATTTATGTGTCTGACTCTAGTAGGCAGTAAAAGGTTAATGGCGTTCTCCGCACAGCACACACATATATGTGTCATGTAAATGAAGCCTGCAGACTCCGGGACCATAAGTTTGAAGAAGGAAATTACTATGCTAATCTGCTATATTTTAAAAGTAAATGTCAAAAGAAAATACATGACCCTCACATTTCCAAACAGCCCTGCGGAATTGCTTAAATGTGACATTTCCCCAATCACAGAGGAGAAAGGGAACACCTCATCATCAACCGTACACTACGGCAAATGATTAGCACTGAATTTCTAACAATTGGTTGCGCCAAGGTGCTCCTTAGATGGGCGTTTGAGACTATTCCTCATTGTACGAACACACAGAACTTCCAAACCATAAGAAAAGGAGAAAAGAAACCAGGGACATTGCAATGAAGAACCAATGAATAAAGTTGAACAAGATGCATGTGAATTTGCATGCACTCAGACCTAGACAGTATATTAGACTTGTGGCAAGCCAAATCATAACACACCAAAAATGGATTTTTAAAATATGCATCAATGCTCGGCTTTTTCTGTTTTGCAGCTGGCGCTACTCTTACAACTGTTTTGGTTATGAAAATAATTTCTAAATATATAAAAATAAAAGAGAAGCTGCCACACTTGAGAGCTTAAAAGTTAAAGTTATTACAATAATAATAAACTATTTGTATAGCACCTTTCATAAAAAAATGCAGCTTGAAGTGCTTTACAATAAAAGTTCAATGTTTTACAATAAAGTACTTCAAGTGCTTAAAAAGCATTACAATACAATATATCAATGGCAATAAATGTATTTAAGCAGATGCAAAGGTGGCAACAAGACTATTTTCTGATGCACATTAATAGACACTGTTACAGGATTTTGTTTTTGCAGCTTTAAACTAACTAAAAGATGGGGGGGAAACAAATGCATTTGAAAATAGTTACTGTTTTTGAAGATATAATTACCCTTTGGTACAACAAACACACATTCACTTATTTATATTTAGATATAAATAAGTCAATGTGTCAGCAGAATATTGATGCAAAATGCACTGCAACTTTCTCACCAGCATACTACCAAGCGTTTTATCTGGATTCTTCTTTGTTGAGTGTAATATTTTCACTGGCAGTGTTGTAATTAGTATGCTCACAGTGTGCTGTGCTTTAGCTGAGAGACCAGTGCTTTTCAGTCCTGGAAGTGAAGTACCACAAAACGGCACAGATATTTAACACAGAATATTTTGATCATCTAGAGCTGACTCCACTAGCTATGCACAAGTTAAATTTACACCTAGTTGTGGCATAAATGGGCGTTAAGTTTCGATTTACATAGTAGTGAATATTAAAACTTAGTTGAACGTAACTATGTACTAGGGCTGCAACGATTAGTCGACATTATCGACAACGTTGACAAAAAATTGTTGACTAATATTTTTGTCGTCGAGTAGTCGTTTGATCTCATATCACCTAATGTAAGAGCCTGCAATACTGCGGTTTGACCAGTGTGGCGCTGTAGCGCAAGACTGTAATTCAGCTCTCCTGGATGCAATTCAAGAGAAGAAGAGACACAACGCTTCAGAGAAAGTGCATCCGAACGGCGTTTGGATGAATATGTAAATATATGCTGTGATTTCCTCTCAGTAACGAAATAAACAACAAAAACTGACAGCAATGTGAAAGCAGCACTTAAAAAGGCATCTGATTACAACGATGTGGATGTTTGCATGAGCTCTGCAGTTCAGTAACTTACTCCAATAAAGTCCGGTCACATCATGTTTTTTTTTTTTTTTTATATAGTACTTTATGCAATACATTTCAAAAGCCTTAATTCAAGCAGCTTTACGGTATCAAACATGAAAAACCAGAATCAGTGTCGATTTCAGTTAGAATTGATTTTCTGTTATAAAGCAGCTCTCCAGTGTGGAGCTATCTAATGATAAAATATTTTTATTAGTGGGAAAAAATAAATAAAGTGACAGTTTGGTTTACAGAGATCAAAGCTTGATCTAGCTCAGGACTGTTTTGGTAATCATAACCCTATAAAGTATTTTAAGACATTATGTTGTGAATAAAATTGTTTATCCAAAGTGTCTTGTCACTTACCTTTATTTAGTTTCTTATCCACATGACTTACAAAAGAAGATGTTAGGCAGAATGTGCAAGATGTGTCATTCAGTTACTTTTTCATGTAGCTAATTATATGGTGTGAGTGTCTCTGTCTGCCATCTCATTTTGTGTGCCAAATACATCTATTTGTATAAGGAATTGGTAACACTTTACAATAAGATCTCATTTGTTAACATTAATGTATTAATTAACATTAATGAACATTACATTTATATATTAATCTTTGTTAATGTTGGTTAATAAAAATACAGTTGTTCATTGTGTGCTCCTGTTAGTTCACAGTGCATTTACCAATGTTAAAAAACACAACTTGTGATTTTTATAAATGCATAAATAAATGCTGAAATTAACATTAACTAAGATTAATAAATGCTGTATTGTTCATTCTTAGATCATGTTAACTAATGAACCTTATTGTAAAGTGTTACCAGTTAATTGTATAATAATTGTAATTTCACAATATGCTTTTCTAAAGCTGAAGTGACCTTTATGTTAGAATGTATAACAATGTTTTAACTAATTGCAAAAGCTGAATAATCAAAGTCTACTGATTAATCAGTGGAATAATCGACGATTAGTCAATTAATCGTTCGATTAATCGATTATCAAAATAACCATTTGCTGCAGCCCTACTACGTACAAACTAAATAATTATGAAGTATGAAATTGAAATGAAATAGAAGATTGATTAAATTGTTTTATCTCACAGACTTCAGTACATCAGACATGCATCATGTTGGCGTTTATACTTATTTACATTAAGAGAGAACATTGTGAATAAATGACACGAAGCTGATCTAAACAGTGCAACTTGATGTTCATGTATCAAAAAAAAATAAATAAATAAATAAAAATGAATGCAATTTGTTTTTGGACCAATATTTATGCATTGACCCTTATTCATTTCAAGTAGGAGTATAATAGGGATGTCCAGATCCGATGGTTTCAGACTCGGAATCGGACGTTACCTCTTGATCAGGATTCGGATAGATAGATAGATAGATAGATAGATATATATATATTTTCTCATTATTTTTTAATATCTATAGTTATGCGGTGGCACAGAGTTAGACCTCTTGACTCCACACAGAAACAGCAACGCATGCGGCATGACATCACTTTCTTGCAGAGACGCTATTGGTTAAATTCCGGCAAAGTAGAACACGGAAGCAGCTTGAAGCGGAAAGCGTGAGTGTGTCTGCGGTCTGGAGGTATTATAAAGTTGATGACAACAACATTGCCATAGCAAACTGTGAGATATGTAAACTTGGGATTGCAAGAGGTGGAAAGGAAAATTATATTGTTTTTATATTAGACTTTTTTTTTATAATTTACTGTTGCACTAAAGTCCAAAAGTGAAGAATTTGTTATTTATTACTTGATTGTTCAAGCTACCTCACAGAAGCGCTCTGTTTGTTAACGGAGTTGTTGAATGTTAAAATAAGGTGAATTAAATTAAAAATAAGGAACATCCTGGATCTGTTTCTTCGCTCATCTTTATTCTTTTATGTATTATAGAAGTATCGGATCGGGACTCGGTAGATACTCAAAATCAAATGACTCGGACTCGAGGGCAAAAAACCCTGAACGGGATATCCCTAGAGTATAACGGTACACGTATTCGTACCGAAAATTCTCGGTACGTGTCTTTCGGTTTGGTACGCATGTTTACTGAACAAATACAGCATTGTTTTAACCACTGCACAATTGGAACTTCACTGGAAACTTCCAGTTTTATTGTTACTTTTGATAAGAAACAGTCTCGTATTTTCAAATTGTCCATTTTTTCAAGAAATTCAAACAACAAACACCGTTTTGACGCTCTTTGATGTGGCGCGACACATCGTTGTATAAACGTCTCTGTTCAAACTGCAGAGCGGAGCG
Source organism: Spinibarbus caldwelli (assembly GCA_039654775.1). Lineage (NCBI taxonomy): Eukaryota > Metazoa > Chordata > Actinopteri > Cypriniformes > Cyprinidae > Spinibarbus > Spinibarbus caldwelli. The sequence continues at coordinate 28,552,002 of CM077245.1, read as the reverse complement.
TGATCTAATTACTACTATTTTTAATGCGAAATAAACATGAACGAACATCTCACGGCTCATGTAATTGCTCAATCTGTGTTTCAACCGTGTAAAGACAATCAATAAAACAGCTTCTAAACAAAACATAGCATTTCATTTACCTCAGGCAAGTCATCAGTGTCCACAGCTCGTTAGTTCATTAGAGAAATGAAGCTCATATTTTACTTTACCTGTTAGTGATGTCTTATTTAATGCATTTTTAAATAAATCTGTTATGAAACAAGTTATGACAGCCACTGTGTAAATGAATATTCAACAGCAAATACTAGAAATTTTATAATTTAGAAGTTAATTTAAAAACTGTATTATGTGCAGTTTACATACATTTTTTTTAAGTTGAGTGTTTATTATTATTATTATTATTATTATTATTATTATTATTATTATTATTATTATTATAATAATAATATTTAAAAAATAAATAGTTATTAAATTTGGGTTTGGGCTTAGTTAATTGTAACTAGGGCTGTAGATTTAATCGAATTTGATTATCATGCGCATCTCGTCAGTAAATCCGGTTCCGTGATTAGCAGTAAATCGCCATCACCTGTTTTCAGATGGAGCGGCATTTAATACACAGAGCCGTAGTTCACCGACAAGCTAGGCAATATCGCATTCATAATCGAATTTACTACTAATCACGGAACCAGCTTTACTGACGAGATGCGCATGATGATCAAATTCGATTAACTGCGCAGCCCTAATTGTAACCTTATAGTAATGTAAAAGGTAGGTAGATTTTTATCTCTAAGAAAATTAATTATAATTGAATTTAAAGCGAGCAATTTGTTCAGTAAACCAGTTTAATAAAAAAAAAAAAATTAATAAAAAATAAACAATTTTGTGTCTAGTTTTTTCCCCCTGCTGTACCGAAACCATACCGAACCGTGACATCAAAACCGAGGTACATACTGAACCTTATGATGGTGTACCATCACCCCATAATTTAAAGACACATTTACTGAATGTTATTAACATAAAAATACCAAATGTTATTTCAAGACTAAATCTAATTACATTGGAAACGTGATTTTACCATTAATCAACATTAAGAGGATAAACTGAGATTCACTGAATTTCAACAACTTTGAAGGCTGCTACTGCATCATTGAAGGTAAATGTCAAATCTTTAGACTACGCATTACCTTACTAAAATTTAATGACCTATTAGGCAAGTTCTGCCATAAGAACCAATGGCGCAACAAAACTAAGTTACAAAGTAAAGTTAACAAGACTCTGTGGATTTTACTTTCCGATTTAAGAAAAATAAAAAAATAAAAACACATACGAATGGTTTGAGTAACTCTACACAGATCATTAGTAGAAGTACCAAATTTGAACATCCAACATTTGAGTGCTGGTTCCTCCAGGACCAGGACTGAGAACCAGCTTTAATACAGTTTGCATGGTAAAAACTCAAAATGGGTCCAATCAGGGTCAAATTAACCAACTTAATTATATAAGGATTCTTGATCAACTAGTCATTCAGGCAATCCAGCAACTAGTTCATTTTGAAAGCACATACTATTGCTTTATTTACCTCAAAAGTACGTATTTTTTCCACCAGATATATCTGGTGCACAGCCGAATGCAAAGCGGTATACAGCTTGAGCAAGTGAAAAGTGAAGAAAGAGGTATGACAAGACAGAGCCAGAGAAATATGAGGAGTGGATGCTGTGTGCAGAAGAGTTCGAGGGCTACAAGAGTGCTTTTGCGTGGGTACAGCAAGCGTACAAGAGGCCAATTTGTGCAGAGTTTGTTCGACCCAAACACTCCTGAAGAGACAGACGGATGGCCATTGGTGCATGCAGCATGAGCGGGTCAGTCCACTAACATGTGCGCTCACACACCCACCCACATTCACAAGCGCACAGCTGTCATCGGCAGGCAGCAAAGGATCATTCACAAAAACACCCCCCTCCCGGCTCTGTTTCCCTAAGTATCTGTGACACACACACACACACACACACACACACACACACACACAGAGTGAGGCAGCATGTGGAGATTCATTACTCAGCAGTGCAGACAGTGTGCTGTGGCAGCAACAGTTCACTCATTACCCCGCAGGCTACCGAGACCGTGCCCTTCACTCGAGGATGCTGGGATAGGATTCTCTTTCTCAAACAGAAACACGCTGCTCTCAGAGCAACCGGACGGGTCAATGCCAAAGTCAGGCTCAGAAACACTAGAAACACTCTTAGACCAGTTCAAAGGGCAACCCTGTAACATTCAAACAGACCCATAAAACAATAGATTCCTTTGGAGAATCTTGGCGTTGCATTTAAATCATTAAGTGCCACATTAATACCACCAACTCATTTAGATGAAAATTCCAAAAGTTCCATCTATTCAAACTATTTCAAGAAAATACATTCAAAACTCTTGATCAACAATCCATTAGTCACTCAAAAGACATTCACAGACATCTCCAGATTAGATAAATAAATAAAAACAATAAATAAATACTACTACTACTAATAATACTAAACAAGTGCATAAATAAAAATGTGCAATACTGGTGTGTACAAGTTAAAATTAGCATTACATTTTAGTGAAAACCTAGAAACATCTTCATACCACGATTACATTTAACGCCACATTTTTCATGTAATGAATCTATTTTTTAACAATGGCTCTTGGATTAAAATTATGGTTTCTGGAAATAAATAAAATTAAAAAAAAAAAAAAGTAGCCTTTTAAGTCATATTTTTAAGTAAAAAAAAAAAAATAGATTTTCACAGAGCTTTCTATAGGGGTAAATATAGCATATCTGCATGGTTTTCCTTTTTTCCATTAAAGTAATATTTGCCAAATACAGAAATTAATGCCCTAGTTTACGACTTCAAAATAATCGGCTAAAGACAATCATTCCTGGCTTCTTCTCACGGTGTTACTCATTTTATCTTCAGGACATATTTATCTCTAGGCTAATTAATCTGACATGAAACGAGCTCACATGCGTAAAAAGAAGAAAACTTAAAGATTACCATTACAAATAATAACCACTAGTTTACTTTGGCACTCAAAACATACAGTACTGGTACTTGTACACAAAACAAGTCCGCTTTAATATTAGCGTAGATATGGACAAGGCTGGTTGCTTTTGAAAATTACACCCCATCATCAAGTTCAAGCCGTCCATTGCATCATTCAATTCTCTTGCTTAGAACTGGACCACAAATGAGAACCATTCACTATGCACTATTCTGAACTGAAAGGATGAATACAGTCATCTGTATAAAGCTATACCCAGATCCACACAGCCTGTCAGATTTCAGCACATCCCCTGCACCTTCATTCATTAAGTTAATGTTTTCAGCAAAATACATAAACATTCAAATCTCAATCAGCACTTTAGTGTGCACAATCAAACTTACAAATAACAGTTTCTGTGCATCAACATCCAAGAGTCACATCTACACTAAATCACCTGTAAAGTTGATAAAAATAAGACAATGTCACTTTAATTAACCTGCACAAGCACTTAACAGAACCACCACAAATGCAAAGTTTTAAAAGCCCTGTTTCAAACTCTTATCCAAAAATTAAAACACTCTAGACAAGAATAGATTAATTGTTTTAAGAGAAATATTCATGTTTGCCCATCAAGGTTATTGCATAGCAAACACAGTAAGAAAATCTCTGCCTCTGAGGGTTATTAAAACACTTCATTTCCACAATGAGAACACAGCAATCACATCTCTAAGCATTACTCTCATTCAAAAAGAAGAGAGAGCGTTCAAGAAAGGTGTGAGCCTGAGAACGACAATATTACTGCTGATGATCACAGAATGATAGTAAAACAGCAGTGATTCTTGGTTAACGCCTACACTGCTTGTAAACACACACACACACACACAGTGAGTCTGAACAAGCATGTAACTTTCAATATCACCTGTACTGGGATCAGTGCTGAGAGACAATGCATATAGCAGGGATTCTCCCTCATAATACAGCTAATGTATTACAACCTGAAATGTAAAGCTTAAGAAACCTGGATGCAGATAACGTACATAACCATCCCCAAGTTATGATGCAATTACTCATTTTTAATACACTGCTATTATTGGACATTTCAGACCATGAAAAGAAAAACGATATGCATAACAGAAATGTTAAGGCCTCTAAATGACATGCATTTTGATGCTACGTTTCATATATCAAGAGATTCATAAGATTTATTAATGGAGAAAAATTAAAGGAATAGTTCACCACCATAAATAAATAAATACATACATACATACATACATAATAAAATAAAATAATCCTGATAATTTACACATCCCCAGACCATTTAATATTTATAGGCCTTTCCTTCTTCAGGTATGAAGAAATTAAGGTTTTGGAGAAAAATATTATTATTATTATTATTATTATTATTATTATTATTATTATTATTATTATTATTATCATCATCATCATCATCATCTTATTCTTAATTTTGGGGGATGTTGGACCATTGAAAATGATCTACAGTGAGTACTTGCATTAGATGAAGAAAAATCCTGTAATGTTTTTCTCCAAAAACTTAATTTCTCTTCAGCTGAATAAAGAAAGATCTATACACTTTGGTGTGTAAATAAATCAGGAGAGAACTACTTTATTTTCGGGAGAACTACTCCTTTACTACCTGAGGATGCCACAAATATCAGGATATCACAAACAGAAAAATCTGTTTAGTATAGCAATTCCACATATCAGGAAACCTTGGATAAGAAAACAGAAAAATATGAAGAGAGAAGCGAACAGCACATCATGTAACCCAATTCATCAAGATAACTCCTTTTTAAGAAATGCAAATACTTATATACATTGGCCATTTCAGACAATGCATCACTAAAATGTGTCTATACTGCATGCATTTAAAAGCAAAATTGCATTTCAAATAAAGACTCGCAAGATGTGCAATTAAACTTATTAAATTAACAAGATGCATTGCTACAAAAATAACACAAATGTATCTTTATTGCATCCACTTTAAGTACTATTGCATGCATTTTAAGTAAATATCCTTTATCATTTTAATTGTTAAAAACCAGACTTATGCATGGATGCACTGTTTATGAAATGCTACAAAAAATGAAGTAAAAGTTATATATATATAAAAAGTTGTTTTTATAACAAAAATCGTGTCTCAAATCTAAAATCTTATTAATAATCATACTGCATGCATTCAAACCCTTAAAAAGGCTTTAAACTGCGTGCATGCACACAGCGAGTGTAAGTGGAGCAGCTCGTCGGCGGGGCTCTTTGCTGCATTAGATGCAATTATAAATGGCCAAGCGCAGAAGATGAGGCAGCCAATCAGATTTGAGCTCGCGTGTCAACCTAAGACCAACTGTCTCCTGCCTTTGACAGGATTTTACCTCCATAATTCAAATCCCAAAGCAAAGCAACCCGCTGCACTTACTCGCATCTCCCAGCCTGTTTACACACGCGCAGGGCCGAAAAACGCCTCAAAACACACCCAAACGAGCCCCGTTTCAAACCAAACCGAGCTTAACGGTTCACAAGGGGACCGTGTTCACGTTTAGCCCCCAGATGCTAACATATTCGGTGTTTTTAGCATCGGAGAAGAGCCACGGCGAGGGTGGGAATAAACTAGCCGTGATCAAACAACTAGCGATAGCATTACGGAACAAACCGATGCTGAACTTTCCGACAAAGCTAAGCTTTTCCGAACAGCGTGTCGAAAATTAGCATTACTTCAGCAAACTCGTGCCCCCTTTTCGAGCTCAAAGCGAGACGACAACAGACCGAAACACAGCTCGAAAAAGCCGCTTATGGACTGTGTTCGCTGGAAAAACACAGGCAGCCATTTTAGAGCAGACTGAGAAACAATGGCAGACTCTCTCTCTCTCCCTCGCAGGCAGCTCGAACTAGCCTAGCGCTGAGTTAAGCAAAGTTTACCTGGGTCCTGCTGAGGGCTTGTCCGGTGTTTCCCGGGCTCATGGGAGAAGGGTGATGGCTTCTTTGTTGCCAGGCCGAGTGGCCCCCGCCGCTGTCCGCCTTGGCAGCCGCTTCCTGGCCGCCGAACTCGCTGGCGGGGAAGCTCTGGTAGCTCCTGGCCGAGCTGGGGGAGGTCAGCAGCTGGTTCAGGGTCGGGGTGGATGTGGGCTGAGGGGTCCCCATGTTATACCTCTGGTTGTTGTAGGAAGCAGCGGCAGCCATCGGCGTAACGTTAGTTCCTCCCGGCGGCGGCTTCCCTGGCTGCGCCCCGGCTGCCGGCGGCTGGCTGTTCCGCGGGGAGTTCACGCTGTAGCCCTGGCCCTGGTGGTACGGAGTCCGGTTCGGGAAGGGGCTGTAGTTGTTGAAGTGGTTCGGGTAGCCGTGTTCGGGCGGGTATGGGTCCATCACCGGCGGCCCTGCCATGCTAGGGCTTTGTTGTCCGCCATGTTGATGAAAAGCGGGCCGGTTGTAGTGCTGGTTGTAGCCGTATGGAGGAGGAGGGAAGGCGGCCGGGTGATGGGGCGGCATGGCGGGGTGGTTGTTCCCGTCGGAATCATTCTGGCTGTTGTTATTGTTCACCCTGGACGGGTTCCCGTTGCCGTTCTTCATGTCAGGGTCGCCTGCTCCTCCTCCTCCCCCGGCAGCTGTGTTTCCCACATCGGGCCCGTCGTTCAGCTCCTTCTGTCCTGGGGATCCTTGCTCCTTGCTTTCCGGTTGCTTTTCTCCGAGCAGCGGCTCGTCCTGCGGCTCCCGCTCCGGCTTTTTGAGTTCGACGGACGGGCTAGTGTTGAGAGTGGCGACCTGAGCGGCCATGATCTCTCTCTCTCTATCTCTATCTCTCTCTCTCGTTCACCGCGAGTCACTTTGAATATAAATACAGCGCTCTTATAAAGACGTGCCCGTGTCCCGTAGCATTCCTTCCACTTTCAGACCGGAGTCGGTCTTCTCTCCCGAACGCGACGCGAGTGGAAAAAGTTTCCTGGAGAATATAAATAAAGGTCCCGGGAATGGATTTAACCGACACAAATGTGTGTGTGTGTGTGTGTGTGTGTGTGTGTGGAGGGGGGGCTCTTACAGAGCGAGAGCGCCAGAGAGAAACCGATCAAACCAGCACGAGGCTCCGCGAGACACAGCCATTTTACCGAAGCGCGCGGTCGCGTGCAAAACGCGGCGCGGATCTGGAGCGGAGGGAAGTGTGTCATCTCGAGGTACTTTGACTTGTAGCACAAAATAAGTCTAAGAGCCTCGGCTTTTATTGTGAAATAATCAGCGTTGCCAACTTAGCAACTTTTCAGACTACCCTAGCAACGTTTTCTTCCAAAAGCATCTAGCAACAACTTAAGCTGTTTTTAAAAATTATTTGGCAACTTGTGACTCAAATGATAAAAGGCACTCATTTTCCACCTAAGTTACTCAAAAAAGAGAAAACCCAAGATGCAGTACACACATCACATGTATTAAGTTAGCTGCTAATTGCAATTGTTCAATTTAACAATAATAATAATAATTGAATAATTGTTAATTTATGATACATCTTGTTAGTAGCTTGTTCTTGCGATTGTTAATCAGTTAGTACACTGCAAGAAAAATATCTGGAAAAATGGAAAAGATACTAGTAATTTTCCAGGACATTATCCGGTGTAACCCGAACACAATATACAATAAAGCAATAAGCCCCGTGAAGCCGTGGTTTACAGTGAATTTATAACAGCTAAGGGGTGCTTCGCGTCGTGCCTAAAACCCCCTTAGCTGTTATAAATTCACTGTAAACCACGGCTTCACGGGGCTTATTGCTTTTATAAAACGGTTATTCCATATACTTAGTAAGGTTTCACAAAATAAAACAGAGCAAATAAGTGTAATGATATAAATAAAAGCAGTATTCTTCCACCAAACAATGCAGTTCCTCAGAAACAGGTGTGGTTGGAACAAAGTGGTTGCCAAGCAACACACAAAGTAAACAAAGGTGTATGTTTATAGTGTAATTTACAACGGCTTCGAACGCGGCTCAACCAATCAGAATCAAGGACCGGAACTATCCGTTTTATAATAGAGTAATTTAAAATGCAGGTAAAAAACCTGTGAAAAATCAATACGAAAAATTCCGTCATATTAACATAGTAAATCGTGCCCTATTTTTACAGACTTTTCTTAAAGTGTAGCATACTAACTACTAATACACTGCCTAAAACTATAATTGTTCAGAATGTGTAGTTTTACTAGTTTACTAGCTTATAAAAAAATAAATAAAAATTGAATTGTTCAATAATTCAATGTTGTATTTAAAAATGTCATCGCGCAATGACATCACAACATCATTTAACAACTTTTAGCAACAAATCGACCTTCCTTTAGCAACTTCCCCTGAAAATTAGTTGGCAACAATGGAAATAATCCGTAAAACGTGTTGGGGAGTAACTAGTTACATGTAACGGAGTTACGTAATTTAATTACAAAATAAATGTAACTGTAATCCGTTACAGTTACTAAGAAAAAAAATTGTAATTAAATTACATTTACTTATGAAAATGTTAACGATTACGAAGGGGGTTACATCTGAATATTTTCACACACACACACACACACATCACATACAGATTTGATTGATTTCTTTCCCAAATTGCATTGACTGCTGTTAGATGCCAGTGTTTCCTGTCTATGCAAAGATTTGATTTCAAAAACAGTATCGTAGCTATTAAACAGTTTCTTGTTATGATTTTAAATCTGTATTTAACCTCAGAATGATCTCAAAATAAGAGGTGTTAAAGTCTGATTTTGTGGTGGCTGTGCCTTAAAATTGAATTATAATTATCTCAATTGAAGAGATGAAGGATTTTGAAAGTCTGACAGTAATCAGTGTTACTGTATGGTTAACCCTGCCTACTTTAAATGTTAGAAAATGATAAACAGTTGAAAACCTTTGTTAGAAATTTAGAAAAGTAATCAAAAAGTAATCAAATGTAATTAGTTACATTACTTTAAAAAAGTAATTGAAATAGTTACACTACTTATTACATTTTAAATAATGTAATTTGTAACCTATTAGATTTCCAAAAGTAACTTCCAAACACTGTGTATTATATTATATTTTCTCAGTTTGTAACTGAATCTACAGTATCTTTCTCAGGTTTTTTTTTTCTTTCTTTCTTTTTTTTTTTTTTATTGTTGGTGCGTGCAATTAAAAATTGAAACTGTTACATTGCGAGGGTGCTGTGGGTGGTTTCCAGGACATTATGCAGTTGCTAGGTTGCTGTTAGGGTGTTTTGGGTAGTTGTTAGGTGCCGGCCTGCCTCCATGTATTGATGACACTGTGTCCTGTACAAGGGACCTTTGCATCAGGTCCCTCTTATAGTCTAAGCCTCCATTTATTCACCCATTTATCACCTGCCAAGTGAAAATGTCAAAAATATGCTTAGCAAATCTCAAACTGCATGTATTTCATTCATGTCCACAGCACAAAACAGCGTGACTTACAAGCTTAAGTTTAAAATGGAAATGTGTCGTTTCAGTGTCAAAGTGCCACCAAACAGAATTAATGATCAGAAAAATGATTGTTTTCAAACAGGTTCCATGAACACTCCTCCCATCTACCATTGGTCAGGCAAAAAGATAATCCCGTCCCAAACTCACGCCATTGGTTGAAGCCATGTTGTGTTGGGGTGTCATGATGCTCAACCAGTCATTTTTTAATTTTTATTTACTATAATAGTATTTTATTTATATTCTGAATTAGCAACTATTTTTTTTATATATTGTCAGTTTTCACTTAAATTTTAGTTTAAGTTTTAGTAATTTTGTTGTGTTCTATTGTAATTGTATTAGGTTTTTCTAACTTTTTATTTAGCTTTAATTTATATTTATTTCAGTTTTAGTAATTTTATTACTTTAAACTCATTTGTTATTATGTAAACTTAAGTTTATATTTTATTTAAGTTAACAAAATTATTTTTTATATTTTCAGAATTAATTTTAATTGTAATAATTTGTTGAATTTTTTTGTATTATTATTATTAGCTTTTGTTTTTTAAATGTTTTTATTTAGCTTTAAAGTTATTTCAGTTTTAGTTTTAGTAATTTTATTACTTTAAACTTCTTTTATTTCAGTTAGTTGTCAAGTCAATATTTCTAATTTCATTTTTTTAAGTTTAAAATTTTAAATGTTTATATTTTATTTCAGTTCACAAAAAATGTTTATATTTTCAAAATTAATTTAAATTTAATAAGTTTGTTTTTTTGTATTTTTATTAGCTTTTTAAAATACTTTTATTTAGCTTTAATTTATATTTATTTCAGTTTTTCAGTCATTTTAGTACTATTTTAGCACAGATTAAACATCATTTTTCAGTTACTTTCTAAGGCAACATTTATAATTTAGTTTAAATTGTTCATCTAATTTTTACATTTCATTGTATTTCGGTTTTATTTCAGTTAACAAAAATAATTTGTACTATTTGTAATATAAGCTGGAATACAACAAGGTATTTTAAGGTAAAACATTTCACACTTTAGTGTTTAGGATTAGGTGTTTGTTGAAATCGTGGATGCTGCTAATAATGGAATAAAACAATTACACAACAAATAATACCTGAACTACTCTTATTCCATCATAGTACAAATCTATCACGTAAATGTACAACAAAGCATTGTTATATATACAAAGTGTTTAGGCCCAAGTGTGTTCTTGCATATTTCAGACAGCAAATGAGAGGGTTTATTGCAGCAGCATTATGTTTGATCTGTGCAGAGGACAGCATGAAATTACAGCCTGTGTGCTAATGTGTATGTGCGCATGTGTTCAGAGAGCAAGCGAGCGCAAGAGAGAGAGAGAGAGAGAGGGATGGAAAGGGAAAGAGGATGGGGGATGGACCGAGAGCAGGAAGTGAAAATGAAAAAAAGTGAAATGCAGCGCAAGCCAGAGAGAGAAAAATACTGCGTAGGCCGCAGCAATCAAATCTGGCACACCAAAACCAACCCCAAATTCAACAGCACAACGTGTATTTGGTTTGGTAAAGAGATACTGGAGAGCTTAGAGACAGCACAAAGTAAATAACCAAATGGAAACAGCCATGCTCTTTCCCCCACTCAAGCACTGCTGCTCTCTCCCCACCCCCTCTTTCTCTCTGCCTGTCTGCCTCTATCTATCTCTCTCTCTCTCTCTCTTTCTCTCTCTCGCAGCAGCAGCAGCGCTGGCTCTGTGCTTGCAAAAGCAGCAGAACTTTGCTATCTGGCTGTGGGGGATGGGCAGCGATCGAGAGAGCCTACAATGCAGAAGCTGCGCCTGAGAACGGCGACCTGTGTCAGTGCTGCTCACAAACTGGTTTCTACTGTTGTAAAGTAAAATAGAGTCAAAATTCTGTTATAAATGCGTTCATGCATGTGTGTGTGTGAGGAGGAGGGGGGTCAGGCGCTGACTATATCAGCAGAAGTGCGAGTGTTGTGCGGGGAGAATGTAGACAGGCAGGCAGCAGAGGGGGTTGGGAACGCTCTCCAGCGTTTTTTTGCATTTAAAATCAATTTAATGTCTGTTTCGAAGCAATTCTGCTGTTACTCGGGCAAATTAATACTACCGTTGGTGAATATGAATCAGAATTGTCCCTGTTTGCTTTCTTAATGCATGTTCTTGCGTGCAATTCGTTGGTGCATGTTTTTCTCAAGAAAGTGTTTTTATTCATATTCTTTTAGCTGATGCTCCCTTACTGCAGATGGCACATGGCTGTCAGATAATGTTAACATATAGGAACATTTTCAGTTAGTCTTAGTTTTAGCATGCTCACAATTATTCTGGCTGAATTCTATAACTAACACTTTTTCTTGAGGAATATCCTGTTTTACTCAGGTATATGTCAAATTATGGAGGTAAAATGGGCAGTTCTCACTGACTTTTTAGTTTTCCACCATATAAATTGAACTTGTAAGGCAAAAGGTTATTAAATTAGTGATAAAACATTTTTGCAGTGCATGAAATACACACTTTTCCTTGTATGTCTTAAACCTTATCAATACTTAATTGTATTGTAGTGTATTTCAAATCTTAAATATATATTTAAAAAAAGAAAAAAAAAAACGAATTTAAAATTGTATATTACTAATCAAACAAAAAGCCAATTAAGTGTACTTAGAGTACACTTTCATGTTTCTTAACACACTTAAGTTCACTTTTAATAATGTTAAAGTATTTACTTTAAAATACATTTTAAATCAGTGTGTTTAATAATCTTGTCATGCTTTGAAGAAGTACGCTTGTTTTGATGTGTTGACTAACATACTAAAACACATTCAAAGTACTTGAATGTATTTATAACTGTAGTGTTATTCAATATTACATTTAAAGTTAATATAAATATAGAGTTAGTATATTTAAGTGTACTTCATAAGTACAAAAATAATTAAATACGTATACAAATTTCAATAGAAGTGACATTTAAGTATATATTTTACTTTATTATAAATACTTGTTAGTACATTCAGCAGGACATTTTAACCATACTTCAAAGACAAATGAAGTAATTATGAAATAACATCCTTCGTAAAAAAAAGTAATATATGTAAAATATATTAATTACATACTAAGTATAGTTCAAATCTAGAAACATATTTACTGACATATCACTTGATATAAACATTTTAATTAAACTTTATTTGGAGTACTACTTGTGCACAATGCACGTTTCTTAATATTAAGCCTAAAGTGTGTTTTAATGTCACTATTGATGAGGATTGCATGATCTTTGAATAATATCAGTCTTTAAATGCAAGATATTTAAAGTATACTTGCAATAGTTCCACTTTAGCACAATCAAATATACTTCAGTATATCTTTAGTTGGACTTCAGCACTACTTAAGTCAAAAACACTCTAAAATGCCATTTCATAAATTCATAAGCATTTTAAGTATATTCTTGTAAGGTGTATTATTTCTGTAATACGTATGTATGCTGTACTTCTTGTTCACGAGGGAAGGTTAAGCTGAAATCTAGATTTTGGTCAAAATGAGGTTCATGGACATGTTATTTGTCAATAAACAAAAGAATACAAAAAGAATAAACTGACGCCAGGGTATTGAAAAGGAAAGCAACATTTAACAGCGCTTAAGCAGATAGGCAGTTGTAATGGGAAGATTTAGGTTGAATGCTAAGAATCCAGCACAAAGACCTTTAGATCCAGGGCTCATTGAACGTCATTGACTTTAGGGGCCACTCTCCTTTGAAACATTTGGCAGCTCCTGGGCTTTCAGACGGAGGGACCAGGTTGTATAGCAACAGACATGCTTGGCCACCAGCTCTCCCCCACTTGAAAAGAATGAATCAGAGATCTTTCCACCTACATGCAGTTCACATTCACTCTCTTAGTCATAGTTGTCCAAGGATAAACGAAGCGTCTACAGAAGCGCCTTTACCTCTAATTTCTGCTGTGCAACCCTTCTGATGAACTCGGATGAGAAGCTTTCTCAAAGTCAGACAGCAGCAGGCCTCAGCATGGGCAGCGTGACACAGCCCATCTGTGACAGCGCTGTGATCTACGACTGTTTACTCTGTCCCCCTCCACCAGCGGCCCATGAGTCTGAGCGTGATGCATCACCTATGGTCCGCGCTGAGGGCTCTCCCCGCCATGACGAGCCTGGAACCCGTCCAAGAGGAACCTGGCCAAAAATACACTGTACTTGCAAGATTTACACAGCCTTACTTAAATATTAAGCACAAAAACTCAGTGGAATAGTAAGTGGAAGCCATTTATTACAACAACCTGTTGATATGCGGTGTTATTAGGAGAAGCTCTGTTGGCTTGAAATGAATATTTTGACCTTTGTATTAATTGTAAGCCAACTGTAATGACTGGTCAGAAGCATGTGGATCCATTTGCAGTATAATTTAATAGACAGAGACAGAATCAAACAGGCAAATGGTCAGCAGGCAAAAACAGGAATATCAGAGGCAGGGCAGAGACGTAAACAATACCAGGCGGGAGTCGGGGCAACAAGCAAAAGGTACAGAATTCCAAGGCAAGGTTCACAAGGGCAGGCGGCAAAGTTCACAAAGATCGAGAGCAGTCCGGGTTCATACACAGGAGTAACAATCAAAGGAAGGATAAATGCTCAGTAATGTCAGCTGGGGCAAAAACAAGACTTCGCAGTGAGTGTAACTGAGGATGCTGGTTAAATAGGCCAGGTGATGAGCCACACCTGGGCAGGTGATCAGCAGCCAAGTGGGGTATGGGAAATGGAGTCCGTGGAGAGAGTCAGTATTCTGGTGAGGGTGCCCTCCGGTGGCCATCGGAGAGAGCCACAGAGGTCTGATTTATGACAGAGCCCCCCCCCCTGCGAGTGGCTCCGGACGCGTGGGGCAACCCGACGCCAAGGTCTTCCTCGGGGACGAGGTGCAGGTCGATTCGGGTGAGTTTGGTGAAAGTCTGTGGTGAGTGAAGGATCCAGGATGCCCTGGGCGTTGACCCATGACCTTTCCTCCCTCCAAGTCGACCAAATACTGCAACACACGTCCTCTGCGTCGGGAGTCCAGAATCTCTCTGGCCTGGTACGCCTCCTCGCCATCCACGATTAGGGGAGGTGTGCTCTCGTCTGCGACCTCGTCCTGGTCCCTCTCTCCTCCGGATCCACCAGTGGGCTTAAGCAGAGAGACATGGAAAGTGGGTGAGATACGGTAATTGGCTGGTAAGGCTAAGCGATATGACACTGGGGTGATTTGTCTGATGATTTAAAATGGACCCACATACCTGGGGCTTAGTTTTTTGCAGGGTAGTCGAAGTCGGAGATCCCTGGAGGAGAGCCAAACCCACTGCCCGGGGGTATACTCAGGTCCTTCCCTTCTCCGACGAGCGGCCTGTTCCCTGGTTTGGCGAACCGCTCGTTGCAGGTGGACATGGGCTGCATTCCAAGTCTCCTCGCTTCTCCTCAACCAGTCATTGACGGCGGGCAGTTTTGATGGCTCTCCTGACCAGGGAAACAGAGGAGGCTGGAAGCCGAGGACACACTGAAAGGGGGTGAGACCGGTTGATGGCTTGCGGAGTGAATTCTGCGCATATTCCGCCCAGAGTAGGAAACGACTCCAGTTGTCTTGATTATGGTGGCAATAGGAGTGTAGGAACCGGGTTATTTCTTGGTTCAGTCTTTCGACCTGACTGTTGGCTTGTGGATGGTAGCCGGAGGTGAGACTGATATTGATGTTCAGCTGTTGGCAGAAGGCCATCCAGACTCGAGAGGTGAACTGGGGACCCCGGTCTGAAACTATATCCTCTATATCCTCTGGCAAACCGTAGAAATGGTAGACCTGTTCCAACAAGGCCTCAGCGAGCCTGGCGTGGATTGAGGCGTCTGGCTGAGCGGATGTATTCCAAGTTGCGGTGATCGGTGAGCACAATGAAGGGAACTTTAGAGCCCTCTAACCAGTGCCGCCATTCTTCGAATGCTGCTTTCATTGCCAGCAACTCCCGATCGCCTACATCGTAGTTCTTCTCGGCTGCGTTCAGTTTACGTGAATAATAGGCGCATGGGAACAGTTTGGAGGATTGCCTTGACGTTGTGACAAAATGGCTCCAATCCCCGTGTTGGATGCATCAACTTCAATAGTGAATTCCAGATTGGAATCAGGATGGTGGAGGATAGGAGCGGTGGAGAAGCGATCTTTGAGTTGGAGAAAAGCGTGCTGAGCTGATGGTGACCAGTCTAGTCGTTGTCTCCCCCCCGAGCAGCGAAGTAAGCGGAGCCGCTATGGTGCTGAAGTTCCGTATAAAACGCCTGTAGAAATTGGCAAAGCCCAAAAAACGCTGTAGTTCCTTCACGGTCTTGGGCTGTGGCCAGTTTAGAATGGACTGAACCTTCTTGTCATCCATGGCAACCCCCTCGGAGCTGATGACGTAACCCAGGAAGGAGACCTGTATTTGGAGGAACTCACACTTTTCCTTCTTAGTATATAACTGGTGTTCGATGAGGTGTTGCAGGACTGCTCGGACATGTTGCATGTGGTTTTCAAGGGAATCAGAGTACACTAATATGTCATCGATGTAGACAAAGACCCATCTGTTGAGCATATCGTGGAAGATGTCGTTGATGTAAGCCTGAAAGACTGACGGACTGTTGGAAAGCCCAAACGGCATAACCAAATATACATAGTGCCCGGATGTGGTTGATAAATCTGTCTTCCACTCATCACCCTCCCGGATGTGAATTAGGTTGTAGCACTGTGAAGATCAAGCTTGGTGAAATATCTGGCTGAGCGTAGTTGTTCGAGAGCAGGAGGCACCAGAGGTAGCGGATAACAGAACTTAATGGTGACGTCAAACTTCGGTAGTCAATGCATGGACGTAGGCCCCCCATCTTTCTTTTTAACAAAGAAGAAACCGGCTGATCCAGGAGAAGTGGATGGTCGTATGAAGCCCTTAGCCAGTTCCTCCTCATTGTATTCCCTCATGGCTTCTGACTCGGGTTGAGATAGGGGAAACACTTTACCTTTCGTTGGCATCGCTCCAGGAAGTAGGTCGATTGCGCAATCACTGGGTCGATGAGGAGGTAGTTGTGATGCTTTAAATTTGCAGAAGGCCTCCAAGAGATCTTGATATTCAACAGGAAGATCTGCTGTGGGAGAGATTTCGGAGCACGGTGAAGAGGTGGATGTTGCATCAGGGCATTGAAGAAAAAAAAAAAAAAAAAAAAAAAAAAAAAAAAAAAAAAAAAAAAAAAAAAAAAAAAAAAAAAAAAAATCGCAGACATTCTTTGTGACAGAATTCTGACCATTGTTGGATTTGTTTAGCGGACCAGGAGATAGGTGGGTTATGCTTCTCCAGCCAGGGTAGACCGAGGATTACAGGATTCTGGGGGGAGTTGATGGCAAAGAGACATATGCGTTTGATGTGTAGGGAGCCAGTTCTTAGTGTGAGTTCTTGAGTCTTGCACTGGACCAGTCCCGCTCCCAGGAGTCGTCCATCTAGCGCTGTCACAGCCAGTTTAGATTCACATGTAACGAGAGGAAGATTATGAGAATTGGCAAAATTGATATCAATAAAGTTCCCTGCTGCCCCAGAATCTATCAAAGCTGTCGTTTCGACCGCAACCTCTAAAAAGATTAGAGAGATAGGGACCATTAAAATGTTAGGATAGGGACTCACCGTAAAGGTATTCTTGGTGAGTGGTCGAGTGGGACAGCTGGCCCGCAGATGTCCAGATAGTCCACAATAAAGGCACAGATGATTTCTAATTCTGCGCTCCCTCTCTTCCAGTGACAAGCGGGTTATGCCGATGTGCATGGGTTCGGGGGCGGAAGCGGAGGCTGAGGAGAGAGCGAGAGGATGTCGAGAAGATCGTCGAGAGCGTAGTAGATTGTGAGATTGATGAATTCCTCCAGTGTCTTTCCCTCATCGCGGCAGGCCAATTCTGTCTGTAATTCAGCCAACAACCCCTTGCGATACAGCAGCTTCAGAGGGCCGTTCTCCCATCCGGTTTGGGTTGCGAGTGTGCGGAAGGTTAGGGGAGTAATCAGCTGCGGTGTCCTTACCCTAGCGGAGAGCGAGCAACTGTTCGCCAGCCTCCTTTCCGCTGGCCGAGTGCTCGAAAACTTCTCGAAATTGGCGGAGGAATTCGTTGAGTGGTGGGAACGAAAGGTTGCCACCCTCACACACTGCTGTAGCCCAATCCAGCGCTCGTCCCGATAGTAGAGAGCAGACAAAGGATACATGACTGATGTCTGTGGGATAAAGTGTTGATTTGTTGATCCATGAACAGGGAGCATTGCAGTAAAAAACCCTTGCATTTATCTGGAGTCCCGTCAAACCTCTCCGGCAGCGAGAGTCGAGGGCTTGCAGCGTGTACGCTGGATGTTGAGCTCACCGGAAGAGGCTCTGATGCAGGTGGGTTTACAGGCGGCGCTGTGCGTTGCACAGATTGTAGCGCACTCACCAATTCCTCCGTGAGAGTCGTGAGACGCTGGAGCTGAAGCTGGTGGGAAGCTAGTATGTTAGCTTGAGCTGAGATCTCAGATGAGAGTTGATTAACAGCTGCTGGATCCGAAGGTGGCGAAGTCTTCTGTAATGACTGGTCAGAAGCATGTGGATCCATTTGCAGTATAATTTAATAGACAGAGACAGAATCAAACAGGCAAATGGTCAGCAGGCAAAAACAGGAATATCAGAGGCAGGGCAGAGACATAAACAATACCAGGCGGGAGTCGGGCAACAAGCAAAGGTACAGAGTTCCAAGGCAAGGTTCACAAGGGCAGGCGGCGAGGTTCACAAAGGTCGAGAGCAGTCCGGGTTCATACACAGGAGTAACAATCAAAGGAAGGATAAACGCTCAGTAATGTCAGCCAAGGCAAATACAAGACTTCACAGTGAATGTAACTGAGGACGCTGGTTAAATAGGCCAGGTGATGAGCCACACCTGGGCAGGTGATCAGCAGCCAAGCGGAGTATGGGAAATGGAGTCCGTGGAGAGAGTCAGTATTCCGGTGAGGGTGCCCTCCGATGGCCATCGGAGAGAGCCACAGAGGTCTGATTTATGACACCAACATCTTTAATTCCAAAGATAATAATATTTGGAAACTTATGTCACTTATGTCAAAATCAGGTGGCTCAAATGCTGCTACACAATTTAAAAAAAACAACTGTAAAAATAGGGCACAATATACTGTATTAATACTTATTTATTTATTTATTTATTTTATATGTGTCTTACCTATTTTGAATTTTGCACTTCATTGCATTGTGGTTGACTGGGTTTTTTTTGTTTTGTTTTGTTTTTTACAGGGTTGAGGACTTCATATTTCTGGGATGACTTTTTTTTTGTTACACTAACTAGTTTTGAGGTGATTTTTAGCATATGTATGAAAAAGTTTCTTCTTACAGGTGTCCTATAGGAAACCCTTGTGAAAAAGAAGTACGCTTTATCATACTTTTAAAAAGAATAGGCTACTTATTACAGAAATAATATAGTTTAAAAGAATATACTTAAGTGTGAACTGAATGTAATGTTTTCGGATACTGTTTTGCATGTTAATTGCAGTTTACATTTATATTAGCTAAACTTTAAAGTGTTTTTGACCCGCTTAGGGCTCTTTCCCCCCCTAATTTTCAAGGACTCTTTTCAATTAATAATTACTTATATTGTATATAAGTATAAATATAAAAGTATACTGTTGATATCTAAACTAAAATATACTTTAATGTAACTTCTAATGATATTGTATGTCATGTAGTTAAACATATTTATAAATACACATTTTTGTTTACCTTTTATGTCATTAATATGATATTATCTGTAAATACAGTTTAGATGCATTCACTTGTTTGACAGACGGTATTTTTTTATTTCTCTGATTTGAATTTGGACACATTATGTATATTGTTGTATCATGTAAAACAAACAAAAAAATCCTTAAAATTTGTCCCTTTTGGACTTCCAATGACATTCGTACAGTTTCAAGCATCCAAATACTTTGTTAACTTCAGTTTGAACAGTGTATTTATTCTTCCATCATTTCAAACATAACTGACATCTATTTGTAAAATATTTGCTTGATATTTGCGTGTGCTTGTGCTGTTTTTCTTGAAAATAAATGACATCATTTGTTGTTCAATGCAATGACATAATATTCACTCATTCTTGAGCATGACTTAAGTGTTTGTTATTATGCTCACAGTTTAAAGGAAGGGGAAGCAAAAAGGCCTAGAAATAACCAACAGTAATCAGTGTGAAACACAAATGTCTTTTTAAAAGGTGTAACAAAGAGTGTGAAAGATTATGATCACTAAAGAGGTTATGGGTTCAAAAAACATGTCTCGGCTTTATGCAGACATTTGTATTCAGTATTATCGTGACAATTGATTCAGCGCTTTCTAAGGACCGAATCTTGACCAAATCTCTCACTTTCCAAAAGGCAACAAATCACACTTTTTTCTTATAAGATGCTGAAAACCGCTTGTCACTGACAAGTTATAAACCACATTGTGTTTATAGGGCTCTGAGGTGAAAGCCACAGGTTTTGATCCTAAACCAAAGGCATCTGAGGCTATAGCTTTGTCTTCATAGTGTGACTCAACCACACAGCTTTGCATACTTGCTACATTTGCAGTTTTCCTCGAACCGTACACTGTTAAAGTTCACTGAGAGGGTTTGTAACCACACTTGGGTTTTCTGATCTGTAAAAACAAAGGTTTTAACTGCAAGAATAGATAAAACCAGTGTACTGTAAATTAATAATCATTTATGACCCAGTCAAAAGACAGTAAAACTGTCAGGCATGAGAAAAAGAGTCCTCATGGCAGGTACTTTTTTCCCCATTTTTTCGTAATTCCCGTGGAATCCAGTCTGGGAATGGAGCCATTGGATTGTCAAGACAACTCAATAATTCAGAGTGGAATTTTCTAACAAGACTGGAATTGGGTTTGGCGTAGAAACACACACAAACTGAGTTCACAATATTGCTCATGCACATTCAGCAACACATCCGTGGTGTGAACACTAACAGGCACTGGAACTATATTCTTCACGTGAACAGAAACACATCAGTGTTGGGTAGCTGTAAAACACATTGTCTGGAGTGTGCAGAGGAAGGAAGTGGCACTTTGAGCAGAGCAATTGAATTTGAGCTCATTCACAGACAAGCAGATAACCAAACTAACCAGACTAACACTCTCGCACACACTGACACAAAATTAGGTTTGTATCCTGAATATTTAATCCAAACACTCCAGTGATAAAAATAATGGAAACTCATTTTCATTGGACGTTATTGGTGATATCATAGAGTAGTACAATGAGCAAAACCGTTTTAGCATTTGGCTGAAACACCTGAAATTTACATAACTGACACACTGCAGCTGCACACTCGTCTTACACTATCAAAACACGGCTCTAAATTCAACGCCAAGAGCTGAAAATTAGCCTTTGATGAAAAATAAACTACAAAAGAGTCGTATTAGTTTTGTACGGACTATTTATAAAAGTTACAGTGACGTTTTGAAGATGGACATGCAATATATTTGTATATATTACCTAGTGACTTAAATATATATATATATATATAGTTTTTTAATTAAATATTTTAATATATTTGCATATTATTCCAAATAAAAACTAAATGTTTGTCTTCATAACCAAACTTCAATAACCAAGTACTATTCTGAATTATGTTGATAATTTCCATGTTTCACTCTGAAATACATCACATTTACTAAAACGAAAACCTTAAAAATATATATTTTTGTTGCTTGAAATAAAATAAATTACAAAAAAACTCCTAAACTTAACTTATTTCAGCTAGTTGCAAGGCAACATATATCATTTTCATTAAATTTAATATCATTTAGTATTACGTCAAGTGCTAAAAACTAAAACATATATATATATATATATATATATATATATATATATATATATATATATATACATATAGCATACAGAATAAGTATGTAGGCTTATTAACTTTATACTACTATAAAAATGTCAGATGAAAAATTAAACAGATTATATATATATATATATATATATATATATAAAACTGACAGTACAGACAGGAAGGAGAATAATGGAGCGGAAAGAATAGTACAAGCTTCAGTTTTTATATGAGCACTTTATACTATGCTAGGTGAAGAAAAAACTGAGTGATCCATCTCACTATTTGTACTTACAGTATGAATTACTTCCTTCTGGGAAAAGATACAGAGTTCCACATTATACATTCAAATAGGTCTAATTCATTTGTGCCTGTATAAAGGCAATGTTTATTAATAGTTCAAGGAGTGGTTCAAGGAGTTCAGATTTCCCCTTGAGGACAATAAAGTTTGCTTTGACTTTGAATTTAGAATTTGCTGACAATTTTTTAACATCATTTTAAACATCATTTAATGTTTAATATTATATTGCAACCTCTGATTTTTGATTGCAGGCTTTGGCAGATGTTAGCAAATTGGGCACACTTTCAGACATTGTTGGTGAAAAAGTTTGGGAAGCTGGAGACTTACAAAGTGATAGTTCACTTAAAAATGACACATCGGTCATTTACACTCATGTTGTTGTCATGTTGAATTGAAGCCTAAATTAAATCTATTCATTGTGTAAAGTGGTTGTGTCTCTTCAAAAAACTTGGATTAAACAGCTCGATTCATATAGCTTACTTTTATGATGTCTTTTTATACTTTTTTGCAGCAAAACTGGAAATTGCATGGTTGGTTGCTTGTACTTGCACAAAAATGAGAAGAAAAAGATAAAAAATATCTTCAATTGTGTTCTGAAGAAAGAAACTCATACAAGTTTGGAACAACATTAGGGTGAGTAAAAGATGACCGAATATTAATTTTGGGGTGAACTATCTCTTTAAGAGAACATTTCCATTTGATCTCCTTTTCGTTTTATTTCTGTCTATAGGAAACATTTGAGATATTTTTCCCTACAAGCATGTACCTTTCAGCCTCAGTAAAAAAAAAAAAAAAAAAAAAACGCACACAGAGAATAAGATCATGCTTGCCTTCAAATACTGCTGTGACAGCTTTATCGCTAAATGCTAAGTGGCCATTTAATCCCTTTTAGCAGAGAAGTGTGGCCCCAGCTCATCATATCGGCATGTCATCCATTTCAAAAAGTGAAAATAGACCAGAAAAATCTGTAGCTGTCACGCTGACAAACACTAACACAAAGCTAATGGAAGGCCTACATATTCAGACTGAAGCATACAGCATGGTCCTGTCAGTGAGAGGGACTCCTTCTGCTATCTTTAAACTCACCTCACCCCGGGCGTTTGAAACTCTGAGGAATACCCACATTTCTCATAAGCAACAGTCAAAGACAGATTTGAAGATATCGACCATTCCTCAGGGGAGATGAATGTAACGTGAGGAGACCCCCGTGGACCTAACGAAACAATGCAAGGTTACTTCTTTTAGATCCCATGAAATCAAAATGAGAGTTTTATGGCAGTGTTGGGTGTAACGGATTACAAGTATCGTGAGTTACATAATCAGATTACTTTTTTCAAGTAACTAGTAAAGTAATGTTACTTTGTAATGTTACTTTGTTTTCCCATGTATTGACTGGCAGCTCTTGTGTTGCCATGTTGAGAGAAATCGGGAGTAAGTACAGAGGCGTTGTGTGTGCTGTGTGAACATGATGTAACTGTAGATCTAGACTAAATATTAACATGCATTTACTCATCTCATTTTAACAAAAACAGATTGAGTATTCCTCAAAATGAATAAAACAGTGAAATACTAACTCAGAATATGATGCAAAACTGCAATAATTAAACGTTAAATAACACAAATAGCCTTTATGTGTTTATTTCCTTCAGCCTCAGGCTTATTCATTTCAGTTTTGGTGTGAAAGGGCTTTTACTTTTGCCAAAAATAGAGATTTTTATAATAAAAACAAACAAGCAAGCCCAGGCCAGATGAGAAAAAGCAATGAAAAAGTAACATAACACATTACTTTCCGTAAAAAGTAACTAAGTAACGCAATTAGTCACTTTTTTAGGGAGTAACGCAATATTGTAATGGTTTACTTTTAAAAGTAACTTTCCTCAACACTGTTTTGTAGCTTTTAGTTCATTAGCTTCAACATCATGTAATGTACAACTAAAAGTAACAATATTAATCTCAGAAAATGGATCAAAACTATTAATGACATCATCTCCTGCTCAGAGGCGTATACAAATATTTTGTCCAATCAAATCCTTTCTGAAACGTCTCTACTAATATGTAACATTAAGGTACTTATATGCACACTTTAGCGTTAAATAAGGTACAAAGGTATCCCTTTTGAAAAAGTACTACCCCAGTGACAGCTTTTGTACCTTTTTTTCTGAGAGTGTAGCAATACAGTGCAACAGTCATATTCCAATGGTAAAAAAATCCCATTGATTTTCTTCACAGGAGGACTGAATTTTAACAAAAATGTTTAAACCGTTAAAGACAGAACTACTGTTACTGCTGTAACCCTGGGCAAATTTGAGTTACTCTAGTATATGCTTTTGTTGAAGCCATCAGCCCTCATCATGTCAACTTTTTTTTAAAATAACCGTGTTTAATGGTGGAATTTCTGGTGAGAAATTTTCCATGATTCTGCAATTATATGGGTTAGATTTTTGGTTGCTTAAAACGTGTATTGCTATCTAAAAAAATACCAGCCCACCTTTCTGATTTAACATGACATACAACAATGGAAAGAAAATGACATTTGTCAAATCATTTCATGCGCTCTTTAAGTGCTGAAATGTCCTTTCACTGAGAGCAAATAACATGAAATAACAGGCAGTTCTGGCTTCGGTTTGTTCAGTCTTTTACTCATGTGATTCTACTACTCTTTTCCCAAAGGAGACAGAAATCAAAGCAATCACTTTTATGTCTCAATTGTTTCTCTTATAGACAACGAGATAACAAGATCGAACTGAGACTTGCGTAAACCTGCTACTAAAGATTTTTCCCAGTAATTTGACTCATATCTCCTGTAGAGTTTCAGAAGAGATCTCAACAATGTCTCAAACACTTGCCAGTATACCAAAATCTGTAATCAAAACCAAAATCAAAATATTCGATATCTAATTCTTCCAAGACTAAATGATTTGAGCTCTACTTTTTATTTTACAGTTCTGTATTCTTACTGTACGTCAACATGTCTCATTTGTGTCTCTTATTAATTCTCCAAAGGAAAAAACATATTAAAAAGATTATACTTCAATGCAATGAGTTTTATTGCGTATACTAAGCTTTGAAAGAGCAGCATTTGAACAACACAAATTTCCAGCCATAACAAGCTGGTTTGTCAGATAACATCTGCTGTGCAACTCCAGTGAGACCCTAATGATTCAATCCCTTGGATGGACACTTGTTGGGGAGATGAATTATCCCTGTAATCTTAATGCCAAGGAAGTGTCAATTGAGCTTTACAGATGCTTCAGTTGACCAGTAAGAGATCAGGCCCTGGAATGGATGCTATCGACATACTACAGATGGGATGAGTGAGTTCATGCCTGGAGCCGCTCGTATCAGTCTTGAGTCTGACAGTCTGAGAAGATGGATGGATCCAGCGAAGAGCAGCGACCGCCCAGGATGAAAATCTTCAAGAGTAGGGCCATAAACATGCTTTACTCGAGTATGCAAATGAAGACATGAATGCTTGTTCTGTTGCATGTGTTTATGCGTTGTTGTGGTAGTAACAAACTTCAGTACTTAAGGGGGCGATAGAGTTCACTTGAAATGTCTGGCCATTAAATCGAGTGTGTCAATGTTCAGCTAGCTAGCTGTAAACATGTTTACTGTATAACTAACTATAACTAACTTTGCTCAGCAAGAACCTCTTGAAATTGCTGCACCATGACAGTAGTTGACCTAAAAGAGAAACTGACTGCAAAAGAAGATGGTTTTTGCTAAAGCGCGCTTATAGCGCCCCTTGTGGTAGTAAAGCAGACAATGCACTGAAAAAATGAAGTTAATTTGTTTCAGTGTTGGGGAAAGTTACTTTTAAAAGTTATGCATTACAATATTGTTACTCCATAAAAAATAATTGCGTTACTTAATTACGTTTTATGAAATGTAATATATTACGTTACTTTTGCGTTACTTTTTGTCACCTGGGCTGGGCTTGCTTATTTATTTTTAATAATAGAAAACCCAAAAGTTGCATTTTTGGCATCTGTAAAGGCCCTTTCACACCTAGATTGAAATTAATAAGCAATTACTAATTCATAATTAATAACTCATATATATTTTCTTGTTAATTTAAAAGTAATGCATTACTTCACTAGTTACCTGAAAAAAGTAATCTGATTATGTAACGCACATTACTTGTAATGCGTTACCCCCAACACTGATTGGTTTTATAACTGATAAGGCAAAAATAGTATTTGATATCACTGAATCAACCTAAGTACATTAATTTATACCAAGAAAAATACATTTTATGGGTTAAGTCAAGTGTGCGTGTTGTACTTTTTACAGCGTGCAACACATACTTTGCAATTATGAATTTGCAGTTTGGAAACAGGGCTTGTGTACCTTTATGAAAAAGTTACTTACATTTAAAAAGAATACTTATTATGGAAAAAGTGCACTTGCATTTAAAAATAATACTTATTATGGAAATAATAAAAGAAAATGAATTAAAAAACTGAATGTAATGTTTTCAGATGCTTAGCTGCATGTTATTTACAGTTTAATGAAACTGTTACAGTTTACATTTACTGTATATAAATTTCATATAGCTGAACTTTGAAGTGATTTTCTTTAAAATGTGATTAAAGTGTACTGCTAAATGTACTGACAAGCATTTGTGAAAAACTAAAATATACTTTAATGTCATTTTGATTGAAACTTGTGTCATGTATTTAAATATATTTGTAATTACACATTTGAAAGTCGTGACGTATTGTCAAGTATGGTGACCCATACTCGAAATTGGTGCTCTGCATTTAACCCATCCAAGTGCACACACACAGCAGTGAGTAGTGAACAAACGCGCACACACACACACAGTGAACACACACCCGGAGCAGTGGGCAGCCATTGCTCCAGCGCCCGGGGAGCAATTGGGGGTTCGGTGCCTTGCTCAAGGGCACCTCAGTCATGGTATTGAAGGCAGAGAGAGTGCTGTTTGCTCACAATCCCCACCTTCAATTCCTGCCGGTGCGAGAATCGAACCGGCAACCTTCAGGTTACAAGCCCGACTCCCTAACCATCAGGCCACGACTTCCCCTTTTGTGATGATGAAGTTGCTATTTAGTGCATTTAAAATCCATCAACTTTAAATGTAATATTGAATAACACACTAAAATTATAAAATAGCAATTATAATATATGTGACCCTGGACCACAAAAGCAGTCTTAAGTAGCACAGGTATATTTGTAGCAATAGCCAAAAATACATTATATGGCTCAAAATGATCAATTTTTCTTTTATGCCAAAAATCATTAGGATATTAAGTAAAGATCATGCTCCATGAAGATATTTTGTAAATTTTCTACCTTAAATATATCAAAATGTAATTTTTGATTAGTAATATGCATTGCTAAGAACTTAATTTGGACAACTTTAAAGTGATTTTCTCAGTATTTAGATTTTTTAGCACCCTCAGATTCCAGATTTTCAAATAGTTGTATCTCAGCCAGCTGTGTCACTTTGTAAAGAAATACGTGTCTGCACACATACATATTACTACAGACTGAACGCATAATACACATTTGCATGATGTCACCGTTTTCACAAATTTGCATTTTCTTAGTTTTCAAGGAGTCGATAACTGCTTTGTTTTCAAAAACCCATTTTCAAAAGTTTGCATTTCTCAGTCCCCCAAAAACAATGTTGTCATGTAAATGAACGGCCAAAACACAAAAAAAAAAGTTTTCCTTGTAAACACCCTCTTAGCATATTAGTCAACACATCAAAATAAGTGTACTTCTTTAAAGCATGACAAAATATTATTAAAACAATGATTTAATATGTACTTCTAAAGTGCACTTACCTGTGTTAAGAAACAGTCATGAAAGTCAACTCTCTTTCAGTGACTTTTTATTTATATATCATAATACATATAGTACATCAATATACATATTACATTCACTCAAGTACAGATTTTTACGAAACATACTTTTAAGATTTGAAATACTCTAAAGTGCATATTCAGTACAATTAAGCACACTTCTTTTCCACGAGGGTAGCTACAAGCGTTTGCATTAGCATGCTTCGATGTGGAGTACGTTTCAGGTCTTACTGCTCTTTCTGCCTGCTTTTTAGTATAATATCGCTCATTGTCCCTCAAGAGGCTGGTAGTGTGCAGAAGTGCCTTTGTGCTCCTGGGCTCATGTAGGGTTCTGCTTTAGACTTTATCTTGTTTGCCGTGTAAGCAGCGCTGTGCACCCAGGGCCCAAAATTCAAATACAGGGAATATATTAACTGCGCAGTTTGATCTGCGAGAGGAAGGGGGAGGGGAAGCAGACCGAACAGAGTAACACAGAGAAACCGAGAAAAAATGCACAGAAAAGTGCATCTAGAAATTATGTTTGTACCTCTAATATTTGGGATAAATTGGTGGAATCACA
The DNA here is from genome assembly GCA_039654775.1 of Spinibarbus caldwelli. Taxonomy (NCBI): domain Eukaryota; kingdom Metazoa; phylum Chordata; class Actinopteri; order Cypriniformes; family Cyprinidae; genus Spinibarbus; species Spinibarbus caldwelli. Next base: position 28,523,985 of record CM077245.1, on the reverse strand, counting down.
TATTTCTAAACCTTCACTTCTCGTTTCCGCCCCGCTCTGCACAGGTTGACTGGGTGGTCCATTGCTGGGACAGCTGGGATATCTCTGTGTGGATCGGCACACTTTAGGCATGACCCTAAAGTCACAGACCTTAAACTCTCCAATACCACCCACCAGTCAACTGTGAAAACAAGACGTGCTGCAACCCCGCAGGAGGCCTGAATGCTCCTTGAGGGAGTTTAAGGTTTGGGGGAGCTGGAGTGGACTTTTGCCCCGGGGCAAGGCTGGACGAGGTGAGGGCTGGGAGGTATAGGTGGGCAGGATTAGGGCTTCATTGAAATGCTGATGTGAGAGCACTGCGCTGTGATTGCACTTATGCAGCCAGACCGCCATAATGCTAGAACGGTTCTTTAAAGAAAAGCGTTGAAGCTCAATTATCCTGACCTAAGGGTTCCCTTGTGAAAAAGAAGTGCACTTCAGCACACTTTTAAAAATAGCACTTATTACAGAAGTATTATCAATTAAAAGAATATACTGTTTTTGGACACGTAAAAACATTTTAAGTGCAATTAAATGAAATTGTAGTATAATTTAAAATAATATTAAATGCAATTATATGAACATTAGAGTGCTTGTTGGCTCCCTTAAGTAAGATTTTAGTGCATCTTTATACTGTATGTAATTTCATTAATACTTCTATTGTATTGAAATATGGTTGAAGTGAACTGCTGAATGTACTGACAAGCATTTATGATCAACTAAAATATACTTTAATGTCTGTTGAAACCTGCATGTCATGTATTTAAACATATTTGTAATTACACATTTAAAATGATGAAGCTGCAATTTAGTACATTTAAAATATATTAAATGTAATACTGTATATCACACTGTGGTTTAATCAAGTACGTTACATGTGCTTTAGCACGTTAGTCATCACATCAAAATAAGTGTACTTCTTTAAAACATGATAAAAAATTATTAAAACAATGATTTAAAATGTACTTTAAAATAACTTTTAATTCGACATTATTACAAAGTAACTTTTCATAAGTGTACTTAAACATAGTCATGAAAGAGAACTCTCTTTGAGTACACTTAAGTGGCCTATTATTTCATTACTATTCTGTTAAAAAAAGAAATTTGAAGTACACTACAAGTGCACAGTTAATACAATTAAGCACACTTATTTTTCACAAGGGCCTTTCTTCACATATTTTCCCCCATGAAATCTGTGCCTGCAAATTTTCTCAGAATTGAAACATATGACATTCATAGTGGTCTGTAAGTTCTCCTGCCTTTGTGTGTTAGTTTATCTGTCAACATGAAAGAAAAATTGACAATATTCCATTTTTATCCTGGTCTTATCTTGCACAATTCAGCAGTCAACATTCTTGTGAATAAAATGTTAATTCTAAATAAATAATAATAATGTTTTATAAAAATCTAATAGCTTGCTCTGCATATAAAGTGTCTTTTCTTTTCATACAAATCGCTCTTATTTTTCAACACCTCTCCTCCAACCACCTGCCAACATTGTGGTATGTAACACACTTTTCACAATTCAGTCAGTTCCTGATAAAAACGTCCCACTCTGCATTTTTTCCCCCTCTCATTGGAGCTCCTGTTTCAAATGGAAAAATATCTTATTACACATGTAGAATGGATTATTTTGGCTAATTAAATTTTATGCTACCAATTGTGTAGTACTTGCAGCTCTGTTTAACACATTTTACCACGTTTAAAGGAATAGATCACTCTAAAATGAAAAGTTATCATTTACTCAACTTCATGTTTTCAAACCTGTGTGAGTTTCTTTCTTCTGTTGAACACAGAAGAGCAGTTTTGAAAAATCTTGCTGGTAGCTATTGACTTCCACAGTATGGGGGAAAAAATACTATGGAAGTCAATGGCTACCAGCAACTGTTTGATTACCAACGTTCTTCAAAAAAAATAAAAATAAAAATAAAAAACATTACTATGGATGTCAGTGGCTACCAGCAATTGTTTGGTTAACAAAATTCTTCAAAAATGGGGGGAAAATATACTATGGAAATCAATGGCTACCAACAACTGTTTGGTTAACAAAATCCTTCAAAAATGGGGGGAAATATACTATGGACGTCAATGGCTACCAGCAATTGTTTGGTTACCAAAATTCTTCTTCTTCTTAAAAAAAAAAAAAAAACATTACTATGGACGTCAATGGCTACCAGCAATTGTTTGGTTACCAAAATTCTTCCAAAAAAAAAAAAAAAAAAAAAAAAAAAAAAAACATTACTATGGATGTCAATGGCTACCAGCAATTGTTTGGTTACCAAAATTCTTCAAAAATGGGAGGAAAAATATACTGTGGAAATCAATGGCTACCAACAACTGTTTTGTTACCAAAATTTTTCAAAATGGGGGGCAAATATACTATGTATGTCAATGGCTATCAGCAACTGCTTGCTTACCAACATTCTTCAAAAATGGAAAGAAAAAAAAAGTATGGACATCAATGGCTACCAGCAATTGTTTGGTTACTAAAATTCTTCAGAAATGGAGGAAACAATATACTATGGAATTCAATGGCTACCAGCAATTGTTTGGTTACTAAAATTCTTCAAAAAGGCGGGAAAGTATACTACTGATGTCAATGGCTATCAGCAATTGTTTGTTTTCACCATTCTTTATAATATATATCTTTTTGTTCAACAGATCATACAGGTTTGGAACAACACTGTGAGTGAATGGTGACAGAATTGTCATTTGTGGGTGAACTATACCTTTAAATCCATTCAGTTGAATTTCCCACACTTCCTCACAGAAAAATTCTGCCAGTTCCATCTGGGCCAGTTTATGGAGTATTACCACCAGATGGTTTTGACCTTTGACATGTGTTATTGGAAATATCTGGGATCCGCGAGCTTTGGACAACATCCGCACTCATTTGGAAAGGATGCTGGGATTGCCTCTGAACTAATCGGGCATTAGCTCAATGCTGGCACCCGACCCTTGAACATGGCGCCTGGCAAAGGGCAGGACGCCCACTATGGAGTTGCTTGGCAAGTGCCACTGCCTGTCATGTTTGGCCCTTTATGAAAACAGAAACAGGACTGGATGATGCTGATGTTCAGATGCCGTCGTCTTTATTGTTTTAGGTGGGTCACTGCACAGGAGCGCAGAGGTGCAAACAAACAAACAAAGCTCTCGCTGTCAGGACTGTGCGCTAATGAAGAATGACTGACGTGAGTAATATTCATCTGCCGAAGAAAGAAAAGACATAAACGCTGCATCTTTTCTTTTTGATAGCAAACAGAAGAAAAGCTGCAACAATAAAGACGAGCGCTTTAGAAACAAGGTTACGCTGCACAAATCCAGCGCTCATTTCTCTCGCAGCACAGGGACATTTTTAGACGAGAGGATCTGGAAAGGTGAAATATGAAATGAAAAAGCTTCTGCTTCAGTCCATTTAATTTGTGCTATAAAACAGCTTGTCTTAAAGAAAGGCAACAGATTTGAGTGAATATAGAAACCAGATCAACAAAAGACTTCACATAAACTCAACTCCATCAGGCTTCAGTGCGAGCTGGTTGCCAGGGCATTGCTATGTGGTTGCTATAGTGCTCTTGTCGCTAGGCTGTTGCTATGCGGTTGCCAGGGTTTTCTTGTTTATTAATAGGCCATCGCTAGGATGTTATTGGTAGTTACTAGGCCATTGCTAGGTGGTTGGAATGGTGTTCTGGCTGTTGCTAGGGCATTCTAAGTTGTTACAAGGCTGTTGCTAGGTGGTTGCCACGATGTTTTGGCTGTTGCTAGGGTATTCTAGGTAGGTACTAGGCCATTGCTAGGTGGTTGCCAGGGTATTCTGGTTGTTGCTATGGTGTTCTAAGTAGATACTAGACAGTTGTTAATTGCCAGGGTGTTCTGATTGATTACTAGGCTGTTGCCAGCATATTTTTAGTAGTTGCTATAGCTAGGAGGTTGCTATGTTCTGACTAGTTACTAACAGTTGCTAGGTGGTTGCCAGGGTGTTCTGGCTGCTGCTAGGGCATTCTAAGTTGTTACTAGGCTGTTGCTAGGTGGTTGCCAGTGTGTTCTGGCTGTTGCTGGGGCATTATAAGTTAATTCCTAGGCTTTTGCTAGGTGCTTGCCGGAGTGTTTTAGTTGATTACTAGTTGGTTAATAGTGTGTTCTGTTGCTAGGTGGTTTACATTGTATTCTGGCTGTTGCTAGGGCGTAATAAGTAGTTAGTAGGCTATTGGTAGGGGGCTGCCGAGGTGTTCTGGCTGTTGCTAGGGTCATTCTAAGTTGTTACTAGGCTGTTGCTAGGTGGTTGCTGGGGTGTTCTGGCTGTTGTTAGGGTGTTCTAAGTAGTTACTAGGCTGTTGCTAGGTGGTTGCCAAAGTCTTCTTGTTGATTACTAGACCATTAGGTAGTTACTAGCCTGTTACTAGGTGGTTGTCAGGGTGTTCTGGCTGTTGCTAGGGCATTCTATGTTGTTACTAGACTGTTGCGAAGTGGTTTTCAGGGTGTTCTGGCTGTTGCTAGGACATCCTAAGTAGTTACTAGGCTGTTATTAGGTGGTTGCTAGGGTGTTCTGGCTGTTGCTAGGGCTTTCTAAGTAGTTACTAGGCTGTTGCTAGGTGGTCTCCAGGGTGTTCTGGCTGTTGCTAGGGCGTTCTAAGTAGTTATTAGGCTGTTGCTAGGTGGTTGCTGGGGTGTTCTGGCTGTTCCTAGGGAGTTCTAAGAAGGTAGTCAGCTGTTGCTAGGTGGTTGCTGAGGTGTTCATGCTGTTGCTAGGGCATTCTAAGTTGTTACTAGGCTGCTGCTAGGTGGTTGCCAGGGTGTTCTAGTTGATTACTAGGCTGTTGCTATGGTATTCTTGGTAGTTACTAGGCCATTGCTAGGGTTCTCTGGCTGTTGCTAGGATATTCTGTAGTTACTAACAGTTGCTAGGTGGTTGCCGAGGTGTTCTAGTTGACTACTAGGCCATTGCTAGGGTGTTCGGTAGTATATAGACTGTTACTATGTGGTTACTATGTGGTTGCCATGGTGCTCTAGGTTGTTGCTAAGATATTCTAATTAGTTACTAGACAGTTGCTAGGTGGTTGTCAGGGTGTTGTAATTGTTTACTAGGCTGTTGCTAGAGCGTTCTTGGTAGTTACTAGGCTGTTGCTAGGAGGTTTCTAGGGTGTTCTAGTTGTTTACTAGGCAATCGCTAAGGTGTTAGGTACTTACTAGGCTGTTGCTAGGTGGTTGCCATGGTGTTCTGACTGTTGTTAGGGCGCTCTAAGCAGTTACTAGGATGTTGCTAGGTGGTTGCTGGGTGTTTTAGTTGGTTACTAGGCCATTGCTAAATGGTTTCTAAGATGAGCCGTTAGTGAAAACTATCTAATTGTGAATCTCCGCTAACAAACCGTCTGTAATCTAATGCATTACTAATATCTGTGGTATCATTAATGTCTGACTGCCACTCAGAAGTTTAACACTTATTTTCAGGGGTTTGTTCAAATCACTAACCCTGAGTATGAGCACTAATAATAGTGATGCTCATCTAAGCAAACACTACTAAGAAGAAACAGCATAATCGCTGATCAGTAACTGAGAGTTGTAACAAATGAGGAGTTTTAGCAGACTCTTGTGATGTGCGTTCAGATCTGGTGTTTTATATATATATATATATATATATATATATATATACATATATGCACATAGAGATAAAAGAGAACGGCTGCATTTGCCTGTATAAGGCAATAAAACACTTGCTCTGCAAGGAGAGCAAAAGAGAGAGACAGAGAGGCCCAGCAGCCCAGAAAAAAACACCAGAGGCCCCGTTATGCAGAAACACAGATTTAATGTAAGGCTTGGCTCCCTGTTATGGTCGGCAGAGAGACGGAAAAGCTGGTCTGGATCTGACGGGGAAGGAGAGAAGCCAGCTTCATGCGCCTGTGAACTGACGGTCCTGCAGGTGAGCTGTGGATAGGGCTGTGCGATATTGACAAAAATGATATCTCGATATTTACAGGCATTTTTTTTCAGTAACAATAATTAAACAATATTTTGCTGAGTGTGTTTTTGTGCTGGTACAAACCTGTCATGGGTAAATAAATATGACACTAAAACCGCCTGTAGGTGGCAACAAGTCCCTGTCTGAATGAGTGATTCATTGAATCACTGACTCAAATGATTTGTTCAAAACAGCTGATTTATTTAGAAACGAAGCAAGTGACTGTCTTTATGAATTGATCATTGAATCATTGACTCAAATGATTCATTCAAAAACAGATTCATTCAGAAATGAAACACTGCAGTCTTGCTCTGAGATGTATAAATGTTCTGCTCCGGCTGTGATTGGAACTATTTTCATTGGCAAAACACAAAAAAACAGACAATGTTGTGTCTAAAATGTTACTCACTCAATATTAACTTCTTGTTTGTTGAACTGTTGTATAAAATTAATATCATATTTGCGATTACACTCACCTCATGTGCTAGTATTTAGGAAAACTGTACTATTGCTTGTGTGATATTACTTTACTATATAAATATAAAAAAACGAAAACCCATACAGGGATATTTTTTGCTTTCATAATATGATTTATAGGGACATTTTTACTGCATTCTAATAGGCTTCATCACATAGTGATTGCTTTTGGACTTTCAAGATGTGTTTTTTGTTTTCTGCAAAGTTAGTGACATACTCGATAAAGCCAGCTCGCATTTCGTTAAAATAACAATTACGATATCATTCCAGGTGATAAATATCATACACCCTTAGCCCGTGTGAAATCTACTCACAAATGGGTCACATTTCAAAAGCCAAAGTGCTGGACTGTGTTTGAAAAGGCCTTTAGGATTCCCCATTGACCACAATGCCATCCTGCATTAAATTAACAATCCACACCCAGGAGAAATCAGGGAAACTTGCTGTAAATTGACAATGCCCACCCTCCACTCCCTTATTTATAGTTTCAAGCTCAATAGCCTTGTTATTAAAGCAGGCTTACAAGAAGCTCGCATACATCTCTGAATTAGTTGTATGAAGTAGAAAGGTTGCCATCTGCCACAGCGATAAACACCAATTTAACGAAACGCTTCAATTGGATCTTCTTTTTCAATAAAGATGCATTAGCCATGAATCGAAACTTAAAACGCACTATAAAAAATTCAGTTTGAGAACGTCTGGATGCATTTTTATTGTCCACTAGATAGCAAATAAGAAAAGGAACGCTGTAACAGAATAACATGCCAGTTGCAATGTTGCAAATTCAGAGCAAAGCTGACAGGCCAGGATGCTGTTCAGGAAGAGACAAGGGGTAAAGCGTGCAATTTCTTAGTGAGAAACTCTATATTGAAATTTTGTATTGAACAGGCATATTCAGTTCAAACTCTGACCTTCACTCTAGTATCAAATCCTAAGAAAATAGCCATAGGTGTAAAGCACAAAACCATTATGGTACAGAGAGAAAACACTGACTGACCATAAACAAAATATGACATCTTTGTCAAAAGGAGCAGCTTAATCTATATTGCTGTAGATTAAAACATGAGCTTCATAAAATGGTACCACTGAACTGTTGGCAATCAAATTTCTCTATTACATTTATTAGAAACACCAAAGCATTGCTATGTTTGCACATTATTAACAGTTGTGTGTTTGGGAGTGACTCATGAATACACATTTAAGGAAATTGTCCATATTTAGGATTTATGTTAAAATGTTAAATTGAGCTAAAGCAACTTGATGTCCAATCCACCTAAAATTTAAGTTACTAATCAAAAACATGCACTATTGCTAATTATTATATAAAACAGGCACTTAAAGAGATAGTTCACCCAAAAATGAAAATTCTGTCATCATTTACTCACCCATACGTCATTCCAAACCTGCATGAGTTTCTTTCTTCTGTAAAAGAAGATATTTTGAGAAATGTCACAGTGTTTTTTCCCCTCTCTCCATACAATGGAATTAAAAATGGTTTAGTTACCAGTATTGGTTACCAATATTTTTAAAAAAATATATTGTGCAGAAGAAAAAGAAATATAGGTTTGAGTAAAAGAAGGCAATGATAAAGAAATTACGGTTATGGGGGAACGATCATTTAAAATCTTTTAAGTAGACTGAACAAAACATTATTTAAAAGTGCTTAAGGTTGTTTTTTTTTTTTTTTACTGTACTAAAGCATGATTATACCTTGATACATTTGCATATATTTAGGAAACATGGTAAGTTCACAAACTTGTTTCTCTGAAAAACAACGGTACATCAAGTTATTCCACTTTGAAATGAGTGTTCCGCGTCGGAATGTCTGTTTTTGTTTTGGTCTGTGTGACTCCGCCCACTGCCAGTTTACCCAATAGGATTTCAACAGCCCAGGTTGCCAGTTGGTGGAAAACACAACGTATTGCATTCATGGAAGCCAGCAAATGAACTGGGTCAGAGATCACAGATTCTACCCGACTTAAAACGCCTCGCCACCCTTCTAAAAACCTCTATGGAATGTGGATAAATCAACCCATAGGGCCAGATTTACTAACAGCTTGCACCAGCGCAGACCGTCTTTTGGCGTTAAGATAGTACTGTCAGGATTTACTAAAGATGCGCAGTGACGAATTAGCGCTGAAAAGGCGTGGACGTAGTTATTTTTGTGCCTGACCTTATTAAATATGCATTTGTAAGAGTTTCTCTTTCAGACACAAAATTTATGGGAGGGGAGTATTCAAATGAATCATGCAATGCGATTTACTAACGTTTGCGCTTGTCAAATTACTTGTATTTGAGCCATTATTTAACACCCAAAAAGCATGTCTTAAACTATTTTGCGCTTGACATGGCTGCAATTATTCTTGCTAGGAGAGGCACCGCAGAGAACAGAGAGCGCGTGGTAGAAGGGAGAGGATTTTTTCTACATGTATTAATTTATTTGGAATGCCAGAAGAACACATTATCCGAACATATTGTTTGCCAAGCCATGTTATTTTTAATTTGCTTCAGGAAATAAAAGATGACTTGGAACCCTCAACTAGGAGTCACGCAATACCAGCTCTATCAAAACCTCTTGCAACCCTTCATTTTTTGGCCTCCGGTTCGTTTCATTGTACTGTGGCTTCTTTATTTCTTTATTCTTTATTTGCGACTATTCTAATCTGTGCTGCGCTTGGTATATTGCGTTGGTCGATATGTAAATGAGATGTTACGTCTGTGTTCTTTAATTTGTGTGTTGTTAGTAAATCACCCGCAGAAATTTCCATGCCCATCGGCACTGTTTTGGAATTGCGCTCTCGCGCTAATTTGCCCTGTTTAGTAAAACTGCCCTATAAACTTAAATCTTGTTGCATGCCTTCCAGTGTCAGTTACATTTGTTCCTGTTGTGTGTCCTGAATCTGGCACCGCCCATGTGCGTTGAGTCTGAGGAGTAGGCCAGGGAGAAACAACTCTCAACCAAATTTTGAATTTAGACTGCAATACCCATTTCAATCACTAGCTATCAATATTGCATAATGCACCTTTAAATTAACTTGTTTTAGTCTTTTGAACGAACTTACGCTAATTGAATGGAAAAGTTTTCCTTAATTAAATTAAATTAATTGAGCAAACAATATTTTGTGTGCACATTCAGCTGTAATTTGTATGCGACCAAATACTCAATACCTCAATAAAACATCAACAAAAAGATCCCAGTCAGATCATCTCCTCGCAACAGCATATTGTATCGCATTATTTTCTAAAGCAAATGGAAACAAAGGTCAAAAACAATCAAAAGGTGCTCATGGTGTGCTTTCTGCTCCTTTAATGCAGTTGAGATGTTCAGACACCATGACAAGCGAGACATCACAAACAAATCCCAGTGTGAGAGTGAGCGCTAAAAGAGCTTCCAATTTCCTCCACAGCCCTCAAATCTGCGCCCGCGTGCGCCGGCTGTGTTTCCACCGCCGGGAAGCAGGTAGAAAGTGCTTCGTGGCATCTTCTCACCCACTGCTTAATCTCACCCACAATCATGCTCAGTGACAGGCGCACAAAGCCAGACACCAAGCACAACAAGGCCTTGCTATTATGTAACCAGCGACAGCTGGGCGAGCAGAGGAGGGGCGACCCAGCCGCCGTGGCAGCACTTTGTGACACCCAGACGTGACAATCAGGAAGAGGCCAAGGACGGAGAATGGAGGGAGGGGAGAACGTGGAGGGTGTTAAGGATAAAACGGGATGGATGTGGCTTATGCTAATGCAGGAGGAATCAAAACACATGCAGCGTGAGGGATAAGGATGTTGACCTTTCTCATCGCGCAGACAAAAGCGTCCAGGCCTTGAGCGTTATGGTGCAACAAATGCGTAGTTTGATAAGAAAGTTCAGATATGGGGCGGCGAGAGCGAGTTAATCGATTTTAGCTTGTTTGTTTACAGCAGTTTTGATTTCTCATCTTTTAAGAAGAGTTTTTGCATGCCACACTGAAAAAAACTGGATTTACGCTAATTATTAGTAAATTTCACAAATAATTACATCAAAATACATGTGAAATTTTGAAGCAGAAAGACACAAAGAGTATTTTCTTGTAAAACATAATCAAATAATATTCATTTTACAACAAAAATAATTAGACTTGTGAGGTAAAATAAGCTTAATTGTCCTGTAATGTCCTAAAATACATTTAATTGTCTTATGCTATAAATATAACTCATATTTTCGTATAAAGAAAGGGAAAATATACAAGTGAATTGTGAGGAATTGAAAAATAAGGAGAATTGTATAATAAAATTAGCTTAATTGTCCCAAAATGTCATAAAAATTACTTTATTTTCTTGCTATAAATGCTATAAATATAATGCTCTTAGTTTTGTATAAAAAAAGGGAAAATATATAATAATACACTAAAAAATAAGGTGTAAAAATACAATGTACTGTATTAATATGAAGGAATTTTCTATTTATTTTTCAGATGTTTACCTGTATTTTGAGTTTTGCACTTCATTGCATTTTTTAGGGTTAACTGGATAATGTCCTAGCAGAAAATTACCAGTTCATTTTTTTTTTACAGTAAAATATGTAAAAAAAAAAATTTAAAAAGTATAAATATATAAAATATAAATACATAAACATAAATATATATATATATATATATATATATATATATATATATATATATATATATATATATATATATTAATTTTGGACAGACTTCATCCATATACATCAGTTCATAAGGTTAAAAAAGTACTCTATTTTTTGTGATTGAATTTATTTTAATTTCCTTCCAAAATTACTGTAATGTAGTTTTTTTTTTTTTTTTTTTTTTTTTTTTTTTAAATAATGTCACAAGGGGAAAAAAAAACATCTGAAAAATAAATATAGAAAATTCCTTCATATTAATACAGTACATTGTATTTTTACAGCTTTTTTTTAGTGTATTATTATAACTCTTATTTTTTAAAATAAAATGAATAAGTAAATAAATAAATAAATCTCAGTGGTCCTATAAAAACATCGATGTCTTAATATTTTTTGGGGGTGGAGGGCTTAAACTCACCTGTACACTTTCAAGGCATCCAATCAACACAGAAAATCTTTTGCAATTTTTTTTTAAATTTTTTGCAGCGTGCAGCTGGACCAAAAAAAGGTCTAAATGTGTAGTTGCACCATATAAAGGTAACTGACTTTTCTTTATTCTTCAGTATAAAGTAAAAGGTGACATGGTGCCACAGTGTTCAGAGGCACCCAAATGTTTGATTGAATTCCTGTCGCATTCCACATGATGAGGCGTTTCTTAGGAGCCCGTCTCACAGACCTCCTGTGCCAGAGAGCCATGTTACTGGCAGACGCTCCTGGAGCCAGAATAGCAGGAGCTAATCAACAGGAAGCAGAAAGATTTGGCCGGGAATCCCAAATACTTGAGTCAAATGACAGAAATGAATGTGAGGAACCCCTGTCTAGTGTGCTTGGATGCCAAAACCCGACAGGGGTTCCAGGTCTTTACACTAGTGCAGGTCTATTAGAATGAAGAAGGTATTACATTTTTTTTTTAAAACATTGTAATTATTTTAATAATTAAACATACTATTGGTATGATATTCCAAACTTAAAAAAAAACAGTAAATAATTTTATTATTATTATTTAAATTCATGGTGCTGTTTGTAGCATCGCCTTTAGTTTATGCTGTAATTTATTCAATAATCAGAAACTAATTAGAATTGCATGGTTAAATGAGCTTAATTGTCCTGAAATATCCTAAAGATATATTTAATTTTCCTATGCTATAAATATAACTCTTATTTTTGTACAAAGAAGGGGAAAAATATCATAATATAATATACAGTCAAACCAAAATTTATTCAGACACCTTCAAAATTTCTCACATTATCACAGTTTATTCACTATAGTTTAGAAAATGGTAATAAAATATGACAAGAACTCAAGAGTTAAACTGTGTCAGAACAAATTCATCTTGATAATGTCAGATAACTTTGATAGAAAGGTATGAAACAAAACATGGTCAGGTCAAAGTGTCAAATCAAATTTTTGGTCCCAAATTTTTATTAATTTTACTGGTAGTCCACTGTATGAAGACTACACAGTTTACTATCCTCACTTACATAATTGAACTATAGTGTCCTGCACCCACTAGTAAAAAAAAAAAAAAAAAAAAATATATATATATATATATATATATATATATATATATATATATATTATATATATATATATATATATATATATATATATATATATATATATATATATATATATATATATATATATATATATATAATTAAAATTATATCTGGTGTCTGAATAATTTTTGGTTTGACTGTATAAAAAATACACATTAAATTTTTTTGGACAGAATGCATGCACATACATCAGCTTTTATAATTCTCATTATAAACCCACACTTTTACTATTAAAACAAAAACAATTTTAGTGCATGCCTGTAAGAGCACATTCAATCTAAAACAGTTTAGGATTGTATAAAGCATTTCAACTATCAAACTTCCAAACTCATCAGATGCATTAACAGACCTATCAATGTATCTAGAGGTCAGAGCAGAGAATCCTGCTCCCCAGAAACAGCCTTCAGCTCGGACTGGAAGCGTTTCAAGACGCTTTACTTGTCTTCTTTCGACCGTAAAATACAAAAACAACTATTTATGTCTTCTGTTTCACTCTTTAAGTGCCTCAAGTAGCTGATTCCTGTTTAAAATCTAGCCTCAGTGTTCTTTATTGGAGGTTTTTCTTACTTGATAGCATCAGACTCCAGTCCGGGTTTTCAGTGTGATCCTCGCTTCAATTTACTGTGTGTGCTTTCAGAGCCGCAGCACGCACTGACAACCTTCGGGATTCCTCCGCGGCTCACTTGAGTGTATGTGTGTGACACTGAGGGGGTTTTAATGCAGTAAAGCTACTCGACGTCCGCTCGCTATATTTCAGAGTACCTTTGCATGAAATATTACGTGACTTGTTTTTTACGCACCGCTGAGTACTTTTAAGACATTCGAGAGAGGAAGGATTTTAATTAACTTAGGCACTATTTCGCTCATCTGCCCTGTCTCTTACACATACAATGCATTCCTGTGTTGCTCCGCGCGTGATGTGGCCGGGCCTGCCTGCTGTTCCTGTAAACTCCCGCCTTTACTAAAGCAGCACAGAGAAATACAGCTGAGAGAAAGTGTGCCTCTCTACACAATATACTGAGTGTTACACTGCTGTATTTATATTAGGAAGGCTACTGTTATAAATAACCGTTTTTAATAACACATTAAGATAAAGTCAAATTAATTAAAATTAAAAGTTAAGTAATCCCAAATAGCACACGTCTGTTAAAGATCTCTTGATCTGGAAAGCATCTGCTGTCTACAAACGTCTGACAGACGTCTTTCAGATGTCAGTTTTACATACATTCTAAATCATAGACATCTTAAAGACATCTAATAGACGTCTATTTGACATCTAAAAGGAAACGTCCTATAGACGTATTGCAGATGAGCAAACAATCTAAAAAATACGTCTTGCAGATGTAAATGCAGACGTCAAATAGACGTCTCTGAGATGTACGTGTGCTATCAGGGATATGATCAAAAATGAACACATTTCTCAAACACGTGCTATGGTATTCTTCTATGTCCCTTGGAATACAATGTAAACACTGTGGTGAACATACAGTTTTAGCATTTGATACTATTCATACATCTCGGAGACGTCTATTTGACGTCTGCATTTACATCTGCAAGACGTATTTTTTAGATTGTTTGCTCATCTGCAGTACGTCTATAGGACGTTTCCTTTTAGATGTCAAATAGACGTCTATTAGATGTTTATGATTTAGAATGTATGTAAAACTGACATCTGAAAGACGTCTGTCAGACGTTTGTAGACAGAAGATGCTTTCCAGATCAAGAGATCTTTAACAGACGTCTTGCAGACGTACGTGTGCTATCTGGGTACAGAAAGATAATAGGCTTTTTAAATCTGAATATATATCTGTAGTATATTCGTTATTTTATAGTCTAATTCACTGAAACATGGAGTATCTGTAATTATTAACGCACCTCATGTTATTACCAATATTCTGTTAGTTTTTGTTTTCCCTTGCTGAATTTCAAGTGTTACGAATAGCTATTTTAACACACAAATTTAACTCACTATTTTTAGAAAATCGTATCGATTCCGCACATTCAAATTAGTAAATATACTATATACAATTCAGTACAATTCAGTACAGTGTGATTTGGCCGTTGAAGGCCTGAAAACACAAACTTTTGAAACCGGTTTCTAAAAATGATATTGTCACCTTGTAAACTATGAAAATATGAATTTGTGGAAAAGGTGACGTCATGCGAATGCATATTACGTGTTTTATATGTTTGTGCGAAGACAAACAAGTAGTGTTTCTTTACAAAGAGACATTGCCATCTACTGGCCTGGCATGCATAAAACACTGTATAGTCGTAGATAGTTTTGTCATCTGTATGCAAAACTTTTTTTTTTTTGTTTTTAGTACATTCGTTATTGTGTAAATGTACCCTTAAACTACTTTAGGTGTGTTTTTGTCTTATTCGGAGGGGAATGGATGTGGTCACTGTTATATGTGCAACGTCGTATAAGTGCAACGGGAAGATTCTTTACGAATTCTTCTTTTGTACTCCACAGAATGACATTATACTAGTGTGAAATGACATGAGGGAGTAAAAATGCCAGATGTTTCTTTTTTCTTCAGTGAACTACTCCTTTATTGAACCTTTTATATGTCTATGAGCAACAAAACCATTTTTCTCTTTTACTTTTATATGCAATAAAGAATTCACAATTGCATTTATCAACGGGACTATCAGTTTTCCTCCATTAACCTCAGTCACGTCTTCAAAACACTTTCTTTTAAAACTTTTCTCTATGACATTTATTAACACTGTGCATTAGGATTTAAAGGTCCAGAACAGAAAGTGAGCGATATATCAGCCTCGCCGTATCTTAAAAGGGGTTTGCTCGGCATAATTTCATGAAATGTCAATTAATCCAAAGGCATTCGCTGTTTTGCATAGCGATCTTAACAGGGGGCAGCAGCGGCAGCTCCACGTGAGGAGAGACCGACGATTTCATGGCTGGAGTTGTGGGGGGAAATGAGATTCCAGCGGCCCTAAGTGACAGTTTACGGTCTTTGATTTGGTTTGGGAAGAGATTGCCAGGCAACAAAACCAGCCTGAGTCCTGAATGAAACAGCCATCTGTTCTGCGGCCCGCTAAAACTGAATTAATTTCACATAATCCTGGAATTCAGAGCTAGATTGATGTCTTGGGTAAAACGCTGTAGTTCCTGGAGCCCATCTTCGGTCCGTGTGATCTTATAACCTGGCCTCGTATTATAGTGTTTTTGGAGTGTAGCATATTTGGTGCCTAATGAAAAGAAATAGGAAATAGGGCATATGTTACATTTCCTTTGTCACAAAGTACAAATCCTGAAGATCTCCCTGCTTCGCCCTCAAACAAAAACACTAACCAGACAAAGGGAGAGTGGGCCGGTGCATCTGCGGTGTAAATCAGGTCATTCAAGACTAATCCCTTTGTGTATATGTCATGTTAGGAGGGTTTACCTCACAATCCAAAAACCAACGCAAAGAGGGCAGCTTTGAGCTTTTTGCATCCTTTCTTTTGTAGCTTTTAGAGGAGTTTGCTAAGGAAGCATCTCTACAATAGATCATACTTACAGTTAGGGTTTTAACCGAACTCCCGTAACTCGTCCTGCCATTTGTGTTACATCATGAATTGCGTGTCTTGTTGAGGAGTCTTGTCTTGTTCTGATACTTTTTAAGCAATCTGACTTCTTAATTTTAATTAATGATCTAAAAACCTCATCTACCTTGTTATGAGATATAGTTTACACTACTTACTAACAACTACCTTACTATTAATAAGCAGCACATTAGGACTTTATTGAGGCAAAAGTCATAGTTAATAGTGAGAACTGGTCCCTAAGCTAAATTGTGACCAAAAATGCTGCCTTAAATTGTCAAAGTTATGGCTGAACTTTACTCTCATTTTACCATGTTTTGTATTTTAGCTCGTTCTGTTACTTTTATAAGCCATCTGACTATGCTTGATGACGATACAATGAAAAAAATACAATACAATAAAATAAAACACAACTTTTTAGGCCCTGGAATCACCCAGAATAAAGTATTTAACTCACTTTTACCGTGTTTTGCTCAATATTTTGCATGACAGCTTGTCTGTATGTAGTAGCATTCTGACTTATGATTTATAAAGTGATCTGATTTTTTTATTGATGACAATAAAAATTCGGTAACACTTTAGTTTAGGGACCAATTCTAACTATTAACTAGTTGCTTATTATTTTGCATATTACTAGGCTGTTTATTAGTATTTATAAAGCACATATTAATGCCTTATTCTGCATGACCATATTTTAGATCCCTTAATCCGCCCCATACCTAAACTTACTACTCCTTAACAACTACTTTACTATTAATAAGCAGCAAATTTGGAGTTATTGAGGCAAAAGTCATAGTTAATAGTTAGTTAATAGTGAAAATTGGTCCCCAAACTAAATTGTGACCAAAAATGCTGCCTTAAATTGGCTGTACTTTACTCACATTTTACCATGCTTTGCATTTCAGCTGGTCTGTATGTTGTAGTGAAATCATGCAGGTGTTGATTTCATGCACCTGCCGGCATGCGTCTCACCTGCTGATCCCAGGTCAGAGGTCACTGGAAATGTGTCATAGCAAACTGGAGCACGTTTTCTGTGAGAATGAAAGCTTCGGGGCTGTTAAACGCAATGAAATGTGAAGCACGATTGGCTATGCTGTATCTGAGACATGACTGAATGAACAGAAGAGGTCAAGAAGAGACAGAGGCAGACTGACCCAGATCAAACCGAACCCTTAAGAAATCAATTCATAAACAATATCCGTAGCAGAAGCAAAAAGGTGTTTCTCCTTGACAGGAATGAGATTAAATGGAGTCTCCTGTGATTTATCTCCTAATCTTAGATCTCAATCATGTCTCAAACAGTGCTCATTCTCGCTTTCTTCTTTGTCGTGTTCATATTTTTAGAAGAAACAAGTTTAAATGAAGGAAGGGAGAAGAAAGGACAGCCAGAAAAGGGTGTTTGGCAGGAAGAAGGGCTGTGAGGAGGGTGTGCTATTTTGAGCGATGCTTTATAGTGCTCTCGGCTCAATTAATTAAATGGTGGTTCTACAATTTAGAAACACATTGACAGCATAAAGGAAACCTCTATCAGGAAATACAGCGATGATAAGATCCATAAAGGATTTTAGACAGCAGCAATATCTTTCAGGGCTGTAATTAAGTGTCTGAGCATGTAAAAGCAATAATTAGACTGGCACATACAACACTCAACACTGCCATCTAGTGGTTGAGCATGTGAAGTAAACTTTTATGATGACTGGTTTGAGTGACTGGCAACTAAAAGAAAAAGACATGTGGCATTTGTAGTAAGCATTAATATGAGCACAACAAAATATGATCAAGACAAGGGCGCATCCTGTATCTTTAATATGCTTGAGATATATTGCATATATATATATATATATATATATATATATATATATATATATATATATAGTGTGTGTGTGTGTGTGTGTGTGTGTGTGTGAAATATTATTACAATTCAAAATAGCTGTTTTATTTTTTTAATGCATTTAATGCATAATACTTCAGAAATCATTTTAATAAGCTGATTTGCTGCTCAAGAAACATTTATTCTTATTATAAATGTTGAAACAGTTGTGCTGCTTCATATTTTCATACCATGATACATAAAACAGTTAGAATAGAAATTCAAAACAACAGCATTTATTTGAATTATTATTATTATTATTATTATTACTATTATTATTGTAACAATATGCAGGGTTATTATAGTTAACTAAACTATAAAACAATTTTTGTTACTTGAAATAAAATACACTATAACTGAAATGAAATAAAATATTAATAAAACATATTTTATTTCAGGTAGCTGTCAAGGCCTCTAGTTGCCAAGGCAAATTAAATTAACTCATTTTCATTTAGTTTATCTTGATAAACTAAAACAACTAACTAAAACTGAAATAAAAAATTATAAAAACGATATAGACATATTAAAAAATAAGAAAAATGACAAAAACACACAACAAATTTACTAAAACCTAACTAAAACTAAAATAAAACCATAAAACAAAAATAAAAACTAATTCAAAATATGAATAAAATCTATAATAGTATCTCAGTTATACCAAAATAACCCTGCAATGTAAAAGTGTTTACTGCCACTTTTCATAAATTAATTTCTTTTTTGATTTATAAGTATTAATTTATATATATATATATATATATATATATATATATATATATATATATATACAAAAAAAAAGTTTACTGACTTTAAACTTTTAAAAAGTATATGGTCACAATTTTTTTTTAGCCTAAGTTGTTAGAAGTATAGACTGAGTTATTATGTCACGAACCCGGTTCATGGTCTTCCGTTCACTCACCATCAGAGGTCACCCTTCCTTCATATTGACTCTCGCACCACACAGACTGTTGCCCATTACACTGGACTGCATTTCCCATCATCCATTGCACTGAGCACACAACTGTCATCATCACACAGCTGTCTCAATCACACGCTCACACCTGAGAACTATCACACAATCACACACCCTATATAAACCATAGACTTCCGTTCACAGATCGCCGAGTATTGTCTAGCGTATATCGCTCTTCCAGTGATAGCTACATTACGGAGCCCTTCTGTGTTTTCTATAGTCTAAGTCTAGTTTATTGCCTGTGTCATTCGTTTCTTGATCTTCTGCCTGTGTAACTTGGATTAACTCTTTGCCTGCTGTTTCGGACTCTGTTTATACCTCGCCTGGACTGTTGCTCTTGTTATTGGATTATTTCTCTGCTTTGCCTGGTTGGATATTGTTCGCCGATTGAAGACCCACACTTGCCGTATGTCTTGCCCGTGTTATACCTGTTTGCCACTGCTTGAACCATGCCTGTTATGACCACGTCTCTTTCTAATAAAAGTTTGCACATGGATCCGCAAGTCTCTCGTCTCGTTGGCTCCGTTACAGAATACTCGGCCAAACGAGGATCCAGTAGCTTTTCTACAGGACCCTGGCCAGGTATGAACCTGGTCGACCAGATGCTCGACCTGCGACAAGGGAGTTTAGCCATTGAGGAGTACGTCACTCAATTCTGTGAGTTATCTAATAGGGTGCCTTTTGATGAGGTCGTATTAAAAGATGATTTTCGTTTTGGACTAAGTGAGCCCATAAAGTCATGGTTACCAGAGGGGAAGTTTAATTGTAGTTTAAAGGACTTTATAGACTATGCTTTGCTGTGCACTGGCTCTTTGTTTACTGTGGGTGTCGCAGAGGAGGAACACGACACCGCGTCTGTGCCTGAAATGGCGGACGCATTAGAGCGCACTCACAAAATGGCGGCCACAACAATGCACCGTCATTTCTCAGTTGATTGTAATGAGTCCAGCCAAGTCACAGTTGATTGTAATGAGTCCAGCCAAGTCACAGTTGATTGTAATGAGTCCAGCCAAGTCACAGTTGATCTTCATGAGTCCAGCCAAGTCACAGTTGATTGTAATGAGTCCAGCCAAGTCACAGTTGATCTTCATGAGTCAAGCCAAGTCACAGTTGATCTTCATGAGTCCAGTCAAGTCACAGCTGATCTGCCAGAGTCTCGTCATGTCTTCGCTGATCGTCCAGAGTCTCGTCATGTCTCAGCTGATCTCCCGGAGTCTCCTCACGTCTCAGCTCATCCAGAGTTACGTTACATCACAGCTGATCATCCAGAGTCACTTCACGTCACAGCTGATTATCCAGAGTCACACCGGGTCACCGCTCATCATCCAGAGTCTCGTCATGTCTCAGCTGATCTTCCAAAGTCTCGTCATGTCTCTGCTGATCATCCAGAGTCTCGTCACATCTCAGCTGATCTTCCAGAGTCTCATCATGTCTCAGCTGATCTTCCAGAGTCTCGTCATGTCACAGCTGTTCATCCAGAGTCATGTCATGCCCTGTCTGTTGCACCCAGATCATCAAGGTCAGTCTTCCAGTATCCCAGTCTGATGTCTAGTGTGAGGGATGTACCGCTGGTGTCTGCACGCGCAGCTGGCATCCCCAAATCCACTAACTCCAACCCTTCTGTTCCTGAACTAATTCCCCTGTCCAAAGTGCTTCCCATGATGGGAATCGCTTTATGTTGCGTTTGGGCTGCGTACACTACTGCAGAACTGCCCGAAGTGGCGGCACCCGCTGCAGCTTCTCCAGAAGTGGCAGTACATGCTGCAGAACCTCCAGAAGTGGTGGGGCTCGCCTCAGCCCCTTGTATGGTGGTGGCGCCCAGCAATGTTCTCTTTTCCTGTCGAGTTGTGGTAGAGGAGACTGTTACCGTTGTAGATCTTCCAGAGGTGGCGGTGACCTCTGCAGAACCTCCGGAAGTGTCAGTGGTATCCACTGACCAACTCTCGTCTTGCTCTGTCGCGGCCATGGAGGCCATCAACGAATCCTTGTCCGGTCACGGCTATGGAGGCCGACTGCGAGTCCTCGTCTTGTCCTGTCACAGCTAAGGAGGCTGTCTGTGAATCCTCGTTCTGCCCTGTCACGACTATGGATGCCGGCTGTGAACTTCTGCCTTGCTCTGAACCGGCCATGGAGGCCAGTTATGAACCTTTGTCATGTCCTGACCCAGCCATGGGGTCTGGTTATGAACTTTTGTTTTGTTCTGAACCAGCTGAAGAAGTTGCTTTGTGTGTTTCAGCTTTATCGGTCCCAGCTGAGGAGACTGTTAGTGAACACTCTGTCTTGCCAGTTTCAGTCAGTGACTCTAAATATGGACTATGTTCTGTGTTCACAAATATGTCTGTTACACCATCCATCTCGTCACTCCCTGTCAGTGAGTCTTATGATAAGCTGTCACCTTGCTCAGTCTCCCCGAGTGTGTCTACTGTTGAACTGTCAGCCTCTTCAGTTTCTGTCAAAAAGTCAGGTCATGTGTCATTTGCATGTGTGTCTGATACCAAATCTTCTGTCTGCCCTGTTTTAGTCAAGAAGTCTGCTGAATCATTTGTCTGTCCAGTTCCTATTAATGAGTCTGAGGGTGAATTGTCAACCTGTCCAGTTTCTATCAATGGTTTTGATTTTGTACAGTCTTTTTGTACAAATTTTGCTGTTGAATATGTCACGGAACTGTCTGCTTCAGCTTCTGTCAATGCCCCTGATTTTGAGAAAAAGTATATGGTCACATTTTTTTTTTAGCCTAAGTTGTTAGACGTATAGACACAGTTATTATGTCACGAATCCGGTTCATGGTCTTCCGTTCACTCACCATCAGAGGTCGCCCTTCCTTCGTATTGACTCTCGCACCACACAGACTGTTGCCCATTACACTGGACTGCATTTCCCATCATCCATTGCACTGTCTGTCTCAATCACATGCTCACACCTGAGAACTATCACACAATCACACACCCTATATAAACCATAGACTTCCGTTCACAGATCGCCGAGTATTGTCTAGCGTATATCGCTCTTCCCGTGATAGCTACATTATGGATCCCTTCCGTGTTTTCTATAGTCTAAGTCTAGTTTATTGCCTGTGTCATTCGTTTCTTGATCTCCTGCCTGTGTAACTTGGATTAACCCTTTGCCTGCTGTTTCAGACTCTGTTTATACCTCGCCTGGACTGTTGCTCTTGTTATTGGATTATCTCTCTGCTTTCCTTGTTGGATGTTGTTCGCCGATCGAAGACCTACACTTGCCATAGGATTACTCTTTGTCTTGCCCGTGTTATACCTGTTTGCCACTGCTTGAACCATGCCTGTTATGACCACGTCTCTGTCTAATAAAAGTTCGCACATGGATCCACACATCTCTCGTCTCGTCGGCTCCGTTACATATTAAAACTGCATGTGCATTAATTAAAAATTCAAATAATGTAGTTTATAGTTTATAGTTTTAGCTTCATATAACACAGAACAGTTAAAACTGAACAGCCATTTTATAGCTTTAAAACTATTTGCATTTGACCATTAAGGTTTATTTATTTATTTATTTATTTATTTATTTATTTATTTATTTTACTTTGAATGTAATGTGTATTATCTATAAATCCCATAAATACAAGCACACATGAATGGAAAAACTGTTGCAATCAAATAAGAATGCAAGAATATTTCTCTCAACTGCAATATAAAATTGAGACATGATTGAAAATTTACATTATTTTTCATGGCTTCTTATATTCTTAAACATTTTAAAGTGCCCCTATTATGGCTAATGAAAGGTTCATATTTTGGTTTTGGGAGTCCCCAACAACAGGTTGACATGTATGCAAGGGCAAAAACACTTTCATTGTCTTATAACATGCATTTATTTTACCTTACTTGCTCAACGACTCCCAAACGATTCGCTAAACGATTCATTTTTCCAAATCCTTCCTTTTTGTGACTCTAATCTGCAGTGACTGGTCCGATTGGTCTCATTTTCATCTCATCTCGCCTGTAATGCCTGATAAAGCAGTATTTGTGAGGACAGTGCTGCTTTGTGTACAGCGTTATCGGTACCTAGTGGCAAAGAATGAATTTGCATTTTCATTCAGACCAAGGCGAAAAGACCAACAAGTGGCCAATATGCTAATGTTTCATGTTGACGTCAACATGAAACGGCTTGGGATTCCTTTTTAAGAACGACTTATTTCAATGATTCAGAGTCGACTCTTTCTTTTGAGAGACAATAACTTTATACACGGTGCACTTTCAGATTTAAAACTTTGCAGGGTGTTTTCATTCACTTAGAGCTGTGTTACACACTGTATGAAAGGTCATTTTCAAAAATCCATAATAGGGGCACTTTAATATATATATATATATATATATATATATATATATATTTTTTTTTTTTTTTTTAAGTATTATAAGTGTATTATAAGTGTATTATAAGTGTTAAAAACTGGAATACATATATTTACTGAATTAAACACTTTTTAAAATGTCAAAACTGCTATGTTTCCCCTTTTGATTTTGACAATAAATTAAAATCACCAATCCTCTTTTCCAGATCGTATATTACATTATTAGGTCCACCTGCATGGAGTTTTTCTAATTATTAAAGAATAATTACACCTCTCATCTTTAGCATGTCCAAGAAACACTGCAGCACACAGACCAAGAAATATAATGTAACATTATTTGTATCAACTTGTGCATCAAGCGGTTGTGCATGCTTTTAAACAGCCTTCAGATCAAATGGATATGCTAAGTAAGTTGTGTCCAAATGTTTGACTGCTAGATGCACATCTCAAATGATGTTTGGCCAAATCAGAGTCTATAGTCTGATGAAACCAAAGCACACATTTTGGATCTCATTGCAAACAGCTCTGCAAATGCAGCACATCATCACTCTCTGAATGCTGACGCGTGATGCTGGGAAGATCCTCTGTGGCCCAGGCTGCTGGAAAACTCATAAAGTTGGAAGGAAAAATGGATGGGGCTGAATCTATAGGGAAACTATGATGGGATTTGCAATAACACAGAGACTTGGAAGACAAATTATCTTTCACAACGACAATGAATACATATGAATTCATTTTTTCATATTTCAGATTTAGTGAAATGCATTTGTTTACCTTTGACATTATAAAGCGAGCTGATGATTCTTAGTTGAATAAATTAGAGTTTGGTGCTATATCACATTTCAACAGAAATGTCAAGTCTTCTCAAGGCACTTGAAAGCGGTTCCTTCCTCTCACCCCTCTCTCATATTGTTCAATGGTCCTGGAGGAAAAGGCGACTTACTGAAGGACCCGCAGGGCCTCTCGTTCTCCCTCTCTCGCTCCTTCTTAAATTCACCACGGCACGTGAACGGCCATCCAAAGCCTGATTTATGGACCACTCGCTTGCTCCTTCTCTTCCTTCTTCCTGTAGACAATGAAGTGTCTTGTTATCAAAATTCCTTCCTGATTTACAGTCTTTTTCCATGGCTAATGGAGAACAGAGCAGAACGGGGGCCATGCCAAATGTGCTGATGCTAAATGAGTAGCTATATGGGAAAGATTTTTTCTGCAGGGGAAAAATGAATAGCTTATTTGATTCATATTAAATACCATTTTTTATTAATAAGTTTGCTTTTGTGGTAGTGTAAAGAAGTAGGGCTAAAGGCACACCTTGAGAGCAAAAAATACGTATGTTTTTTATGGAACATTGATGGAGCAACAGATTCTGTGCGGAAATAAGTGGTTTGTTTTGTTTAAAAAAGGCACCCATATTGATACAAATAATTAGTTTTGCACAATATCTAAGTTAAAACAATCACTTCAGCAAAGTTTGTACTATTTTCTATTAATTTTGATAAATAAAATAATTTATTTTGTTCAATCAAATCTACTGTCATTAAACGTGTTCATTTAAAAAAAATAGTTTATGTAAAACTGAAAGCTTTGAAGGAGATCCCATAATAATGTAATATGACTTAAAATATAATATTTGATTCTTAAAATGCATGATTCATATTATATTTTAAAATATGATGGTTTCATTTTAAATATAGTGATTATCTCTAAGGTGGACACCCAGCTTAATTAATTATATTGACTATAGACTGTAAATCTAACCATGTCAAGTCAACAAATGGAAAAGTCAGCTAGCTGTTTATTGTCACATCAACTATTGAGCCTTTAGCACCAACAGTAGGGGCGCTTTTTTAATCCAAAAACGACAAATACTTTTACATACTCTTCGGGTTTGATTTGTACCCTGAACAGAACTGAAAATCATTAACAAGTTCTTTAAGTATAATTTTACTGATTTCCATTTGCTACGTAAATCTAACATCCATCCATCCATGAATAAATAAATAAATTAATCAATAAAAAGTAAGTAAATAAATTAATAAATATTAGCTCAAATGACCACAGAATGAAATAACTCCACCCCTTAGTCAGTTCTAAAGATTTCTTTGGTCATGTCGATTATGGTGATTACTTAACTCTAACCTACACCCCAAACTTAACCAAAGAAATCGGCTGCAGTTGCAAATGTTTTTGGCCTCTACAAGCGCATCAAGGATCAGCCAAACTTCCACGCACGTAGTGAAATGCGAATGTTTATTATATGGAAGGCAGACGCGGCCAAAAGTCTTTAAATGGAACGTGTGATATTTGTCCGTGTCAACACACACAGTTTGTCCATGTTAACACAACAACATGCACAGCAGCCAATGAAGTTGCTGTATTTGAGACTATTTGCATATGTGATGCAATGGTACGTTGGTATATACTTATACAAAACATCAGATTTTCCTAATTCCCAATTTAATGATTTGTTTATATACTACAAACACTTTTTTTCCATTTTTATCAGGCAGAATAGTTCATATACTGTAATAAATGCAATGTCAATCAGCACTGCATTATTCATATACTATATTAATTACCTGGAGATAACTTGTAAAACACACATAAACCATATATTGTTGCAATTGTGGGTTTAATGTCTTCACGTTTCATCAGCCCAAACGTTTCTGCTTTTTATTCAGCTTAAACAGTTTTAGCTAGATGCTTTTGTCTATATCAAGGATTTCCTGCACGTCATAAGTTATTACTTCTATGATTCTGTCTTGGACTTTTTGGGTGAGAGCGCCCTCCGGCTTTGAGTATGAATGAAACATACACTGCATGAGAGTGTTGAGCGCTCCGTGATGTTCACATCGTCTCATTTTGGATAGTAAGTAACACATCAGGTCATGCACAGACTATCCTGTCTCTTTGAAATTAAAACTAGATTTATTCACAGTGGCCCTTGAAAACCTCTATGTGAACACATTTGCCCGAAAAAAATGGGAGGGACGAATTTATGTGTTATTAAAAGTGGAGGGTGACATGACATCTGTGTATTCTATGCTCATTTGTATGTATGTATGTAAGCATCGTTACATTTGTTCATGAGGGATAATGCATCAGTTACTTATGTCTTATGTCATGATATGTCATGTCCTTGTTTAGTTCAACATCCTCTCTCAACCAGGAAGGTCTTAATTTACATTGTAACATTCATTAATTTAGCATAGTAGGTATCAGTAAACAAGGCTACAATAAACTAAAGAAATAATTAATATGTGGGTAAATCTAGAGGTAATTTTGCTTTAAAATATATTACATGTTCAAACACAGCCAGAATGTGCATGCATTGAGAGACACATTCAAATTTGTTGTTCTAACAAGGTAAAACTGTGCATCTTTATAATTGCTAAAGAAATGCAGAGAAAACTGACGCCTTAAGGGACTGTTCACGTTGCATGTTCACATGCCGTTTTCATCGCATGAGCGTCGTGACCACTTCGCTTCTATTATGATTGAATGGTTCTTGTCACATGACCTGCTATGCACTTGTGGCTTTCTGAAAATTTGAGATGTTTTCATCTCGCTGTGGCGTAGATCAGGGTGGGGGGGTTTATATATAGCCTATATATATTAGGCTACATATAAATATATATATATATTATATTGTGGTTTTTGAATCACAGAATTTTTTTTTTTTTTTTTAAAGCACAGAGAATGACAATGCCGTGAAGGGTTTTTGATGTAGGCTAATTTTATGTGTATGTATACACAACTTCAGCTCTGTATTTCCATGCTCTCTGAAACATATCTCTATGTTTGTGTGCGCTTTGATTGTGTGCGAGAACAGTGCGTGAATAATGAATTGAGTTCTCTTTCGTTTCTTCTTCTTGTGGTTTAAAATTGCTTGAACGTGAAAATTGGCAAATTAATCTGCGAATTACATGCATGCTGAATGGTAGCCCTTACCAAAAAAGTAGTATACTTCAAGTTTATTTTATTAAGTATACTTAAGTAAAGTTCAAGTATATTTTTAAGTATACTTTATGTAGTAAGTATACAAATATCAGTGTACTTGTAGTATACTTGTAAGTGTACTATTTCAATACTACTTGGGACTAAATTGTAAATACTGCATTATTACCTCTTCATGGTTCGACATTTTATTTCATAACGTTACACAGTTTTGATGCTGTTTTATGTCTGATGATTCTTAGATTACATGTGGAAGCATCTTTTTCACTTGTTTTTTTTTTTGGAAATTCAGTACAGAAGATATGCAATATCGCCCCCTATAATATAACAATGAAAACAGATTCTAGGAGCACAAGTATAGCTCAAATATATTTAGACTTTTTCTAAGTATAAGTTAAGGATACTTAAATGTCATTTTAAGTGTATTTCTGAGAAATATATAAAGCCCATTTCTGAGAAGTACATAAAATGTAGACTAAAAGTATACTTTCCTATTTTTTAGTTTAAAAGAACTATATTAATAGCACACTTGAATAAACTTCTTTTTCGTAAAGGGAGGGTCTGGTCCGTACGTATCACAGATCAACTGCAATCTGTTTAACCCCTAATATATGAAAGATCAAAGCAATCTTTCATTTACTAATTTAACATGAAATTGTCAAATTGCTACTCCAAATCAATCACATACAAAGAAAATACAGAAGAATTAGAACAATCATTAACACGCAATAAATAACAGAGTGTCATATCTACACAAATTTTTCTTAGAACCTTCTTGCAACCTGGTAATAATTCTTCCACAGCTCGGTAGTGGGTCGCGACCCAGTGGTTGGGGACCTCTGGCATAGACATGCCTGGAAAAAATGAGCATGTTGCATGACAACTCGTGAGTGTAATGACCACTTTGCTTCTATTATAAGCGTGCTTGCTGTGCATCTACATCTGAAATAACGAACTTAAGCACGCAAAAGGCATGACATGTGAATGGCCCCTAATGCACTGCACGATTTTAGCCCCGATTTTCACTCACTGACAGGTTTTGTGAAATCGCCAGCAAATGCCCGAAATTGGAGGCAAATCGGTGCTCGTTCACGTGAGTGACAATCACACAGTGTGAATTATCAAAGACATGATCTGAGAGAATCGCCGACGCTCGTGAAATATTTGGCATGCTCAATATCTGGACCTGTCGGCAATTCAAAATCCTGCTGTGTGAAATGAGTTCTGACTGAAAAATACATCGGCGATGACCTACAGCCAATGAAAGAGCAAGATACAGGGCAGCGGGAAGTTCGGGGAGGAGTTATATGAAACGTAGTTTGCGGACCAGTGTCTGCGGTTGCCGCGGGTTGTTTTTCATGTCCGTGGGTTGAAGCGATCCCAATAACGTGAGATTTAGCCCCTGTAATGTGAACTCTACCAGGAGAACTCTGCCAAAAAACGTGTATTTAACCCCCCAGAACGCGATATTTTTACCTGGGGACCCCCCTTGAAACGTGGTTGGGCTAATTTTGGGCTAGTCTTGAATAGCAATTGGGCGGGTTTTGTTGCAAAAACCTTGAAACCCTGGACCAGACAGAGTTGTCGGCGATTCTTCCTTTTGTGAAGTCATGCAGTGTGTTACCTCCTGTCCATATACTGTATAAAAATATGGACGCAGTGTCCGTGACGTCACACGTAGGTTTCTGAAGAGCGTTTCTGAAGCTCAAAGTGGGCGGAGCTGGCCGTCGCCATCTTGGCAGTGCGTCGCCGCGCATCATTCCCGGATAACCGAAAATGGGCAAAGAGGCGGGAGCTGGTTTACATTTACATTTATGCATTTAGCAGACGCTTTTATCCAAAGCGACTTACAGTGCATTCAGGCTATACATTTTTTTTATCAGTATGTGTGTTCCCTGGGAATTGAACCCACGATCTTTTGCGCTGCTAACGCAATGCTCTACCACTGAGCCACAGGAACACCACTGGTGTTGAAACCACGCCCATCTAGCTCGACGCTGGCGACAGAAGCGGCAATCCATCTGTCACTCAAATGGCCACACCTTTAATTATGCAGAACTTTAAGGCTAAATATAATTTAAATGGATGAGTTCTAAAAAAAATTCACCCCACTCACAGTTGTCATGAAGGGCAAAATTAGCTATATAGACCAAAACCACTTTTTTGTAGAAGGCTGTAAACATTTTTTTCTGCTGTAAAGTTGGGCATTTTAACATAGGAGGTCTATGGAACTGACTCCCTTTTGGAGCCAGCCTCTAGCGGCCAGTCGATGAATTGCAGTTTTAGTCACTTCCGTGTTGGTTTCACGAGAAAGAGCGGGAGGTTGCCGCTTGCTCCTGTCGTCGATCTATCGTGCAATGTGAACACAGCAACAACTGAATGCTACCCCAGATAGTTGTGCAGTGTGAAAACAACGGTGGTCAGACGACTTTGAAAATCGTGCACATCGTTAACTCGGCATAACATGGACAGAATGTGGGTGCCCTTACGAAAAAGAAGTTTGTTCAAGTGTGCTATTAGTATACTTCTTTTAAACTAAAAATAGGAAAGTATACTTTTAGTCTACTTTTTATGTACTTCTCAGAAATGGGCTTTATGTACTTCTCAGAGATATACTTAAAATGACATTTAAGTATCCTAAACTTATACTTAGAAAAAGTCTAAATATATTTGAGCTATACTTGTGCTCCTAGAATCTGTTTTCATTGTTATATGGTAGGGGGCGATATTGCATATCTTCTGTACAGAATTTCCACAAAAAAACAAAAACAAAACACAAGTGAAGAAGAAACCGAAACAAAAGATGCTTCTACATGTAATCTAAGACAATCATCAGACATAAAACAGCATCAAAACTGTGTAACTTTATTGAATAAAATGTCGAACCATGAAGAGGTAATAATGATTGTCAAGCTTTGGGGTGTTGATCGACTCCATCTACATTTTGATTATCATTCTGAAACCAATTCATAGTCTTTTTTCAGCTTTTTGTTCAAAATTTTGTTTATTTCTTTATTTTTTATTGATGAAACTTATCCACATTGAAGTGTTTATAAAAAAAAGAATGCATGAAGCTAGAATAAAATGTTATTGTTTACAAGCAGATACCTTGTTCTTTCTTTTGATGTTTTGTATGTTCAGATATTCATATAACAAAATAAATACAAATTAATACCTAAACAGGGACATAGTAGTATACTTAAAGTATGATGTAAAGTTTACTTAAAGAAAACTTATGAGTATACTTGCAGTATAAACTATTAAAAAAAGTATTTTACTGAAACTATACTTCAAAGTGTTCTAAAAATGCTACTACAAGTATTTAATTAGTAAATTATCAGTATACCTATAAGTTCACTTTTAGTATAGTTGCAGTACAAAATATAAACATAGATGTAAACTAGTTGTGTACTTAAAGTTTACTACTGTTATACTTAAAAGTATACTTTTATATACTAGAAAGTGGGCCAATTTAGTCCCAAGAAGTATTGAAATAGTACACTTGCAAGTATACTACAAGTACACTGATATTTGTATTCTTACTACATAAAGTATACTAAAAATATACTTGAACTTTACTTAAGTATACTTAATAAAATAAACTTGAAGTATACTACTTTTTGGTAAGGGTGACATTAAAAACAAAAAAACAAAAAAAAAACGCATTGAGTGTTAACGCAGACGAACAGTCAAATTAATGCATTCTGTTTAGACTTTCAGCTCCGTCTACCTTCCATAAAAAATAAATAAATAAAATAAAAATTCAAAAAAAATAAAAAATCGCGTCTGCAAGCCTATCAAGCATCAGCCAAATGTCCACACGCATAGTCAAACACGAGTGTTAATGAAAGTGCTGTGGTGAGAGTTTGTGCCATCTAGTGGTTTAGAGGAGAATCCAATCACATGCATCTCTTACCCCAGTGTGCTAATGTGTCTAGCCATCTATCCCATCTTTTATTAATTTATTTGATTGATTGATTCCTGCTTCTCATATACTTTCAGGGTATATTTATATTCACACAGGTTAGAGTTTCTTAAAATTACCCAAATTATCAAGGCAGATTTATGATTAAAAACAAAGTCCTTAGTGACCATGCTGAGAATATCACATGGGAAAAAAAGCAACAATATTAATCTTAAAATTATTTTAAAACAATCAATCACTGAATCAATCACATATGGCAGAACAGATAAAGCAGCACTCAAATACTTGTGTTACTCGAAATGTAGCACTAAATCACAGCATTATGTAATAAATTGACCAGAAAAAAAAAAAAAATCCTTTTCCTCATAATAATCAAAATGGTGTTTAATGATTTAGCTTGTGAACAAGCAGATGTTAGACTGATGAAATACTTAAACTGAAACCAATGGCCATTTTATTGAGAAAGCATATTGTTATTGTTCTTGATCTGAAATTCAACCCCATGAGCATTGAGAAATGCAGATGACTGATTGAGAAATGTAATGAGAAATTATGCACATAACTGATCAAAAAATGTACTGAGAAATGCATATAACCAATTTGTAATGTATGATGGGAACATGAAAACATACTGCATAGTAGGAATGATGTTGCAAAGCCAGTGTTGCATGACCTTTTTTTTTTTTTTTTTTTTTTTTTTTTTGTGAAAGTACAACTCTTATTTTGTTACATACACATAAATCCTTTTCAGTTTTGATTTTATTTAAATACATTTAAATGGTTGGTGTCTATTGTAAAGTTACACCAATTGATCAAAAACCAGCATACATACTGATGAAGCAGGTCGACCTAATTATGGTGAATTGCCATTGTGTGCAGTGATTCTCATGTAAGGCAAGTGGGAAGGTTTTACTGATGCCATTACACGAAGTCATCAGCGGGAAAATGATTGAACTAGTTTACTCGTCAAGTAGTTTCATATTCGCTTTACATTGTCTCTCTCTCTCTCATTTGAATATCTGCATCCATCCTTCACATCCCATCATGACTCCAGGTCACGGCTAACACATCAAGATTTATTCATGCTGACAATGAGCTCCTCTCTCTAATTTACTCATTGAAATTAACATGATTGACATGTTCATTTTATTACACTGTGTGAAGCCCCTCCCTCCTCTCACCCTCCTGTGGCCGTGCGATCTGATTGGCCGAGACAGGCTGTAATCATTGACAAGCCCATTAAAAGAGACTGTGAACAATTATCTTACTAATTCAGAAGATTCTTTTTAATTTGCCACCATATAATTGTCAATCCTCAAAGTGAAATCGCTATTTTTTCTATGCAGTCCTCAAGTGTGCAGGTCAGGGAAGGGTATTTTTGGCTTTTAACCTTTTTCGGCAGTTTACTTAGAAATCAACAAATGCAAATCTGGAGGAAGAATGTGCTTATCTGGTCAACGGAAGTGAATTTTAATAGTCATAATTTATATGCAGAATTTCAGAGAGGCTTTCATGCAGACTTGCTTGCATTAGTTTTGATGTTGCATCATTAAACTGCTTGTCATTTAGGCAACATGCTACAATATAATTACATCACAAATGAAACTAAATGCTATGTTGAGAATAACATACTACCGTACTAGTCTTAGTATTTTTTGCAGGCGTCAAGTTCTTCCCTTTAGTACGCTATGAGCTCACTTTCAATAGATGAAATAAAGAAATTAAAAACAATTTTGTAGTGTTTTTATTATTTATTATTTAATCTATTTGTCACTTGGCTGTCAGTTTTGTTTCATCATTTATTTTATTTTTATTATTATTTTTAGCACATTTCAACATTGATAATATTAATAAAAGTTTCTTGAGCAGCAAATCAGTATATTAGAATGATTAGAATGATCGTGTGACACTGAAGACTTGGAGGAATGATGCTGAAAATTCAGCTTTGATCACAGGAATAAATTACATTTTAAAATATATTCAAATAAAAAAAGTTATTTTAAATTGTAATAATATTAATAATAATATTAGTTTTTACTGTATTTTTCAATAAATAAATGTAGCCTTGGTGAGCATTAGAGATTTGAAAATCTTGCCTAAATACATCATATATATATATATATATATATATATATATATATATATATATATATATATATATATACAGTCATGGCCAAAAATATCGGCACCCTTGGTAAATATGATCAAAGAAGGCTTTGAAAATTAATCTACATTGTTAATCCTTTTGATCTTTTATTTAAAAAAAAAATCACAAAAATATAACCTTTCATTGGATAATAAGAATTTAAAATGGGGGGAAATATCATTATGAAATAAATGTTTTTCTCTAATACACATTGGCCACAATTAATGGCACCCTTTTATTCAATACTTTTTGAAACCTCCATTTGCCAGTTTAACAACTCTATAATGCCTGATGAGGTTAGAGAACACCTGACGAGAGATCAGAGACCATTCCTTCATCCAGAATCACTCCAGACCCTTTAGATTCACAGCTCCATGTTGGTGCTTCTTCTCTTCAGTTCACCTCACTCATTTTCTACAGGGTTCAGGTCAGAGGACTGGAATGGCCATAGCAGAAGCTTGGTTTTGTACTCAGTGACCCATTTTTGTGTTGTTTTTGAGGTTTGTGTTTGGATTATTGTCCGTTTGGAAAATCCAAACATGACCCATTATAATATTTCTAACAGAGTCAGTCACTTATTGATTTTTTATCTGTTGGTATTTGATAGAATCCATGATGCCATGTGTCTAAACAAGATGTCCAGGACCTCCAGCAGAAATATAGGCCCACAACATCAAAAATACAGCAGTATATTTCATTGTACACATGGGGTACCATTTGAAGTTCCAGTCGTGTCTGATAACTGAATATGCTGGAGTTTGTTTTTGGATGAGCTAAACCCTCCCAAACAACATGTGCTGATGTAGGTGCTGTTTGACATTTTTTTTTTAAGGTTTTCTGACCCCGATACTCAACTATTTTCTGCAATTCTCCAGCTGTGGTCCTTGGAGAGTCTTTAGCCACTCAAACTCTCCTTCTCACCGTGCATTAGGACGATATAGACACACGTCCTCTTCCAGGCAGTTTCGTAACATTTTATGTTGATTGGAAATTAATTATTGCCCTGATGGTGGAAATGGGAATTTTCACTGCTCTAGCTCTTTTCTTAAAGCCACTTCACTAATTTGTGAAGCTCAATTATCTTTTGCTGCACATCAGAAATATATTCTTTGGTTTTTCTCATTGTGATGGATGATTGAGGGAATTTGGGCTTTGTTTTCCCTCCTATTTATATTTCTGTGAAACAGGAAGCCATGGCTGGATAATTTCATGTTCATAATCACCCTGGAGTTCTCAAAATTGTGAATATGAATGGGAATATACTTCAGAGACATTTTACTCATAAGAATTTCTAGGTGTACCAATAATTGTGTCAAATGTGTATTAGACAAAAACATTTATTTCATAATGATATTTCCCCCCATTTTAAATTCTTATTATCCAATGAAAGGTTAGATTTTTTGTGAATTTTTTAAATAAAAGATCAAAAGGATTAGCAATGCAGATTAATTTGCACAGCCTTCTTTGATCATATTTGCCAAGGGTGCCGATATTTTTGGCCATGAATGTATATGTAAATATATATAGTAAATTTTTATCCTGTGGCGGAAACATGCTTCTATAATTTTGTGCATGAATACATATAAAAGTAAAAAATAAATAAGTAAAAATACTCAGCAGAGGAGTGATTTGAACATTTATTCCTTAAATACGCACTTAGGCACATTGATAATAGTTATGTGTACTTTCTATACACAAACAGGTATATTTTAACCCTATATATGCCTTTTCTTACTGTAACATGTAAAAGTATATGTATGCAAAATGTAAAATGCACACACACACACACACACACACACACACACACACATATACATATATATATATATATATATATATATATATATATATATATATATATATATATATATATATATATACCGTATCTCACAAAAGTGAGTACACCCCTCACATTTCAGCAACTATTTTAGTATATCTTCTCAAGGGACAATACTATAAAAATGAAACTTGGACATATTTTAGAGTAGTCAATGTGCAGTGTAGATTTACTGTGCTCTGAAAATAACTCAACATACAGCCATTATTGTCAAAATAGCTGGCAACAAAAGTGAGTACACCCTAAGTGATAACAGCTATACGTTGTTTAACCATGCAAAGCTACATGTCCTATTCATCATGTTCACGTTTTTGTCTGCTTAACAGGACCATACAAATTTGCGTATCTTGTATTAGAGCAGTTAAAATTTGGTGCTTTGAGTACAATTCTCTCATACTGACCTCTGGATGTTCAACATGGCACCTCATGGCAAAGAACTCTCTGAGAATTTGAGAATTAGAATTGTTACTCTCCACAAAGATGGCCTAGGCTATAAGATCAGTAACACCCTGAAAAGGAGTTACAGTACAGAGGCCAGTGTCACACAGAGGTTTTCCAAGACGGGATCTACTCGGAACAGGCCTCGCAAGGGTCGATCAAAGAAGTTGAGTCCTCGTGCTGTGCATCAGGTGCAGAAGCTGGCTTCAAGAGTGCTGCCAGCATTGTTTTAGAGGTTGCAGAAGTGAAAGGTCAGCTTGTCAGTGCTCAGACCATACGCCACACACTGCAACAAGTCGGTCTGCATGGCCGTCGTGGCAGAAGGAAGCCTCTTCTGAAGCTGGCTCACAAGAAAGCCTGCAAACAGTTTGCTGAAGAAAACCTGTCCAAGAGCATGAATTACTGGAACCATGTCCTGTGGTCTGATGAGACTCAGATAAACGTGTTTGGCTCAGATGGTGTCGGCCTGGTGAAGAGTACCAAGAAAATTGTGTCTTGCCTACAGTCAAGCACGGTGGTGGTAGCATCATGGTCTGGGGCTGCATGAGTGCTGCTGGTACTGGGGAGCTGTGGTTCATTGAGGGAAATATGGATGCCAACATGTACTGTGAAATTCTGAAGCAGAACATGATGCCCTCCCTTCAGAAACTGGGTTTTCCAACATGATAATGACCCCAAACACACGGCCAAGATGACAACTGCCTTGCTGATGAAGCTGAAGGTGAAGGTGATGGAGTGGCCAAGTATGTCTCCAGACCTGAACCCTATTAACCACATGTGGTGCATCCTCAAGCGGAAGGTGGTTAAGTACCATGTGTCTAACATCCAGCAGCTCCGTGATGTCATTATGGAGGAGTGGAAGAGGATCCTAGCAACAACCTGCAGCTCAGGTGAATACCAAGCCCAGGAGGATTAAAGCAGTGCTAGATAACAGTGGTGCTCACACAAAATATTGACACTTTGGAGACAGTTTTGAAATGTTCACTTAGGGTGTACTCACTTTTGTTGCCAGCTATTTTGACAATAATGGCTGTGTGTTGAATTATTTTCAGAGCACAGTAAATCTACACTGCTATACATGTTGCACATTGACTACTCTAAAATAAATCCAAGTTTCATTTTTATAGTATTGTCCCTTGAGAAGTTATAATAAAATAGTTGCCGAAATGTGAGGGGTGTACTTACTTTTGTGAGATACTGTATACTGTACACACACACACACACACACACGACTGTTTTTAGTTGTTTTGTGCTATTTTAGTCCAATATGTTCCCACTGAGTCCATTTCAATGTATTTTCAAAGGGAAATTATACTTATGCAGTTTTCACTTTACTTTTGACTAATTAATTCAGGTTTATTTGCTGTTATCCTACTGTAACTAGTTCATTTAACCTTGTTTTTCATGCAAATCACAGAAGTACAAATGAAAATGTATGCTTAATGGGTAAACATAAACTAGTGTTTAAATGTAATCTTACTTTCTGTCATGTATGTTGTGTATTATTTAGTGATACTTTTTATTAATATAATTTAATTTTATTTTTAACAGTTGTGAATCTATTTCAGTATATATCTAATGAAAAATATGCACGCATAAAGGTAAAAAAAAATGCCTCTTAAAATCAACTCTAGGGGCAGATTTTGCTGCAATACACACACAGAATACATGTTTGATCAACAGAGGCAAGAAGCTCCATATCTCCAGTAAAAACCACCACCTGACCAAACATCTGACATGAAACCCTTGGCATGTAGAGTTCAAGAGGGGCTTTCTGGAATATAATTGCAGAGATTCTCCATCCCGTTCCCCTCCCACTCACTTCACCTCTCACTGCAGGCAATTCAATTACCTCTCATGCAAATTACAGGCGCTTTCATTTGGAAAGCCACGCCTGGGTGCCTCATAAGACTTTCTTACTCCCTGATCTCCCTTAATTAGCCCGCTAATTCACCCGTTTGTCATGCTTCTGAGCGCCTGAAAGCAGCATGAAGAATGGAGGCACTTCTGATGGAGGGATGATGACAAGAGAGGGAGGAAGAGTTGGGGGGGGAGAGAGTTTGTGGGGGGGGAGTACTTGGACAAAAATAGCACAGGACCCCAGACAGCAATGCTGAAAGTGTAATGAGTGGGAAAATGGCCTTTAACACATGGATCAATAGCGCTGTTGTTGAGCATCGAACATCCTCTGTGTGTCGCTGAATGTGTAAACGGGTTTAGACAAAGAGAAGAGTTCTGAGTACACAATCCGAATGACCTCCACTTCACACACAATGTCCTTTACCAACACATGTAGCCAGCTGGGTTTTTTGAGTGTTTTTAGCATGTGCATGTTGTGAGTGGTTATCAGTGGTTACTTTGATATGCGGTTGCCAAGGTATTATGACTGTTTTGGGACTTGTTAGCTTGTTGCAGTGTAGTTGTTGGCATGTGATCACTGTCAGGGCGTTGCTATGCAGTTGGTAAGGTATCTGACTGTTTTGAGTATTGTCAACATGTTGAAATGTGGCTGTGGGTTGTTGTGAGTGGTTGTCAGGGTGTGGCTATGCAGTTGTTTTGAGTCTTGTTTTTATGTTGAAATGTGGTTGTGGGGTGTTGTGAGTGGTTGTCAGGGCATTTCTATGCAGTTGCTAAGGTGTCCTGACTGTTTTGAGTATTGTTAACATGTTTAAATGTGGCTGTGGGTTGTTGTGAGTGGTTGTCAGGGTGTGGTTATGCAGTTGCTAAGGTGTTTGACTGTTTTGAGTATTGTTAGCATGTTGAAATGTGGTTGTGGGGTGTTGTGAGCGGTTATCAGGGCATTGCTATGCAGTCGTTAAGGTCTACTGGCTATTTACAGTTTTGTTAACATGTTGCTATGCAGTTTTTAAAGTGTCCTGACTGTTTTGAGTATTGTTAACATGTTGAAATGTGGCTGTGGCTGTAGCTGTTGTGAGTGGTTGTCAGGGTGTTGCTATGCAGTTGCTAAGGTGTGTGACTGTTTTGAGTATTGTTAGCATGTTGAAATGTCGTTATGGAGTGTAATGCGTGGTTATCAGGGTGTTGCTATGCAGTCGTTAAGGTGAATTGGCTATTTAGAGTTTTGTTAACATGTTGCTATGCAGTTTTTAAGGTGTCCTGACTGTTTTAAGTATTGTTAACATGTTGAAATGTGGTTTTGGGGTGTTGTGAGCAGTTGTCAGGGTGTTTCTATGCAGTTGCTAAGGTGTGTGACTGTTTTGAGTATTGTTAGCATGTTGAAATGTGGTTATGGGGTGTTGTGCGTGGTTATCAGGGCGTTGCTATGCAGTTGTTAAGCTGTTTTGGCTTTTTAGAGTTTTGTTAACATGTTGCTATACAGTTTTAAGGTGTCCTGACTGTTTGAGTACTGTTAACATGTTGAAATGTAGTTGTGAGTTGTTGTGAGTGGTTGTCAGGGCGTTGTTATGCAGTTGCTAAGGTGTCTGACTGTTTTGAGTCTTGTTAGCATGTTGCTATGCAGTTGATAACATGTTCTGACTGTTTTGAGTCTAGTTTTCATGTTGAAATGTGGTTGTGGAGTGTTGTGAGTGGTTGTCAGGGTGTTGCTATGCATTTGCTAAGGTGTCTGATTGTTTTGAGTCTTGTTAGCATGTTGAAATATGGTTGTGGTGTGTTGTGAGCGGTTATCAGGGTGTTGCTATGCAGTTGTTAAGGTGTTATGGCTATTTAGAGTTTTGTTAACATGTTGCTATGCAGTTTTTAAGGTGTCCTGACTGTTTTGAGTACTGTTAACATGTTGAAATGTGGTTGTGGGGTGTTGTGAGTGGTTGTCAGGGCATTGCTATGCAGTTGCTAAGGTGTGTGACTATTTTGAGAATTGTTAACACATTGAAATGTGGTTGTGGGGTGTTGTGAGTGGTTGTCAGGGTGTTGCTATTCAGTTGCTAAGGTGTGTGACTGTTTTGAGTATTGTTAGCGTGTTGAAATGTGGTTGTGGGGTGTTGTGCGTGGTTATTAGGGCGTTCCTATGCAGTTGCTAAGGTGTCTGACGGTTTTGAGTCTTGTTAGCATGTTGCTATACAGTTGCTAAGGTGTCTGACTGTTTTGAGTATTGTTAACGTTGAAATGTGGCTGTGGGGCGTTGTGAGCGGTTGTCGGGGTGTTGCTATGCAGTTGCTAAGGTGTCCTGACTGTTTTGAGTCTTGTTTTCATATTGAAATGTGGTTGTGGGGTGTTGTTATGTAGTTACCGTGGTGTTAGGACTGTTTTAAGTCTTGTTACCACATTGTAATGCAGTTGCAGGGGTGTTGTGAGTGGTTTATGAGGTGTTTCTATGCTGCTGCGAACGTGATTTGACTGTTTTGAGTCTTGTTAATATGTTGCTTTTTGTTTGTAGGGCTGTTATGAGTTGATGTCAGGGTGTTGCTATGCAGTTGCTAAGTGGTTCAGGCCGTTTTGATTTTTGTCAGCATGTTGCTGTTGCAGTTGCTAAGTTGTTCCGATTGTTTTGAGTCTTGTTAGCGCATTGCTATGGGGTTGCAGGTGTGTTGTGAGTGGTTGTCAGTGCGTTGCTATACAGTTTCCATGGTGTTATGACTGTTTTGAGTCTTCTTAGTATGTTACAAATTGGTTGTGGATGTGCTGTCAGGTTGATAGTATTGTTTTGGAGTGCTGTTAACATGTTGCAGTGTGGTTTTTGGAGTGTTATGAGTGGTTATCAGGGTGTTGTTCTGCAGTTGCTAAGATGTTCTCTGTTTTGGTTTTTGTTAGCATGTTGCAATGTGGTTGTAGGGGTGTTGTGAGTGGTTGTCAGGGCATTTTTATGTACTTGCTAAGGTATTCTGAATGTTTTGTGTTTTTGCAGTGTTGTTCGTGTGTTGCAGTGTGGTTGTGGGGGTTTTGTGAGTGGTTGACAGAGTTTGGTTATGCGATCACTAAGATGCTCTGACTGTTTTAAGTCGTTAGCATGTTACAATACAGTTATGGGGTGTTGTGGGTGGTTGTCACAGCAATGACCCTTTTGATTTTTGCTAGCATGTTGTGAATGGCTATCAGGGCATTACTATGCCATTGTTAAGGTGGTTGCTAATGTATTCTGAGTGGTTGCTATCACTTTGCTGTGTTGTTTCTGTGGTTTACTGACTGGTTGCTAGGTAGTTTACTAACACAAGTTAAGTCTCTATACCGTTTAAATCCATCCAGTATGAGACTAAATTATTGACCAGGCAAAACAGATAGTTACTTAGAAAAGCAATAGAACTCTAAGCTTCACAAGCAGTTATGGCTGTGTTTGAGTGAACATTTGCACAGTTTTCTCAGCAGGATTAACTAGCAGCAATGCTGTGATTGCAGGAGTCTGTGTGTTTCCATGATGATGTAAAAAGAGGGATATAATGGTCATGAATAAAATATAACAATTCTGAGTTTGGTTTCATTCATTCATGACCAGCTTTGTTCAACTGAATCTCTCTGTTTGTATTTATGACTGTCAGGCGGGAGGAATGAATTGAATTTTCATATGAATGAAACTGCAAACCGCACACCACACCAGCTGTTTTCAAGTGTCATTTAGTTTATTTAGACCAGCCTCAAAACGTTTTTACAAATGGTGTGTGTGTGTACCTACAGCAGTCAACCATATTTTATGCACAAAACTGTACCCATAAGTGAGCTAAATATGACATAACCTGCTTCATATATAGGGTGTAGGTAGGGTTAGGCTACAGTGTTTATAAATAGCTGTATTTAAAAACAATAGATGTCTAATGTATTGAAATTACTTTTCATACACACAATCATTTTAATACACTTTCTAAAACCAGCGCCCTCTGTCTACTGGTTCTGCAACCTGTTAACAACAAACATCAGTTTCATACCAGTGCACAGTACTGAGTGGATTACTTATAAATTGTACTCCATTACTGATTCCAAATTGCATGACAAAAATTGTAATTATTGACGTAATCATCACACTACAGGTAATATAATCAGACTACTTTTAGATTACTTTTAGATTACTTTTGATCTAACTCGTTTATCACATTGATTTAAATAGGATAGTCTTGTACCATATTGATATAAAACTACAAAGAGAATGAAAATATATTCCATTTGTTGTCAGTAACAACATGAAGTGTATTAAACATTACATTACGTCAAGGTTTCCTAAACTGGCGCTTGTGAAGGAACTGCAGGAAGTTTGTGAGTTTAATGAAGTTTGGAGATCCCTACATTACATGTAAATAATGTGAATTTGTGCATTTTATTGAGTTTGTAAGACAAAAGTCTTCCAAAGACATAGTAACATGGTTAAATAAATCACTGTGATAATGAGTGATCATTCAAATAAACATGAATGTGTTCATCAGTACTTGATGCAATGTTAAAATGCTGAGAAAACGCTTCTTAAAATTGAAATGATTTTTGTAAATCCAGTGGTCAAATACTATCACCTCGGTTTTCTGTGTAATTACAGCCACTTGACTAGTGACTGGCCTGTGTGTGAATCTCCATAAAACTGAATGTATTTAAGCAGTATTCTATTTTAGAAAGGAAAATTTAAAAGACAAAAAAGATGAATTAGGGAGAATCAATAAATTATGAATAATTTATTGCAATTTTTTGAATATGTACTCATGTAATCAATAAAAAGTAACTGTAGTCTGATTACGAGTATACGAGTATACAAGTACTTAATTTTTGGAATCTGATTACGTAATCCAGATTACATGTAATCATTACTACCCAGCACCTCCAGTACACAACCACTATCAACCAAATCATAAAGCCAAGCATATTTAGACCGCTAGGAATATTTGGAATACAATCAGGTCCTAAACAAACCATATGATCAAAAATACAGGCTCAATGATCACTGTCTAGACAGAGTTTGCACTCACTTATTTTATTCTGTCGCTGTTTGAATATGTGTACTAATGCTTTAACAATGTTGTATGAAATTCAGCAATGCCAATTTAGTGCTTTGAAAAATCAAATTGTAATAGCAC
This sequence comes from Spinibarbus caldwelli, assembly GCA_039654775.1. Lineage (NCBI taxonomy): Eukaryota > Metazoa > Chordata > Actinopteri > Cypriniformes > Cyprinidae > Spinibarbus > Spinibarbus caldwelli. The sequence goes on along the minus strand of CM077245.1, from coordinate 28,481,366 downwards.
TATTTGTCCAGCAGAGAAAGCTAGTGCATTATTTGTGACAATCCACAGTGTAAAGTGTGGCCTACATATTGCCTGCAGGATCTGCAGCTGGTCAAAATGAGCTGAAATTTTGTTTCTTCTTTCAGCTACCATTATTGCTAAGTTAATTAGCATCGTTAGTTGTCTGCTTGTCATTTATTAAAACTGACATTCATGATACTAATTGGGACACCATCCATAGATAGAAACTGTGAATTATATGACATAATGAGTGTATAATTCCAAATTTCACAATCCATAATTCCAGGTTTTGAAATACTGTATGATTCCAGGTTCTATAAAATTTGTTAAAAGTTTTATTCTGTGTTCTGTACTATTTGGACTTTTTAATTCCACATACTATAATATAATGAACGTATATATAATATAATATAATGAACGTATAACCCCCCCCCCCCCCCCCCCCCCCCATTTTCTAAATATCATACAGTTTCATATGAATTTGCCACTAGTTTTGGCACCAAACTGATGTATGAGCTGTATCAGTTTGAAGACTGTAAATCCTTCAAAGCGAGTGTTTAAACCTGCTTTAGATGTGCAACAAAGGCTTCAAAGCTCTGCCACTTTCAGTTGTATTTGTTTCCAGTAGTGTGTACACGCATTACTCAAGATTTAGCCAAGATTCATGGAAGGCCGAGCCCATTAAAACCTCTAATCTCTTTCTCATTTGTACAGATGTGCACGGCATGCTTTCTGCAGTAATAAAGGCTGGGGGAGAGTTTGAACAAGGCGAGCAGGAGGGGTCTGCAGAAGTGTCACCCAACCATGAACAGATCCACAGCTGTGTCTGTATCGCTCTGCTTTCCCAACAGTTTCCTCACACACATTTAGGAGCTGCTCACAGTTCTGAGCATGAAAATGCTGCACTAATTCTATGTAGTGTAGTGTAGTGTTTACGCAAACAGAATTCAAAAGCCCCATACTGGCTATGATATTTCTTCTGGTATTTCTGCTGTAATTACGACAAAGCTGCTTGTTTTCACAGTTTTTATTAACAGAAACTGGGAGTGTTGATATATAATATTAAAATGGGGAATAAAAATAGTTTACATAGTTTTTGTTTGTTTGTTTTTAG